>JAYESA010000005.1:41732930-42222919 GCA_036927795.1 Iris macrosiphon | reverse complement strand
AAGTAGCATCCTTTAGTCTAACATGAATTAGTTGGATTATCAAAATAGTTCATACTTCTAATAAGTTTTATAAAGTTAGTCAAGACCTTAATTGATGCCCTAAAACATAGACCAAGCTTAGAAAAGAGTTGAAGGCACTTGTTATGAACTGATGACTATGACAAATCATTGACGAGGTAGCGACAGCTGCAGCTAGACCATTATAGTAGAGTAGTCAAATTATTTGTAGACATACTGGCCAGGTGGCGTAGTAGTATTAGACTACGACACTTGACGGTTACAGAGAAAAATCATGGTTATGAGATTCCAGACAAGTATTCCAAAATTTTTGACCCAATGAATAAATTCGTCTTACAACCTAGACAATAGCCTCAAAGACTTTGACTACTAGTAGAATTCTTGTAAGATGGGTAGTGTAGATGAGTTAGAGGATAAAAAAATAGTGTATGGACAATAAGGGGAAAAAGTGTTAGAATGGCTGATCATAACCTTTTAGGAAGCGCTGCAAGCTAGCAATGAAGTGTTAATAGCTATTATAATTTATTACGAATATGGGTTAGTGTTAATTATTTCGAGGACGAAATTATTGTAAGTTGGGTAGAATATAAACCCCCTAAAATTTTAAATTTTATTTTAAGTATTTTTATTAAATTATTGAAATTTCTTAGAGTATTTTTATAGTTAATTAGAGAATAAATTTATTAATTTAATTACTTAAATAAATACTCATATAGAATTATTTTACAAAATAATTTTTATTATTTTAGGAATCCTTTTTAAAGGCCGATAGATTTTTAGAATTTATTTTTGTTTAAAAAAATATTTTTGGATTTATAACCCTATCCATATATGTATATATATATATATATATATATATATATATATATATATATATATATATATATATATATATATATATATATATGTACATAATATATAGTTATTAATAATATATATTTAATAATAATAATAATAATAATAATAATAATAATAATAATAATAATATTACTAATAGTAATAGTAATAGTAGTAATAGCAAATATATAATAATAATAATAATAATAATAGTAATAGTAATAATAATAATAATAATAATAATAATAATAATAATATTACTAATAGTAATAGTAATAGTAGTAATAGCAAATATATAATAATAATAATAATAATAATAATAATAATAATAATAATAATAATAATAATAATAATAGTAAATAATAATAATAATAATAATAATAATAATAATAATAATAATAATAATAATAATAATAATAATAATAATAGAAACGAGAAATAAATGAACACTTAACCAAGTATAAGACTAATACATATATCTAACTAGACACTAATGTATATATACTAATTATACACACACACACACACACACACACATAACCTCATACTCAACATATGAATCAAAAAAATGATATATCTATATAAATATACTACACTCTAGTATCAATAATATATGGACAATATACATACATTAAAGACAAAACAACAAACACAAGGAGTGCACCACACCCGTATCACGCTAGAATTATGATACGCTTGTGATACGGCTCCAACACACCACCAAATCCATCACAAATGATATGAAAAAGAATAGAATCATAATTAGAAACAACACGAAGTGCTAGCTACTCAAATACGTGCCCGTGTCAAAATATGACATGCTCAAACACCCGTGTCGAAAGAAAACCCCCAAATCAACCCGTATCACCAAATTATCGTGATACGGTCTACACGTATCCAATTGTGGATATGGCACTAGTCTCATACAATCAAACACATGTCAATTTAGTCTAATTGACCTATTGACAAACACTGACCTATTGACAAACACATGATGTGCCAATATCAGAATTCCCCCAAAATTGGCACAAAATATACCATAACTTTCTCCATAGGCCTCCTATGAACCTAATTCCACTTCCTATGGGTAGCCTTAGTACATGGAAGAATTCTTAATAATTAAACTATATATTTATTATCTAATTAGAGAGAGAAAACTGAATTGTATCTATTGGAAGATTGATTTCCAATACATATCTCCAAATGAGCGTCAAGAGCCTTCAACTTGTGCTCCTTCCTCCTCCTTATAGATCCTTGCCTCATCCTTATTCTAATAGCCTTCAATTATGAGTAGAGAAGGAATTGAAAGAGAATTTGGGTAGGGATTGGTGTAGGGATGAAGGAATTTGGATGAAAAAAAATTTAGATCTAGAAATGAGATGAATAGATGAAGAGAGAGAGAGAGAGAGAGAGAGAGAGAGAGAGAGAGTCTCTCTCTCCTCCCTCTTGTGGCTGGTCTTGCCCCATATTCTAAGTCACTATAAAAAGTTTACAATACCCATTGGAGCTTGTCATGAAGAAATTAATTAAGGAAGGAAGGTTCTAATCCAATTGGTTTAACTAATTAAGTCATCCTCCTAATGAATGGACTAGCTATTGGGCTTGTTTGTTGGGATCAATCTAACTAGAATTAATGTTGGTCCATGAGTCTAGTCTAATCTAGTTAGGTCCACTAACACAAGTCTAAAATCAAATATAACATCTAACAATAAATAAATAATATTCAACAAGCACATAAATTAATTAATTATAAAATGACCAAAAATATCCTTCCTACAAAATGTGGTAGTGACAAGTCTACCCCCCTTAAAATAATTTCGTCCTCGAAATTCAAAGACAAAACTACCCCCAGAAAAACAAAACAAAATCAGGAAAGAACTTACCTCAAGTTACAAACAAATATGGGTAACGCTCTCGTATTTTATCCTCCCTCTCCTAGGTAGACTCATCCGAAGAGTGATGCCTCCATGCGACGCGTACCAAAAAAATGGTCTGGTTCCTTAGCACCTTCTTTCTCTGATCCAGAATCTCAACTGACTGCTCTGGATAGCTAAGGGTAGAGCCCACCTCTATCTCCGAGTGATCCAATACGTGACTAGGATCCGCCACGTACCGTCTCAACTGCGACACATGAAATACCTTGTGCATTTCCTCCAATGCAGGTGGCAAGTCTAGTTTGTAAGCAAGTGCACCAACCCTCTCGAGAATAGTGAAGGGTCCGATGAATCGCGGACTAAGCTTCCCGCCTCCACCAAAATAAATTGTGCCTCATGTTGGAGAAATCCTCAGAAATACCAGACCACCAACCTAGAACAAAATACAACCTTAAGAACTTAATCTATAACAAATAACCAATATTAACAAAAAAATCTAGAACTCTACCTCAAACTCCAATGGTCTCCGGTGGCTATCGATCCAATGCCGCTGTCTGTCCTGTGCCACTCGAAGTCTGTCTCTGATCAACTTAACCTTCTCCGCTGCATCCACAACCATCACTGGCCCTAGCAAAGCTCTCTCCAACATCGTCCCATGACAAGGGAGTACGACATCTCCGACCGTACAGAGCCTCAAATGGTGACATCTCTATACTAGCTTGGTAGTTATTATTGTAAAAAAACTCTACCAAATGGAGATGGTCCTCCCAAGTTCCCTGAAATCTAGTACATAGGTGCGCAGCATATCCTCGAGAGTCTGATGGTCCTCTCTGACTGTCCATCCATCCGGGGGTGATATGCAGTACTGAACTTGAGCTGGGTGCCCAAACTTGCCTGCAAACTCCTTCAAAAATGAGAAGTGAAACGACTATCCCGATCCGAGACTATGCTGACGGGAACCCCATGTATCATGATGATATACCTCACATACATCTCTGCCAGCTTCTCCGTAGACAAACCCACCTTGAAAGGCAAAAAGTAGGCCGACTTGGTCAACCTGTCAACGATGACCCAGATCGCGTCTTCCCCTCCTAGAGATTGTGGAAGTCCAGACACAAAATCTATAGTAATGTGCTCCCACTTCCACTCTGGATTAGATAATGGCTAAAATAATCCACCTGGCCTCTGTCTCTCGTCTTTTACCTGCTGGCACACTAAGCATCTGGATACAAACTGTGCCACCTCCCTCTTCATGCCATACCATCACACACTCTTTCATATATCCCTATACATCTTGTTGGCACCTGGATGCATGGAATACTGAGAGTGATGCACTTCCTGCAATACCTTCTTATGCAGCTTTCCACTAGGCACACATAATCTAGTACCATGCCGCAAAGATCCATCCTCAGCAATGGTAAAATCATCCTCCAATCCTGCTCTCACCTGAGCTTTGATGCTCCTCAGAGATACATCCTCATATTGGACTTCCTTGATCATGTCTATCAACTCTGAGTGTATCTGCAACCCCCACATCTGCATGGCAAAACCATGGACTATCACCTAAATACCCAAGCTTTCCAGATCCTCCAAAAAATACCGATCCTGTATAAAAAAAATATAGCTACCGGATACTTGATCAAGGCATTGACAACTACATTGGCTTCCCCGGATGATTCTATAAGGATATATCAAAATCTTTCATCAGTTCCAGTTACCGATGCTGCCTCATGTTCAACTCCTTCTGAGTGAAAACGTACGTCAAGCTCTTATAGTCAGTGAAGATCTCCACATGCTATCCGTACAAATAGTGTTTCCACAACTCCAAGGCAAAGATGACTGCTGCCAACTCCAAATCATGGGTAGGATAGTTCTTCTCATAAGGACACAATTTCCTGGATGCATAGGCAATAAATTTCCTATTCTGCTGAAGAACACACCCAGCCTTTTTCTCGATGTATCACTATAGATAGTGAAACCTCTAGACCCTTATGGCAACGTCAAAATAGGAGCAGATGTCAACCTCGTCTTTAATTCCTCAAAAGTAGCCTGGAACTCCTCTGCCCAAACAAACTCTATGTCCTTCCTGGTGAGTCTAGTCATCAGCTCAACAATCCTCGAAAATATCTTACACAAACTTCCTGTAGTAGCCTGTCAGACCCAAGAAACTTTTGATCTCTGCCACTGAACTCGGGATCTTCCAAGATTCTACTGCTGCGATCTTCTTCGGATCCACTAAAATTTTATCACCAGTCACAACATGTCCTAAGAACTCCACCTTGTTCAGGAAGAACTCACACTTGGACAGCTTCTCATACAGCTTCTTCTTCCTCAGCACATCCAACATTATCCGCAGATGTTTCTCTTGCTCCTCTGGTGTCTTCGAGTATATGAGAATGTCATTGATGAACACCACCACAAACTTGTCATGGTACTGGTGGAACACCTTGTTCATCAAATTCATAAATACCGTCGGGCATTAGTCAACCCAAACGATATCACCATGAACTCAGACTAGCCATACCGAGTCCTAAAGGTAGTATTCGAAATATCCTCCGGCTTCACTTTCACCTGGTGGTAGCCTGATCTCAAGTCTATCTTGGAAAATACCTTGGCGTCACTTAACTGATCGAACATGTTATCAATCCGAGATAACGGATATTTATTCTTGATAGTAAGATTATTTAATACCCTATAATCGATGCACATGCTCACCGATCCATCCTTCTTCGGTACAAACAATATCGGGGCTCCCCACGGTGAAGAACCGGATCTGATAAACCCCTTATCTTGTAATTCATCCACTTGCTTCTTCAGCTCGACTGGATCACTGTTGTTCACTCTATAGACATGCTGTAAAATTGGTTCCGCACCTGGCACCAAGTCTATAGAGAATTCAACATCTCAATCTGGCGGCAAATCTGACAATTCCTCAGGAAACACATCCAAGAACTCTGCTATCAAAGGATGCGGAAACTCTTTGTCTTCCATCATAGCTCCACAGATAATGCCTTCTCTCTGTTCTCCATCTCCTCTAGCAAAATCAAACTCTGGCTCTACTGGCGGGCTAAAAAAAACTCTATATCCTCTACAATCTATACTAGCATGGTGTCTACTCAACCAATCCATCCTGAGTACAATATCGTAGCTCAGAAGTGGTATTACAAGTAGACACACACTCAGCTTCCGGCCTCCCAAAGTTACTCTCTGATCCTTGCAAATATTCTCAGCCTATAGCCAATCCATCCTGAGTACAATATCGTAGAACAGTCAAAATAAAAATAAAGTTTTTCCTAGATATGATTGAGTATTCTCAGCCTATAGCCTATATCATATATCCTGAAACAGGCTCGTAATAGCACTCAAATCAGAGCACCACTACAAATCTTACTAATTGTGACATCGAAGACCTACATGAGCCACCACTAAAAATGTGTCACTACCCGCACCCGGTGTAGGGACACGAGTAGTGATCAAAGTCCAACCTACATCGCGGCATCAATGATAGAACGTTGTTTGGGTAAACTATCTATCTAGCAATCAAGATATAGTAATACCACCAATGAAATATGAATACTCAATCACAGATCTATAAGATGGAACAATCACACAAATATGATATAAAGAATTGAAGAGTCAAAAACAACTCACAAGATAAAATAATATCCAATGAGTCATCTAATAATAAGAAATACTAATATCAAATACTGGAGACAAATCCAGTACAATAACCTATCTACTGAGCTACAAGTACTGGGTCATCTGTCTCAACCGGAATGAGACCCTCCTAAGCCAAAGTCTCTGGCTCTAAGCCAACTACGTCTTGAGGCCCGTAGTGAGTGGAATACCACTCCCCAGTGTCATCTGGAAAAAATATAAGTGTCATCTAAAAAAAAAAATTCAGTCAGGAAAGGAGCAAAGTACACCTCTAACAGCAGTTCCAATGAATGATAAAAACTATTTAACAGTAAATGGAGTGAATATACAAGATGCAAGATACAAGTACAAGAGATATTCAAAATAAGAATACTAGAATTGAATACAAGAAATGAGCATCATAAAAATGAGCAAGAATACTACTACTATGTGAGTGAGTACCAGCTTCAACATGTGATCGGCTTAAAAACTTGCACAAGGATTAGGGCCTGGTTAATCATACATGTGGTGTATGATCAACACTCACAATGACATGCACAAGGAGGGTATGATAATATATCTACACTAACACTCCCCGCCCCGACTGGTATAGTAGATCCAACCATGGTACGTTATGACATGGGATTCACTGGGTAGGTAGCTAGTCTCCCCAAGAATCGATGTCTGTGCATATATAAGAAGAACGAGGAACAATGCTCGCACAAGATACACCATAAATACCAAGGAATAATATCTCATGACGAGATCCAGATATACCAATCCGTGTAACCATCGTATCAAAAAATCAAGAATATCTACACTAAATACAAGAAACATAGGGAATATCATAAATGAGAAACTATTAGAGAATGTACTTGCCTAGAATCTGGTAAACAGTATCAAAGATGTCCGGAACGGTGCCTCAGAGACCTAGAATATTACATCAATACAAGATTTTGGAATAAAAATAAGTTAAACTAGTCTAATTCTAGGTCATAAAGCCATTTCTAGGTCAAAATAGTCAAACTAGGTCAACTCTAGGTCAAACTAGCTATTTCTGATATTGGGTCCATACACTATGTAACTAGGCTATACTAGCTATATGATACTAGTACTATACCGTATCTTAAGATCCGTATATATATATATATATATATATATATATATATATATATATATATATATATATATATATATATATATATATACTATAACAATATAAAATATACTAGTATTCCTAGCTAACTAGTACTATGGGATACCTTAACTTTGAACCAACTTGGTATCGCACTAGCTACCCTCATCTTGATACACATACCTAATATCTCATTCTCAATATCACCTTGGTTTAACTCAAGGTAATTAGAACTAATATTAACCCATACTAGTATATACTAACTTGTAACCCCCTGATTTTTCAAGAATTTTTAATTTGGATTTTTCGTAATTTTCTGTAATTTTATGGGATTTTTTCTGTAAATAAAACTAAGGTATTTTATGATTAAATAATTTTTAATTACTGTTAATTAATATGAAAATATTATGGAAATAATATTTTTTGGTGTAAATTGGAAAACTGTACATAGGGTAATTTTTTGTGAATTTATTAGACCCCGGAAGCATTTTTAAAGCCCTAAAAACCAAGTCGTAATTAAACCCTAGAAATAAACCCGTTTCAATTGAACCAAACCAACCCAAACCAACCCAGACCCGGTTCAACTGAACCGAACCTAACCTTATCGGGTCGGGTTGGATCTAAACCCGACCCGAAACCCGCAGACCCAAACCCGCACTTAAACGTTAGCGGATCGGGCCGGATTCGTGTTGAACCCGACCCGCAGACCCAGACCCGTTACCCAATTCAAACCCTAGTCGGATTCCTATCGAAAATACTGTTCCGACCAGCCCCTATATAATCCCCCCACCTATGTCGAAACCCTAAATCTCCTCCCCTCTCCTCCGCCTTCCCCCGGCTGCCCTAGCTCGTCGGAACCCTAGCCCACAGACGACCCCTCTCCGCCTCCCTCCTCTGTCGCCTCCGCTTTCCTCTCCTCGCTCCACCCAAATCCGCCCAGCACCACCACCATCACCCCCAGCCCTCGATCAAACCTCTCTGCCTCCCTCTCGTAGAGCCGCCCTAGCCTCCCGCCTCCACTGTCCTCGGCTTCGTCCCCGACTCCACTTTCTTCCCTTCGACGAACTCCCCTGTGCCTGAACCCTAGCACCGCCTACCTCGTATACCTCCACCATCTCCCAGTCCCCAGAGCCACCCTCGACTCCTCGACCTCCTCAGCCTCGTCGACACCTAGCCTCCGCCCCGAGCCACCGTCCTCCGGCGAAGCCCCCAACCGCTGCACTGAAACCCTAGACCGGACACGGCTGAACCTGACCCGGACACGGCCGACCAGGACACAACGTAGTGACCCGGACACGAAGAACCCAGTTCCACGGAGCCCTGTTCAGGTAACCCGTTCTTTCTTCTCGTTAAACCATTTTCAGTTCCATCAGTTGTGACACGTAGGCTGTGTGACCCTCTCGATGCCCGTACAACCCGCTCGGTGCGTCGCGTCCTGTGGTGATCGCAAACCGCGATCCAAAAACAGGAAAACCAATGCCCTGTTTCACCCCGGAACTGAGTGCGTCCCGCTAAACGGGACGACTTGGTCATGTGCGATCTTTACCGAAATGTGCGCGCTGTTGATAAGGACGTACAGAATTTTGCAGAAGTTGATTTGCTTGTGCGTGCACACCGGAATCAACACGTATCCGCCGAAAACGCCCCGTATCTGCCTGTTCTGGAATACGTCGTAACTTCGTGTACATACGTCGAATCGAGACAAAACTTACGCCATCGGACTCGTAGCAATACGCTGGTCCTGTGACCCAAGTTTGGTTCGATTCTGAGAACGTTGACAAAATCGCATATCGTGGGCCCCGCGGCTCCACTTGACAGGCGATTTTGTGATCGGCTCATCGGAATTCAGTTCTGGAAGTTTCGTTGGGTTCGTATCATCGTTCTTGACTTGTTGACACTAAGTTTAATGAATTTGGAGACCTTTGACCCTGACACGTTCTTCGGTGCAAAGTGGCCCACATGTGGACCCCGCTTTGACCCAAAAATATTATTTTTGCCCTTGTGTCCAAATTGGACTTAAGGACAGGCGTTTCTAGCTATTTGATATTTTCTGAGACTGTTGGTGATGTTTATTTCAGCTTTTGGAGGAGTACCTGCAGGATCCACTGATACAGGGACAATTGTTGGTATTCAAACCCCAAGCAAGTGTACCTTGCCAAAACTTATAGTTCTTGTTATTATTCCTTTGACTATATTTATATTGTTGTGCATGCTTGACCTAGGACCGTGTGACTTACTTAGCGTCTGATTAATAGTCGGGTGCCAACACCGTACGCGGAGCTGTGTAACGTCACTTAGAGATGGACATTCGTGACCCTTTACATTCTCGTACTTGTCTTATCAAGTACATCATAACCCAGGATACTTGACACTATACATGAGACAAAATCTTTCTGAGATATTCGTAGTGATTCTGTATAGGATACAGGTTTTATGACAGACATTATACTCATAGACATTATATGACTTGTTGCATTAGTTATGATCTTGCGTGTCATGGACATGAGACGTGTGATTACATTGGGTGGGAAGAGATTTACCATACAAAAGGCTGGTATGGAGCTTTGGCACAAGTTCTGGCCCTTCGAGAAAATACTGTTATAGGTTTCTCCGACACTGATCCTGTAGTAGTCTCAGCCCGAGTATGACTAAAACTCTCACTTGCATATCACTTAGTTGGTTATATAGTTTACCCCATTATTTTATTTATTGCTGCACTGTATTTATTTTGGCTTGTATTATCTGTACCTTGTTATGTCCCCTGAGGACCTGGATCCGGACTATGTCCCCAGGACTAGCAGACGAGATCGATCCCGAGGTATACGGAGCATGAGCATTATCAGGAGCAGGCACTGGAGCAGTACCAGATCCAGTAGACGAGTGATCATCGAGGGTATCTTCTGAGTATATACTGTTTCCATACTCAGTATTTGCTGTGTTTAGCTTTATTCTTGTATCTTGACAGATGTATCAGACTCATTATCGGGTTATTTCCCGAGTTTATGTTATATTAAGATTGATCTTGCTTTATGATTCTGATATTGTTGTATTCATTTCTGTGGATGAGATTAGTATATCTAGACCCTTATTGTTGTATTACAGCTTAAGTACGTCCCGATGGATCCATTAAATTGGGTTTGTCCATCGGTGTGTGCTGCTGGCCATTGACACGTGTCTAGTCCCTCGATATTTTGGGACTGGGGCATGACATAGTTTTTGTGGTGGCCCATGCAGGTTAACGACTAAATTGTTCGGTTTCAACTTAGGGACCGAGCAAGCCTGCAATAAGAATAGGATAAGTTTTGGATCTCATCCACTTGCTTGAATCGTTCTTGACATCTATATCGGATTCAAATTAATTTCTTGACTTGCATCATGCCTTGATTCTTGTGCGCCTTTTATTGTTTATGTTGGTTGTTACTCTAAATTTTTGAATTATGAGATTGGTAATTAGAACTGGACAGTTTAAGTTATTATTGTGGATTTTGACCTAATGATTACCCCTTAGCTTTAAGTCGCGTAATTAGTACCCCCACCTCGATATAAGTTAGATCCCTTTCCCCTTAACGGCCAGTAACCCTTCTATCCTCACTATCGACACTTGTTCTATAGGCACTAAGACTAAGGCTTAAGACGACCATGACCTACGTAATATAGGAGGATACCCTAATAGGTACCAAGACCCCTTCTCGTAGACCTTAACAAGAGTTTCCACGGTATCCTTAAGACGATTTCAGTATTAGTTAATGGTTTTAAGTTGAGTAGTATGCCTCACAAACATAGTACCACCTAGCCCTATTGACCCATTGATGAAGTGAACTGGGATGATACAACTTTAGACTTGCATAAGAAGATAGTATTTATTCAGATTGTAGAATTTAGAGGTCCTTGCCCCTACTTGGTCGACTAGCGACATAGACAAGGAGGTTGTATGATAACTATAGAGGTTGTAAAGTCTTTTATTATTATTGCTTATTTTGTTTTGTCTTTGTGAACTTGAATTAATTTGTACCTCCTTTCATCATCATCTAGCGAACTTATATTTGTTGTACTACCTTGACTTATGCTGCTAATATAGCCTAGTTTTGCAAGCTTACCCTTCTATCGAGCTTGATCATGATATATGTATTAGTGGGTTAACACACTAATACATTTCAGAATCAGTATATTAAGGTCTAGCTAACCTTAGTGCGCTTGATTCGCCCCTCGTAATACTAATTTACGTGGATTGAGATATGTAGTGATTAGTAGACGAATATACTTGCCCTGGACATGTCTGACATATCGTATCGGTTACATAACTGTACTAATACGAGCATGCGAACGAAGAATTACCAGAATAGAATTTCAATCCACAACTGCTTAACAATTTCTATTTAAATTCTTTAAACGCCTTAATCCCGATACTTCTATTCTATTACCTCACCCTTGAACTCTTTATTATTGATCTCCATCTTCCCTTATTTCGGAAAGACGAAACCTCGTGCTTGGTATAAGTTTGATATGTAGATAGTACTAGATATACCCCACAGGCCGGTCGCATTGTTTGATGACCCTTTTATAAATGATTAAGGGAATACCATAGATGATATGTTTGGTGTCAAAGACTTGAGGATCAATAACATGATTAAATAATTTAGGGCATAGCTTTCTTAGATGTATAGCCTTAGATGATAAATGGGTAAATTATAAGTTGGGTAGAGACCGCAATGCTCACTTGAGAGAAATTCTTTAGACTGTAATCAAGTGAGATTTGATAGAGAGACCCTACCCTAGTTTAATTTTGAGGAAGAAATTTTTATAAGTTGGATAGATTGTAATCTCCTGATTTTTCAAGAATTTTTAATTTGGATTTTTCGTAATTTTCTGTAATTTTTTGGGATTTTTTCTGTAATTAAAACTAAGATATTTTGTGATTAAATGATTTTTAATTGCTGTTAATTAATATTAAAATATTATAGAAATAATATTTTTGTTTGTAAAATGGAAAACTGGACATAGGATAATTTTTTGTGAATTTATTGGACCCCGGAAGCATATTTAAAGCCCTAAAAACCAAGTCATAATTAAACCCTAGAAATAAACCCGGTTCAATTGAACCAAACCAACCCAAACCAATCCAGATCCGGTTCAACTGAACCGAACCCAACCTTATCGGGTCGGATCTAAACCCGACCCGAAACCCGCAGACCCAAACCCGCACTTAAACGTTAGCGGATCGGGCCGGATTCGTGTTGAACCCGACCCGCAGACCCGGACCCGGACCCGTTACCCAATCCAAACCCTAGTCGGATTCCTATCGAAAATACTGTTCCGACCAGCCCCTATATAATCCCTCCACCTATGCCGAAACCCTGAATCTCCTCCCCTCTCCTCCGCCTTCCCCCGGCTGCCTTAGCTCGTCGGAACCCTAGCCCGCAGACGACCCCTCTCCGCCTCCCTCTTCTGTCGCCTTCGCCTTCCTCTCCTCGCTCCACCTAAATCCGCCCAGCACCACCACCATCACCCCCAGCCCTCGATCAAACCTCTCCGCCTCCCTCTCATAGAGCTGCCCTAGCCTCTCGCCTCCACTGTCCTCGGCTTCGTCCCCGACTCCACTTTCTCCCCTTCGACGAACTCCCCTGCGCCTGAACCCTAGCACCGCCTACCTCGTCTACCTCCATCATCTCCCAGCCCCGCAGAGCCACCCTCGACTCCTCGACCTCCTCAGCCTCATCGACACCTAGCCTCCACCCCGAGCCACCGTCCTCCGGCGAAGCCCCCAGCTGCACTGAAACCCTAGACCGGATACGGCTGAACCTGACCCGGACACGGCCGACCAGGACACAGCGTAGTGACCCGGACACGAAAAACCCAGTTCCACGGAGCCCTGTTCAGGTAACCCGTTCTCTCTCCTCGTTAACCCATTTTCAGTTCCGTCAGTTGTGACATGTAGGCTGTGTGACCCTCTCGATGCCCGTGTAACCCGCTCGGTGCGTCGCGTCCTGTGGTGATCGCAAACCGCGATCCAAAAACAGGAAAACCAACGCCCTATTTTACCCCGGAACTGAGTGCGCCCCGCCAAACGGGACGACTTGGTCGCTTGCAGTCTTTACCGAAACGTGTGAGCCGTTGATACGGACGTACGAGATTTCGCAGAAGTTGATTTGGATGTGTGTGCACACCGGAATCAACGCGTATCCGCCGATAACGCCCCATATCCGCCTGTTCTGGAACACGTTGTAACTTCGTGTACACACGTCGGATCGATACAAAACTTGTGCCATCAGACTCGTAGCAATACGCTGGTCCTGTGACCCAAGTTTGGTTAATTTTGAGAAAATTGACAAAATCGCATATCGTGGGCCCCGCGGCTCCACTTGACGGACGATTTTGTGATCGGCTCATCGGAATCCAGTTCTGCAAGTTTTGTTGGGTTCGTATCATCGTTCCTGACTTGTTGACACTAAGTTTGACGAATTTGGAGACCTTTGACCCTGATACGTTCTTCGGTGCAAAGTGGCCCACATGTGGACCCCGCTTTGACCCAGAAATGTTATTTTTGCCCCTGTGTCCAAATTGGACTTAAGGATAGGCATTTCTAGCTATTTGATATTTTCTGAGACTGTTGGTGATGTTTATTTCAGCTTTTGGAGGAGTACCTGCAGGATCCACTGATACAGGGACAACTGTTGGTATTCAAACCCCAGGCAAGTGTACCTTGCCAAAACTTGTAGTTCTTGTTATTATTCCTTTGACTATATTTATATTGTTGTGCATGCTTGACCTAGGACCGTGTGACTTACTTAGCGTCCGATTAATAGTCGGGTGCCAATACCGTACGCGGAGTTGTGTAACGTCACTTAGAGATGGACATTCGTGACCCTTTACATTCTCGTACTTGTCTTATCAAGTACATCATAACCCAGGACACTTGACACTATACATGAGACAGAATCTTTCTGAGATATTCGTGGTGATTCTGTATAGGATACAGGTTTTATGACATAGACATTATACTCATAGACATTATATGACTTGTTGTATTAGTTATGATCTTGCGTGTCATGGACATGATACGTGTGATTACATTGGGTGGAGAGAGATTTACCATACAAAAGGCTGATTATATTATATATATTGTCATCTGGAAGTGTCTTAGTTTCTGGTATAGAGCTTTAGCATAAGTTATGGCCCTTCGAAAAAATACTGCTATAGGTTTCTCCGACACTGATCCTGTAGTAGTCTCAGCCCGAGTATGACTAAAACTCTCACTTGCATATCACTTAGTTGGTTATATAGTTTAACCCATTGTTTCATTTATTACTGTACTGCATTTATTTTGGCTTGTATTATCTGTACCTTGTTATGTCCCCTGAGGACCTGGATCCGGACTATGTCCCCAGGACTAGCAGACGAGATCGATCCCGAGGTATACGGAGCAGGAGCATTATCAGGAGCAGGCACTGGAGCAGTACCAGATCCAGTAGATGAGTGATCACTGAGGGTATCTTCTGAGTATATACTGTTTCCATACTCAGTATTTGCTGTGGTTAGCTTTATTCTTGTATCTTGACAGATGTATCAGACTCATTATCGGGTTATTTCTCGAGTTTATGTTATATTGAGATTGATCTTGCTTTATGATTCTGATATTGTTGTATTCATTTCTGTGGATGAGATTAGTTTATCTAGACCCTTATTATTGTATTACAGCTTAAGTATGCCCCGATGGATCCATTAAATTGGGTTTGTCCATCGGTGTGTGCTGCTGGCCATTGACACGTGTCTAGTCCCTCGATATTTTGGGACTGGGACGTGACATAACTAGTGTATCTATCTTAACTTACAAAACTTAAGTAATTATTATCTAACCATCCACTAACTAGTTGATAACTCATAACTGATACTCTAATATACATAACTGATAACACTAATCTACTAACCCTAACTATTTTTACGATATTAACTAACTAATATATTTCAATATACACTAACTCAACTTATAATACTCTAATATATTAACATACACTAACCTATACTAGTCTCCCTCTCTAACTGAGCATCATTCAAACCAAATACCTGTTCAGTTTACATCATCCCCATACTTGTTGCTGCTGTTATACATTGTTGCTGTTGCTGCTATGCATTGTTGCGGCTGCTGCTACACATTGCTACAACTACGCATTGCTTCTGCTGCAAGCTATGCATTGCTACTGCTGCTGCTACACATTGGTGCTGCTGCAGCTACGCATTGCTGTTGTTTCTGCTACGCATTGTTGTTGCTGCTATGTATTACAGTAGCCCGATACCCCCTCCTAGCACACACACACACACACACACACACACACACACACACACACACACACACACACACACACATATATATATATTATACCCTCACATCAACTGATACTAGGATACAAGGCACACAATTTGACAGTCCCCCCCGGATGAACACTTAAACAAGTATGAGACTAATACATATATCTAACTAGACACTAATGTATATGTACTAATTATATAACACACACAACCTCATACTCAACATATGAATCAAAATAATGATATATCTATATAAATATACTACACTCTAGTATCAATAATATATGGACAATATACATACATTAAAGACAAAACAATAAACACAAGGAGTGCACCACACCCGTATCACACTAGAATTATGATACGCTTGTGATACGGCTCCAACATGCCACCAAATACATCAGAAATGATATGAGCAAGATTAGATTCATAATTAGAAATAACACGAAGTGCTAGCTACTCAAATACATGCCCGTGTTAAAATATGACATGCTCAAACCCCCATGTCAGAAGAAAATTTCCAAATCAACCCATATCGTCAAATTATCGTGATACGGCCTATATGTATCCAATTATGGATATTACACTAGTCTCATACAATCAAACACATGTCAATTTAGTCTAATTGACCTATTGACAAATACATGATGTGCCAATCTCGGAATTCCCCTAAAATTGGCATAAAATACACCATAACTTCCTCCATAGGCCTCATATGAACCTAATTCCACTTTCTATGTGTAGCCTTAATACATAGGAGAGTTCCTAATGATTAAACTATAGATTTATAATCTAATTAGATAGGAAAAACTGAATTGTACCTATTAGAAGATAGATTTCTAATACAAGTCTCCAAATGAGTGTCAAGAGCCTTCAACTTGTGCTCATTCCTCCTCCTTGTAGATCCTTGTCTCCTCTTTATTCCAATAGCCTCCAATAGTGAGTAGAGAAGGAATTGGAAGAAAATTTGGATAGGAATTGGTGTAGGGATAAACGAATTTGGATGAGAAAAATTCTAGATCTAGAAATGAGATAAATGGATGAAGAGAGAGAGAGTCTCTCTCCTCCCTCTTGTGGCCGGCCTTGCCCCCTACTCCAAGTCACTATGAGAAGTCTACAATACCCCTTGGGGCTTGTCATGAAGAAATTAATTAAGGAAGGTTCTAATCCAATTGATTTAACTAATTAAGTCATCCTCCTAATGAATGGGCTAGCTATTGGGCTTGTTTGTTGGGATCAATCTAACTAGAAAAAATGTTGGTCCATGAGTCTAGTCTAATCTAGTTAGGTCTACTAACACAAGTCCAAAATTAAATATAACATCTAACAATAAATAAATAATATAATAAATAATATTCAACAAGCACATAAATTAATTAATTATGAAATGACCAAAAATATTCTTCCTAGAAAATGTGGTACTGACAGTCTATATTAACTAGTATAACTTAGAAATCTAGTATAGCAAGGTATTGATCTATAATGACTTGATAAACCTAGTATTGACTAGTTTAGCTATATAGGCCAATCCAGTTATCAACTTAGAACCCAAATTAGGTAGTTTTGACCTAGTTTGACTCAAATAACCAAGTTTTGACCTAGGAATAACCTAGAGACCGAGTTTTAAGTTAGTGTCATGGGTATTTGAAACTGTATCCAAGTGTCAAGATACAAGAGAGTATCAATGTGATATTGTGTACCATGGTATGTGATATCCACATAATACACAAATACCTAAAGTGTTATCAACACCTATGTGTATATTGGGCACTGCGCGATCAAGTGTTCCTCCCACAAGGAACACATGAAGATAAAGATATCATTATCTCTTATGTCAAGTGTCCATGTCAGCCCTTCTCTGAAAAGCAAATTTGTATCTGTAAGCTTTTTTGAGGCTTTTAGAGTTCTACCACTTTCTGAAAAATACGTAAAATTTTTATAATACTTAGCCTTTTCTAGTATTTTTCAAAAAACTGATAGAACTCTAAAAGCCTTTAACAGGCTTGCAAAAGCAAAATTTCTTTTCAGAGAATGACTAAGAATGGACACGTGATGACACATATTTAATAGGGTTTAAAATCGACAAATCCAGTTATCATGATATGGATACTCACGCATAATAACTCGAATACTCATGCATCAATCAGAGTTGTTACTTTGATGAACATATGTATCCATCTTTGCATCCATTTGGATAATATATTTGAACAATGTCTATTCATCTTTTCAGAAGTATCTAGAAATGGATCTGAATTACTACTTGTGTTATCGTTCGTGGATGTACAACTGTCATCATGATGACATATGCAGTGTGCGGGATGAGTTCATACAAGGGGTAAAATAGTTCCTGCAGTTCGCCAAGACGTTCCCTCAGTACATGGAGGGCACCAAGATTAAGTGTCCGTGTGTGAGATGTCGCAACTTGGAATATCACTCAGAAGTGGATGTAACATAGCATTTGTACTCGAAAGATTTTATGCTAAATTACTATCAGTGGACCACATACGAAGAACTTGTACCTCTAGCATCGGAGCCGGAGCCTTATGTGGAGCCGTATATGGATATCAATGACCACACTGATTACAACGACGGGTGTGTGAAGATGGTTTTTGATGCTTGTGCAAATTTTGGACCACAAGGAGAAGGTTTTACGGAACCGTTCGGTACCCTAGGTTCGCGTATAGTGGCGGAACCATTCGTTTGAATAATAAACTTGGGAAATGGAGGCGGAGATGAAGGAGAAATATCCTTCGTTATTCGTCAGTCAGAGGTAGGACCCTTATTCTTACGTTTCAGGACAAAACTTTTTCTTGGTAGTATATTATGTAGTATATCATCCCCGTCCGACCGGGAGATGCACTACGTAAAGGTTTGTGGCTAGTCTAACTCAAAATCTGAACTTAATATCAAATGACCCTTTCGGCATTAACTCCATTTGGATGAATAAAAGAGAATCATTCCAACTCATAGTTTGGCTTCTGTTGGAATAATTCCAAGATACAGTGGATTGCGTCTCATGCGAGTGAGCTCCATATAAGAGTCCCTTCGATGGGACCGGTCAGCTGTTGCTTCTCTTGAATATTTTTGTTGCGAGATTTTGGATGAAGTATTTTTGCGTCATTTTCTAAGGAATTCGCTAGGACATACTGGGAACAGATTCTAATACGATGCTGGTGCCATTGCAAGAACGCGCATAGTTGATGTTAGATCGTAGCAAAGCAATTCTCCTTCCTCGACACATTCTCTAATCGGTGGGTAGTTCGGTTCCTTCTTCTCTACTCGGTCGCGTAAACACATACTTTGCCTCGAATACGTTCATATCGACGATGCCCGGTTGAATGTAAATATATAAATGTTAGCCACAATGCATGCTTACCACTAAGGAATATAATATGGGATAAATATAAATTATCGAGCGTATATATGCATGTGACCTAACTAAGGAATAGAAAATAGGATAATTGTAATCGTCGAGGGCATCTATGTGTGCGACATATAACATAAGCTTCGTACGCAAAGCCGACAGTTGTGGTTTGAACCACGAAACAGTTGAAAGGAAATATGATATTAAAAACATCGATTTTGGCATGGTGTCTACGGGTTTACCAAATCAGAACATATGGTTTAGAGTAAAGATTGAATCAGTGCATGAGTTCATAAATAATATTACTTAAATCAACTTCGTGTCATGCATATGTATCATAGATAAACCTTTTCAAGCATTTGCATGGTCATGGACAATTTGTGCACATGTTAATATTTTCTTGAAACGGTATCCGGGGCACCAGAACCGATTCAACCTAGGGAGAAATAATGGAACGTGCTAAGGCGCGGGATATTGCAGGACCTCAAGAGGGCTCACAACTCGACTGGGAGGATATTATCACAATGCCATGAAATAGTCCTTTACAGTGTCAACATTATCATCAATAACCGCATATAAGATAGTACTCATGATAACGTATTATCTTATACAGGGGTAAGTATTCTATGTTTCAATACAGGGACGCGCACGTTGGGTGAATAAGCTATCACCGATACGTGCGATATAAATTCAATTTATTGCTTTCAAATGTGCCGATGATATGAACTGCAAATTCACTCTAGTTCCTGATAGTAAGACAACATTCAATGCATGCATCCCTTTAATAAGCAACGTCAGTTTAGAAGAGTGGGCTCATCCCGCTCACTAGTACAAGTTGCATATTGATACCCAACATCTCAGGTGTCGGGAACGCGGAGGACGCACAGTACTAAGATAAAGCTGAAGAACGAAGAGGCAACTTGAAGCTCTTTCTATTTTAAAGTATAGATGAAGCCCAATTCATTTTGAAGGCATTTTGTAACAATCTATACGAATGGTGTAATGTATGAGACAACAAGTATTATTCAAGGTAGCTTGTTTGTTCTTTTTGTTATTTCAAGCAATATAGCTGATACGACATAAGCAATGTACATCATATCAATGTAATATATTTCAAGTTATGAATAAAAAA
The DNA here is from genome assembly GCA_036927795.1 of Iris macrosiphon. NCBI lineage: Eukaryota > Viridiplantae > Streptophyta > Magnoliopsida > Asparagales > Iridaceae > Iris > Iris macrosiphon. The sequence goes on along the minus strand of JAYESA010000005.1, from coordinate 42,202,619 downwards.
TTATTTCTTCCTATTTAAATAATGTGTCTCAATATTTATACTGCAATATGACTTATACTCTGTATTTTAAATAAATTATAAAAAATTCACGTTCTTGCCTTGTACGTTGCGCAACCTAGACACGAACGACATCACGCCTATGGGAAGATTATTGACTTTATGGAGTCAGGACGTGACAGCTGCCAGTGCATAGAACTCAGATTATATAGAGGAATGAGATAGCAGCTCCATCCATGGAGAAGACGTATCCTCCTGTGAGCCTTTCGCTCTCTACTTCTGAGCACTAGCTTGCATCACTGAAGCCTTCTACTACTGTTGGATAACTGCTATAGTGTATTGCATACTTATGAGTCCTCTTGAGATATCTCATCACTCATTTTACAGCTTTCCAGTTTTTCACACCTGGGTTGCTTGTGAACCGACTCAGCATCCCCATGACGAAAGCTATGTCAGGCCTTATGGCAGTTGTTGCATATATCAAACTATCGATGCTGTTTGAGTACTCCAGCTGCCTAACACTTTCCTTTGGATTTGGCTTCAGCTTTTTGTCACACCTGTATAAAGTATCAATCCCCGAGAGATCCTAATATTTATAACGTATGAGCATCTTTTCAATATAATGAGACTGTGACAGCGCCACTCTAGTGTCCGTCCAAATGATCTTTATCCCCAGGATAATACCAGCTTCCCCAAGTCCTCCATACTAAACTTGGATGAGAGAAATTTTTTTGTGTCGGTAACACATGCTAGATCCGTACCCAGGATCAACATGTCGTCCACGTACAGATAAACAATAACTCATCTTCCGTCAGTGAACTTTGTGTAAACACACTTGTCCGTTTACTAACTCTATAACCGTTTGATCTTATAACTTTATCAAACTTCTCATGCCACATCTTAGGAGCTTACTTCGAACCATATTATAATTTTACCAACTTGCAGACTTTGTCTTCAAGGCCCTTGACAACAAATCCTTCTGGATGTTGTATGTAAATCTCTTCGACCAGCTCTCCATTCAGGAATACTATTTTAACATCCATCTGATGTATAACTAGCTTGTGAATTGTGCTCAAAGCAATCAACATCACGATGGTTATCATCTGTTCTACTGGATCATATGTGTCAAAGTAGTCGATCCCTTGTTTCTGAGAAAATTTCTTGGCTACCAGTCTTGGCTTGAACTTATCAACAGTTCCATAAGCCTTCATCTTCTTCTTGAAGATCTACTTGCATCCGATTGGTTTAGCTTCTCTAGGAAGATCGACCAACACCCAAGTATTGTTGGAGGTTATAGAATCATATTCATCATTGATAGCCACCCTCCAGAAGACAACGTCTCTGGTCTTCATCGTCTCATCCTAGATAAGTGGACCTGCTTCCACATGATAGGTGACGAACTTATCTCCAAAGTTCTTTTGTCTCCTCACTCGCTTAGACACCGGTTCTGCGAGTTCTGGTTCGAACGTTGTCTCTTGAATGGCAACTTCTTCTTAGACTACATCTTCATTTGAGGCATTAGCCTCCTGTGCACTCACACTATTCTCCAGAATATCCGCGATAATAATGTTCTTGTGCCTTACAAATTTATCTTTAAAGAATTCCACGTCACAAGATTTGATGATATGATTTGATTCAATATTGAGAAACCTCTGAGCATCACTCTTCTCAGCATACCCCAGGAAGATAGACTTCATAGCCCTCGTACCCAGCTTCTGAATCTTCAAGTCCGAAAGCTTCACATACACCAGACACCCCCACACTCCAGTGACATTCAAGTTAGGTCTGAACTTGAACCAAAGTTTATGAGGAGTGACATCAAAATTTGCGTATGATACTCTGTTCAAAATAAAAGTAACCGTAAACGCAGCTTCTCCCCAGAAGCAGTTTGGAAGACCCGCAGTCAACATCATTGAATTTATCATCTCTGTCAACGACCTGTTCTTCCTTTCAGCTACCCCCATTTGATTGAGAAGAATATAGAGCAGTTGTCCCATTGATAATTCCATGTTCTTTGTAGAATGATATGAATCCAATAGACCTATACTCTCCGTCTCGATCACTTCTGAGTCTCTTGAGTTGTTGCCCTGTTTGACGTTCAGCTTCAGCCTGTAACTCCTTGAACTTCTCGAATATTTTGTCTTTTGACTTGAGTAGATAGATGAATGCGTACTTCGAGTAGTCATCGATGAATGTAATAAAATACTTTATCTTGGCCTTTGTGGAGAATTATTTGAAGTCACAGATATCTGAGTGCACAGACTCCAAAAGATATGTTTCGGTTAACCCGCTTGAACGATTTTCTTGTGATCTTTGTCTGCGTACTGACCTCACACTTCTCCACCTCCTTAGCCCCACATTTAGAGATAAGCCATAGACCAGACATTTTGTTTATTCTTTTACAATGAACATATCATGGTCTATTGTGCCATAACTCAAGAGAATAACTAGAAGAAGAGACTGCATTAATATTATTAGTAGGAGTTATAAGCTAGAGTTTGAACATTCCTTCGGTGCAATATACTTTTTCAAAGTATGCTTCTTTGTAAGACATCACCATCTTTCCAACATTGATATTCATCCTCAAGCATGCATTACAGAGCAGGATTTCTGAGACCAGGTTCTTGGCAATCACTGATGCATGCTTCACATCTTTAAGCGTCAACAACTTCCCAGAAGTCAGATTTAGTACCACCGTTCCCCTCCCATGTACTTCAGCTTGTGCCTGGTTCGCTACAATAACCTTCTCAAATTTAGGCCTATAGGTGGTGAACAACTCCTTATTTAAGCAAACATGGTAGGATGCACCAGTATCCATCAACCAGTCAGTGTCGACACCAGCCGAGACAACCTGCGCAATCATAGCAACCTTGTTAGACTCACCTTGTTCTGTCTGTTTAGGCTTGGATCTATAATCTTTTCGCTAGTGGCTCTTCTTTCCACAATTGTACCAAGTCACATCTAACTTGGGCTTTGGCTTAAACGAAGCCGACTTTACCTTCAGATGGTTGAAGTCATTCTTCTTATTGTAAGAAGCCTTATGCTTTTCTTTGGAGTCACCAGCATGCACCAAGTTGGCCTTGGCCAACTGCTTAGACAATATATTCACCTTGTTTTGAGCCCTCAACTCATCTTCAACGGGGATGTAATGCAGTAGGAGATCAAGATTGACATCTATCATCTTTCGGTGTTTGTCCGAGATAAAGTTGTTCCAACCAGGTGGGAGCTTTGCGACAATATCCCCTACAACAAAAGTGTCGACCATGGGCATGCCATCATCCTCAAGTTTTTGATGTAACTTGAGAAATTTTTTGACTTGAGGCAACATCGTCTTGTCTTCCTCAAATCGCATCTTTCAAACATTTTTGGTCACATGGATCTTGTTGCGGTTCTCATCCGCCTTGTAATACTATTCCACTAACTCCCAGACTGTCACATCCCGAGCTTCTGTGGAATCGTCCATCTCCGCTGGGCGCGAATCACCACGCCAGTGCTCCCAGAGAACGATCGTTCCCATCAAGAGCGTTATGTCGCATGAGCACAAGCTGCACCTGTGCAAGGCCATGATCCAAACAGACGGTAAAATAACTAAGCCACAAAGTCGCACAAATAGTCTGAATACAGAGGAATAAGAAACGAATAGGCAATTGGTAACAAGTTCACAAAGTCATCATAGCGGAAGTATTGAATAATACAAGTATAGGAGTAAAACAAGCACTTTATTGATATTTGAACAAGTATTACAAGTGGCGGTAGGCCGAGATTACAAGTCGCTAAAGCTCTCTCTCTCAAAATAATAAAAGTGTGCCAAGTGGCTACAATTATGGAATGATACATAGGCGATGTTCTAACATTATTTCTTGTATATGTGCTTCAGCTTCGGACGCAAAGCTCCAAGGCTCCAGAGTGGACTCCACGCCTTAACTTCGCACGAAAGGGTTTTCGCACCGAACGAGGTTCTTCCACATCCTGCAAGCAATCTGGTGGGTTATCAGTATATGAATGCACTGGTGGAGAGGCTTCTCGCCCGCTCGATAAGTCTAAACTGGTTATATAGGTTATGTGCACCATCTATTAAGTTGTCTTTCTTGTCTTACCTTAGGATAAGTTTCTTGGCATAGATATAAAGCCTAACTTGTGTGGCAATACGCCGTGCGAGATAAGATAAAACGACGAGACTTACCAACTTACCATTCGTCCTTTCCTGTCCAATAATAAAACATAGTTAAACCAAGCACAAATATATATAATAAAATCCACAGAAATCGTATAAGCAAAGACGAGTGTCACGAGTGAGCTTCTGATTCAGGTGCACGAGTTACACGGATTATCCAGAAGTATTGCAGAAGATTGTTTAAGTGTTCAAATATCTAATACTCATATACGTTCAAGTGTCTCAGATTACTAGGTGCGATGCAATCACTCGCACGCAAATTGCCGCTAAGCGATGCTGACTTATCTATATGAACAAGAGTCGCTGGCATAGCCATAAAGAATAATGATGTAGTCTTAAGCGAGAATGACATGCGACTGAAAGAACACGAGGTGTCACATGTCATCATGCCCGAATACGAGACTACTTAGTCTTTGAGCGAGAATGGCATGCAACAAAAGGTACAGGAGGCGCTACATGCCATCCTGCCCAAACACGAAGACTAACATATGTTTCGTCCGGATCGGATTGACCCCAGTGCCCCGGAGATCATCCACAAGAACATATTGAATATACCTTGTGCACAAGTTGTCCGCGATATGCAAGTATAGGGTCTCAGATTCACGGGATTTATAACACAACATGTTTATTCTTGATTTTTGTTCTGCACGAGTATTGCTCCACGAGCTGTGATTCTTGTTTATTGACATGATGTAATCCCAAAATTCAAAAAATGCCTTAACGATCGAACGGTCCCGAATACTTTCAGGTTCATACTTGCACGGAATGACTATTAGATAGTCTCCCGGTGAATTAGATGAATGCAAGAAATAAATTATGTTACTTGATTGTGGCATAAAATTATGTGACAAGCAATGAAACCAACGAGCGCGTACTAGTTAGCATGTAAGGCAAGCAAGCATTGAAACAATGTTGAAACATAAGCATAAAAAAACTTTCTGGGTAGTCTACTTTAGAACATAGCCTTTATGTTAATACGGGTCTAAGGTGTAGTGCGAGGAGTAAAATCGTACAAGGGCATATCGGGCGGCATGATCTTATAAGGTGAGCAGTGTAAACAAGTGAAGCAGTGTACTCGAAGAGTATATAATGATCTTACTCGAGGCATTAGCGGAGTCTACTTGCATGAAGCTAAAGTAGCATGCGAGGGTCCAACGATAAGCCAAGTTTTATTTCCATTTTCCAACACAAGCAGTACAAGATGAGATTATTTCCTTAGCTAGGTGCATTGTATTCTTTATTAGCATGCAAAGGGTGATTCACATAGCGACTAACATGTATCATCCATATTTTTAAGTGTGCAGGCTAAGCAAAGACAAGTTCATCGTAGCCACCCACCTTAGCAATAATTCACCTCGGTCAAGCGATACTCCGAGCGCGTATTTTGAAAGTCTAAGTCTGAAATCCTGAAGGGCCAAGTCTGAAATTCTTTGCCTCAAGCAAGTCTTCTCGCTTAAAAAAATAGGTCGGGTTATCGCACTAGCTTTGTTTGAATCGGCTCTCCGCTTGAGCGGAACGGGTCATTACATTATACACCACTCAGAACAAGTCTCATCCTTGAGACTTCTTGAGCGCAAAATATTCTATCACAAGACAATCAAATCTATCTCAAGCATATCATTATGTATCACTAGATCTGTTCGAAATAACTTCCTACTCGTCCCTCATTCCGTATCACGTGTGTGCCGAGTCTATCTCATTAAATGACTCTATCATTCAATCCAAGCTTTGACTCGGTCTCTAATGTGCCTTAGCACGGAACATATCACTTAACGCGGGGTATGGTATAATCCATCTTGAATAGCGATCTGAGTCAAACTTATCTAAATCGTTATATTCGTTCATGCGAATCTAATATATTTACTTGCACTAGCATTCGAGATCAGCATATCGTGAGTCTGGATCGTGCAAATATTTGAGGCATCCCTCAAACATGTGCATGTCAACCAACTTAGCAATAGCAAAGTCTTTGCACTCGAGTTCAACATATCAATGAGTCTTGGATCGTGCACACGTTCAAGGCATCCCTCAAACATATGCATTCAACCAAATTTAGCGATAGCGAATTTGGACAAGCTACTCGAGAAAGTCTTAAGGGTTCTCGTCTTATGAATCACAATGATACCTCCAACGGGGTCAATCAAAATCTAAGTTATTTTCAATCCTACTCAAATCAAGCATTGCACTACCGTTAAGCACGATCTATCCGATCTACCGACTAGCGTCCATGTCCTATCGTCCATCATGTTCATGTCAAACATAGCACACACTTACCATTCCAAGTATAACTCTAAGTCTTGTTGCTCCAGTTCTATGGCTTGCTCAAGCAATACTCTAAAGTCGGTCACACAAGTTCTTTTACTCGATATAGGATCGTCTGCCTTATTATTAAGTCATCTCACAAGGTCATAGGTACAGTTCATGCTCATGACTCATCGTACAAATTTGTCGTATGATGGTTGCCCCAATTCCTAAGGTCAAATTATTGTTTATTTGCACGGAATATTCTATCCAAGCTTGTTTCACTCATATTTATAAACATTGAGCACGGGTCATCCTACTCACATTAACACGTTTGTTTAGCACAGTGTCCGAGTCTGTTCAGTCACATCTATGATATATCCATGTCGCATGTCAAGCCTAACAATTTACATAGTCTATCTCCTTAAACATGTTTGACAGAATCCACCTGTCATTCTAAGTCTAGACCACCAAGCCATGATTCAATTCTAAATCTTCGATCTCAATCATTACTCCAAGTCGTCCAACATGATTCACGTATCCGTTTACGAAACCATCAAGCGTGTCTTACTCAATTTTCTAGACTAACTCATCCTTGAAACACTTTTAATTCACTTGTATTCTCAAAATTTTCTTATCGTGTCGAACCATAAGTCAAAACAATCCTTCAATTATTATGCTCCAGTCTCCCGCAAGTTCGATTATCCTCGCTGGACGTGAGATCACCATGCCAACTCTCCCACTGGATAATTGTCCTAATCCGGGCGTGACGCATGTACGAGCATGGAGTTAAGCTCGTACAAGATAAGAACACCAAACGTTATGGTTATCTTTAAAATGACCGAGACACCTTATCATTACACTTTTCTCCATCCAAGCTATATATATATATCTACCAAGTTATGTTCATCCATGTCATGATCATAATTTATCTAGCTAAATCGTCTAACTTCAGTGTTACCGTTCGATCAATCCGTAGTCCATTTCTAGCATTCCTCAAACAACTAAGTTTAAATATTCAAGCCAAAGTCTATCCACATTCGTTATGTTCTATTTTATCGAGTTCATTTAAATAATCATCAAACATGTTCCCGCGAGTTCGATCATCCCCGTCAGACGTGAAATCACCACTCCAGCGCTTCCGTAGGATAATCCTTCTCAGTCGGGACTGATATCGAAGGTTATCTTTTGAACTAGATTTAAGATCGTTCTTCCAAACTCCAGATCAAATCCGTTATCACTTACCTCATTCATTGAACCATAATATTCCTTTACTTGTATCAATCCGTGCTATCTTCCAACTATCGATACCATATCAAGTCTATTAATTTGAAACCATAATATCCAATCACAGGCTAACTTCTATCAAGCGATATCCTACTCAAGTTTAATCTGTTTTATTTAATTCAAAATTGCTCGTATGATCCACCAAGTTTTCTTTGACTAAGATATTAATTCTATTACCTTGAGTCCCTATTCGATATTAGCCTTATCACTTGTTCAACACATTCTTAAATTGTTCAAACCAACTACCGTACGAGATTTACGAATTTGCTCGAACATTTCCAAATGATCACTACTCAGGAATTGAGTCATCCAATTAAATCTTCAATCGTGTTCGCATCATTCGCCCGCATATTCAAAAGTTATTCCTTATAATTCATGCACGATAGCTAAGTGTCGCCTCGATAATTCTTAGTCTCGTATATACCCCTGTTGATAGTCATCCAAGTAAATCATATTTGATTTGTATTTGTCGACACGAAATACCGTCCGATCTATTTCTCAAAATTCAAGCACGGTCTACTATATTCGTCTTAGCGATAAACTAATAATATTTCTATCGGTTGTCATTCTAAGTCTGACATCCTTATCAGAATGATATTCCAATCTCGCTTGCAACTAGCTCGCACCAAAAGGTCTTGCCGCGATACTCAACATAACTTAGCCGAAAGGCTGTGTGCATAGCCAACCGTCTGAACAATATTATATCTCGCACTCTAACCAGCTTGGTAATCATGTATAGGTATTCGGGTTCGCACATAACTTATAAATTCTAGCACAAGTCTATTCCCACAAAGTCTAACACAGGTTGGAACAAGGGTCTAGCATAACTATCCAGTTCAAGCAATCATATCATTCACATGCAGTTTCAAAAATATTTAGACTCATTGTATGGAATATCCCAACGGGTCAACGAGAGAGGGCGTATGCACATAACCCACGAACGAGCTTTCAAAACTGAGAGAATCAATACGAAGTCAAAAGACGTACAACCATGCTCTGATACCAATATGTCACATCCCGATCTCCCGCGGAATCGATCATCCCCGCTGGGCACAAACCACCGTGCCAGCACTCCTGCAGAACGATCGTTCCAATCAGGAGCGTGATACCGCACGATCACAAGCTGCGCCCGTGCAAGGCCATGATCCGAACATGCAATAAAATGACTAAGCCATATAGTCGCATAAATAGTCCGAATGCAGCGGGATAAGAAACGAACAGGGGATTGGTGACAAGTTTACAGAATCGTCATAGCAAAAGCATTGAATAACACAAGTATAGGAGTAAAACAAGTACTTTATTGATATTTGAACAAGTGTTACAAGCGGCCTAGGCCGAGATTACAAGTAGCTAAAGCCCTCTCTCTCAAAACAATAAAAGCATGCCAAGTGGCTACAATTATAGAATTATATATAGGTGATTTTCCAACATTATATCTTGTATATGTGCTTCAGCTCCGGACGCAATGCTCCAAGACTCCAGAGCGGACTCCACACCTTAGCTTCGCACGAAGGGGTTATCGCACCGAACGCGGTTCTCACATACCTTGTAAGAAATCTGGTGGGTTATCATTACATGAATGCACTGATGGGGAGGCTTCTCGCCCTCTCGACAAATCTAAACACGTTATATAGGTTCCGTGTACCATCTATTAAGTTATATTTCTAGTCTTGCCTTAGGATCAGTTTTATAGCATAGATATAAAGCCTAACTCGTGTGGCATTGTGCCGTGCAATATAAGAGTAACACGACGAGACTTACCAACTTACCATTCGTCATTCCCTGTCCAATGATTAAACTAAGTTAAACCAAGCACGAATGTATATAATAAAATCCACAAAAATTGCATAAGCAAAGACGAGTGTCACGAGCGAGGTTCTGATTCAGGTGCACGAGCTACACTGATTATCCAAAAGTGTTGCAGAAGATTATTTAAGTGTTCAAATATCTAATACTCATATCCGTTCAGGTATTTCAGATTATTAGGTGCGATGCAATGACTCACACCCAGATTGCCGCTAAGAGAGAATGACTTATCTATATGAACAAGAGTCATTGGCATAGCCATAAAGGACCACGATGTAGTCTTGAGCGAGAATGGTATGCGACTCAAAGAACACGATGCGTCACATATCATCCTGCCCGAATACGAGACTACTTAGTCTTTGAGAGATAATGGAGTATAACAAAAGGTACACGAGGTGCTACATGCCATCCTGCCCAAACACGAAGACTAACAAATGTTCCATCCGGATCGGATCGGCCTCAGTGCCCCGGAGACCGTCCGCAAGAACATATTGAATATACCTTGTGCACAAGTTGTCCGCGACATGCAAGTCTAGGGTCTTAGATTCACTTGATTCACAATATGACATGTTTATTCTTGATTCTTGTTCTGTATGAGTATTGCTCCACGAGCTGTGATTCTTGATTCTTGACATAATGCAATCCCAAAATATGGAAAATGCCTTGGCGACCTAACGGTCCCGAATACTTTTATGTTCATACTTGCACGGAATGACTATTAGATAGTCTCCTGATGAATTATATGAATGCAAGACATGAATCGTGTTACTTGATTATGGCATAAAATTGTGTGACAAGCATTAAAACTAACGAGCGCGTACTAGTTAGCATGTAAGGCAAGCAAGCATTGAAACAGTGTTGAAACATAAGCATATGAAACTTGCGGGGTAGTTTACTTTGGAACATTGACTTTACATTAATATGGGTCTAAGGGATAGTGCGAGGAGTGAAACCGTACAGGGGCATATCAGGCGACATGATCTTATAAGTGAGCAGTGTACTACGAAGAGTATATAATGATCTTACTCGAGGCATTAGCGGAGTCTAGTTGCATGAAGCTAAAGTAGCATGCGAGGGTCCAACGATAAGCCAAGTTTCATTTCATGTTCTAACACAAGCAGCACAAGATGGAATTATTCTTTATTAGCATGCAAGGGGTGATTCACCTAGCGACTAGCATGTATCGTTCATATTTTTAATTGTACAGGCTAAGCAAAGACAAGTTTATCGTAGCCACCCACCTTAGCACTGATTCGTCTCGGTCGAGCGATACTACGAGCGCGCCTTTGAAAGTCTAAGTCTAAAATCCTGAAGGGCCAAGTCTGAAATACTTTGCCTCAAGCAAGTCTTCTCGCTGAGCAAAATGGGTCGGGTCATCGCACTAGCGCCTTTTGAATCAGCTCTCCGCTTGAGCGGAACGAATCGTTACACAGACGACATTTGCATGGTCTGTCTTGCTGTATGATTCTACCAGAGTATCTTCTATGGAGTTCAGAATTAACAACTTGTAGAGGTTGTTGTCTCTCTTCCACTTGTTCCATGCAGTAGTTGTAGTAGCAATCGCCCGAACATCATCACTCTCTAAAATAACAGGCTCGGGATCTGTCAATACGTAATCTACGTTTATGAGTTGAAGATTAAGGCTGATATTTCTCTTCCAGATGTTTTAATATTTTCGGTCAAACTTCTCAAGTTTGTTAAAATTTGTGTCGAGAAGACTTGTACGGTTGTTCTACATCTTACTTGGATATTGCTTTGAGATTGATAGTCTCGAGGCTTAATCAAAGATGGATGAACATGAATAAAATTTATTGCCTCATGAGATCAAGGGTTCACCCAACGGGTTCCTCTGATGAAGGCGAGATCAAGGATTTACCCAACAGACTTGTAGACATGCTGCTGCGCATAGCTGCATATGTCGTGCATGCATGTATATGCACATAATAGCACATAACCGTGCATATTGTGCATACGCAACAACCATGCATGCAACTTGTATAGTCCGAGTCCGAGTCGCTAAGCACCATTGGAAAAAATTTTATGAGTGTGACAAAAAGCATAAATGCTTTCTTTAAAGAGTTATTTCTTTTTTCTCCTAAAAAACAACCGAATATGGCACCCCCATGTGCTCCACCATACCCCATGTGCACACCTTAATACATACAAAGTATTACATTAAGATTTTTGTCACGCCCTAATCTTTCGCTGTCACGCCCCAGTCCCAAAACACCGAGGGACCGGACGCGTGTCAATGGCCAGCAGTACGCACCGATGGACAAACCCAATTTAATGGATCCATCAGGGCATACTTAAGCTGTAAATAACAAGTCTACGACAATCATGGCACAACTAATCACATCCACACAAGATATATAATATGATCCACAGAGTAAATAAAGAAATATAAATCATCCATCAGTCTCGACAAAGTACTTCGGGGAACAACCCGATAAACAACTAGTACAGTGGTTCAACAGACCAGAAATAAATGACTGAAATAAATAAACAACTACTGAGCCAGAAAACATGAATGCTCAGGAGAAGTCCTCGGCTAACACCTCGACCTCGGATGGCGGTACAGCTCCTGGATCAGCTCCTGCTCCGGTCCCGTAAACCTCGGGATAGATCTCGTCCTCAAATCCTGGGGACATAATCCGGATCCAGGTCCTCAGGGGACATAGCAAGGTACAAGAAAGCTCAAGCCAAAATAAATGCAGTGTAGAAAATAAATAGAATAAGTAGGACAAGTAAGTAACCATCTAAGTGAAAATGCAAGTGAGAGCAGCACGAGTACTCAGGCTGTGCCACTACAAGCTCTGTGTCGGGGAGCCGGTAGTGGTAATAACCGGTAGTGGGTCTAGCTCTGCTCCGAGAGTCTATGACCTCTCAATAATAGTGGATGTATATATATATGGAACAGCCTGTAGCCTGTGTGTCTCTTCCTACCCAATGTAACCACGCATATCATGACAACAACGTCTCATGTCCATGTCAAGCGGGATCATAGCTAATGCAACCAGTCATACTATATCTATGTATATAATGTCAATGTCCTGTATCCTATACAGAATCACCACGAATATCTCAGGAAAATCCTGTCTCATGAATAGTGTCAAGTGTCCTGGGTCATAGTGTACTTGGTAGGACAAGTACAAGAATATAAAGTGTCACGTATGTCCATCTCTAAATGACAGTACCCAACACTGCGTACAGTGTTGGCACCCGACTAATAATCGGACGCTAAGTACGTCACACGGTCCTAGGTTGAGCATGCACAGAAATATAATAAAGTCAGGAAAAATATATATAAAGACTGCAAAGTTTGGCAAGGTACACTTGCCTGATGTCTGGGTATCAACAACTGTCCCTATATCAATGGATCCGGTAGGTACTACTCCAAAAGCTGTAACAAACATCACCAATAGTCTCAGAAGGTATCAAACTGCTAGAAATGCCAGTCCTTACGTCCAATTTGGACACAGGGGCAAAAAGGTCATTTTCGGCCAAAGCGGGGTCCACCTGTGGGCCACTTTGCACCAAAAAGCGTGCCAGGGCCAAAGGTCTCCAAATTCTGTAAACTCAGTGTCTACAAGTCAGAAACGACGATACGAACCCAACGGAACTTCCAGAATTGGATTCAGATGAGCCGATCACAAAATCGCCCGTCAAGTGGAGCCTGTGGGGCCCACGATACACGATTCTGTCAACGTTCTCAGAATCGGACCAAACTTGGGTAACAGGACCAGCGTATTGCTACGAGTCCGATGGCGCAAGTTTTGTCTCGACCCGATGTGTGTACACGAAGTTACAGCGTGTTCCAGAAAAGTCGGATACGGGGTGTCGTCGGCGGATACGCGTTGATTCTGGGGTGCACGCACCTCCGAATCGACTTCTGCAAAATCCCACAAGACCGTATCATCGACGCGCACAGTTTTGTAAAGACCGCGTGCGACCAAGTCATCCCGTTTGGCGGGGCGCACTCAGTTCTGGGGTGAAATAGGGCATTATTTTTTTCCTGTTTTTGGATCGCGGTGTGCGATCACCACAGGACGCGATATACCGAGCGGGTTACACGGGCACCGAGAGGGTTATATAGTCTACGCGTAGCAATTGACGGAATCTCAAACGGGGTTACGAGGCGAGAGAAAACGATACCTAAACGGGGCTCCGTGAACGCGGGATTCCACGTGTCCGTGGGTCAAATTTGACGCGAGCTGTGTCCTGGTCGTGTCCACTGTGCTGTTCAGGCTGAGTCGTGTCCTGGTTCAGAGGCTACGGTGTCTGGTCCAGGGCTGCTCGGCGGACACGACGGAGGCTGAGTCGTCTTGGCTAGGGCTCCGGCGAGAGCTTCGTCGACCAAGGCTGCTCGAGCGGAGGGTCTCGAGGGTGCTGGCCGTCGTTGTCGGAGGAAAGACGGAACGGGGGAGGCTGTGGAGGCGGTGGGGAGTTGGGGATGGTGCAGCGGCGGCGAGGAGGTCGGGGGTTGGCTCAACGGTAGGGGTGGAAGGGATAGGTGGCCAGGCAGAGGAGATAGCTTCGCGCGGAGGAGCCGGGAGACTACGGGGCTGGTCGAGGGGGAACGGGGAAGCCGGGTGAAGGAGTTCGACGGATGTTGCTGTGCTGAGGCGGAGGGACGGCTGAGGAGGGTGGTGTTCGTGCTCGTCGGGGATGGGTGGAGTAAGGAGGTGGAGGAAGGAAGAAAATGACGGGTCAGTGCTGCTCCGGTGATGGCGCTGGCGGGGAGAACTAGGGTTCAGGCAAGCGTCGGCGACCGGAGCGGCGGCAAGGGCCGGAGAAGGCGGCGGCTAGGTTAATTAGGGTTACGGCTTCACGGATCCCGAGGGGTATAAATACCCCCGCCGCCGGGTCGGAACAGTATTTCCGACCCGATAGGTTTTAGGGTTTGGCGGGTTCTGGGTTTGAGTCCGCGGGTCGGGTTCAGCTCAGATCCAACCCGGCCCGACCCGCTATGCTGGGTTTGGCCCGGTTCGGTTCAGTAACGGTTTGGTTCAAGTTGGTCTGGTTGGGTTCGGTTCACATCTCCAATAGTTTTTAAGGCTTAACACTCGCTTCCGGAGTCCAAATAATTCACCAAAAAATACCTCATGACCGGTTTTCCAATTTACACCATAAAATCTTATTTCCAGAATATTTTAGCACCCCTAAACTGCATTTAAAAAAATCCTTAACTCTCAATCACTTTGGTACTTCCTCCAGAAAATACCGAAAAAATCCAGGAAATTATATCAAAATTTATTATGAAAACAGGGTGTTTACAATCTTTCCTCCTTAAAAGGATTGCGTCCTCACAATCAAAGAATAAGCTACTAAAGAAGGAATTGTTGAAATACAAGGTTGCTTAGCTTACAACTGCCTCCTCGAACAAGTGGGGGTAACGCTGGCGCATACTATCTTCTCGTTCCCAAGTCGATTCTCCATGGGAATGATGTTTCCAAGCTACTAGAACCAGTCTGATTGTCTGTCCCCGCAATGTCTTCTCACTGACGTCGAGAATACCAACTGGTTGTTCTTCATATCTCAAGCTTGGGCCCACTGCGATCTCTGAATGATCGACTACGTGACTTGGGTCGGTCACGTACCTGCGCAGCTGTGAGACGTGGAATACGTCATGCACTCCCTCTAAGGATGGAGGTAATGCAAGACGATACGCCACCTCACCAATGCGCTCTAGAATGTCAAAGGGCCCAATATACCTTGGGCTCAACTTGCCTCTGCTTCCGAACCTGATAGTACCCCGAGTGGGCGAAATCCTCAAGAACACGTGCTCTCCTTCTTTAAACTCCAGGGGACGTCTGTGCGTGTCTGCCCAATGCTTCTGTCCGTCTTGAGCTGCTCGAAGATGATTCTGAATCTGTTTTACCTTTTCCACTGTCTGAGTTACCAATTCTGGGCCCAGTATTTGACGTTCACCAACGTCACTCCAACATATAGGCGATCTGCACTTCCTTCCGTATAAAGCTTCAAATGGTGCCATCTGGATGCTGGCCTGATAACTGTTGTTGTAGGAGAACTCTACTAAGTGCAAATGGTCTTCCCAAGATCCTCCGAAGTCTAGCATACAAGATCGTAACATGTCCTCCAAGATCTGAATGGTGCGCTCCGATTGGCCATCTGTCTGCGGGTGGTACGTCGTGCTGAATTTGAGTCTGGTGCCCAGACTCTCTTGCATGCTTCTCCAGAAATGAGATGTGAATCGCGAATCTCGATCCGATACAATACTAACCGGCACTCCATGTAGTTTGACAATTTGTCGCATATACATGTCAGCTAGTACCTCTGTGGACTATCCAACTCTAAATGGCAAGAAGTGTGCCGATTTAGTGAGTCGATCCACTATAACCCATACTGCGTCTCTTCCGCTGGGGCTCTTCGAAAATCCTGTGACAAAATCCATCGTGATGTGCTCCCACTTCCATTCTGGTATCGGAAGCGGCTGTAACATGCCTGCAGTCCTCTGATGCTCGGCCTTTAGTTGCTGACATACTAAGCATTTGGCCACAAATCTCGCAATCTCCCTTTTCATTCCATGCCACCAGTAATACTGTCTCAAGTCTCGGTACATTTTGGTTCCTCCTGGGTGAACAGAGTATATAGAGCTATGTGCTTCAGTCATTAACTCTTGCCTCAATTCTCCATTTGGAACATACAGGCGATTTCCAAACCTCAATGTCCCGTCTTCGTGTATGCGAAGTCCTGTCTGTATGCCTGCTTCTGTCCTCTCTTTTAACCTTTTAAATCTAGCATCGATGGGCAATGCCTCTTTAATCTTCTCCACGAGTGATGACTGAATCTCAAGGTTAGCCATCAAGCCATTCTGTCCTGGTAAGACAACTTCTATCTGAAGCTCCTGTAGATCCTTCAATAACTTGGGCTGCATCGTCAAGAAATAAGCCGTAGGCTTCCTGCTGAGCGCATCTGCAACAACATTTGTCTTTCCCGGATGATACTGCAGATCGATGTCAAAATCTACCATCAATTCAAGCCAGCGTCTCTGCCTCATGTTAAGCTCCTTCTGAGTATATACATACTTCAGACTTTTGTGATCTGTAAAGATGTCTACTTTCTCACCATAAAGGTAGTGCCTCCAAATCTTCAATATAAATATAACTGCTGCTAACTCCAGATCGTGTGTTGGGTAGTTCTTCTCGTGAACCTTCAACTGTCTTGATGCATAAGCAATGACTTTGCCATGTTGCATCAAAACACATCCCAGTCCACTGCCTGATGCATCACTGTAAACAACAAAACCTCCTGACCCTGATGGAAGAGTCAATACCGGTGCTGTTGTTAATCTTCTCTTCAACTCTTCGAAGGCCTTCTGGCAGTCTTCGGTCCATATAAACTCCTGATCTTTACGTGTCAGCTTCGTCATCGGTTCTGCAATCCTCGAGAAATTTTCTACAAACCTTCGATAATATCCCGCAAGTCCGAGAAAACTTCTCACCTCTGCAACTGATGTGGGTGTAGGCCAAGTCTCTATTGCCGCAACTTTCTCTGGATCCACTGAAAGTCCTTCTCCTGATATGATATGGCCCAAGAAAGGTACTTTGTCCATACAGAACTCACACTTACTGAGTTTGGCGTATAACCTCTCCTGTCTCAAGGTTTCCAACATGATTCTGAGATGCTCCTCGTGCTCTTCGTGGCTCTTGGAATATATGAGGATGTCGTCAATGAACACCGCCACGAATTTATCCAAGAACTGATGGAAGACTCTGTTCATTAAGCTCATAAACACTGCTGGCGCGTTGGTTAAACCAAACGACATCACTAAGAACTCATAATGTCCGTACTTGGTCCTGAAAGCTGTCTTCGGGATGTCTTCCTTCCTTACTTTGATCTGATGATAGCCGGATCGAAGGTCAATCTTCGAGAATACCCTTGCACCACTCAATTGATCGAATAGATCATCAATGCGTGGCAAAGGATACCTGTTCTTGATGGTCACAGCATTTAGTGCCCTGTAATCAATGCATAACCGTACTGTTCCATCCTTCTTCGGCACAAATAATATGGGTGCTCCCCAAGGTAAAACACTGGGCCGAATGAAACCCTTCTCCGGAAGATCATCCACCTGCTCTTTCAATTCTACTAACTCCTTAGGTGCCAGCCGATAAACTGAGGAAGTGATAGGCTCTGCTCATGGAGCTAAGTCTATTGTGAATTCTATTTCCCGATCAGGTGGTAAACCTGGAAGATCATCAGGAAATACATCCACAAACTCAGAGATGACTCTTGGGTAACCTGTCTCCTCTTCTACAGATAATACCCTAAGAGTAGGCTGAACTCCTTGCTCTACTGCTCCTCGAAGAAACTCGAATTCTGGGTGTCCAGGCGGTCTAAATATAACCTTTCCAAGCCGACAATCAAGAGTCGCATGATACTGACTTAACCAGTCCATACCAAGTACAACATCATAGTCAGGCATCGAAAAGATCAGAAATTGAGCTCGCATTTCTCTTCCACAAACTACTACAGAACATGATCTACAGACATCACTAACCGAAATAATTCTACCTCCCGTAAGAATCCTCTTCATCTTCGGGAGGGGTGCAGTAGCTACTCTATGGGTGGCAACAAAGCTAGCTGCTATAAATGAATGCGATGCTCCAGAATCAAATAATGCTATAGCTGGTAATGAAGCTACTAAAATAGTACCTGCGATGACCTCGCCTGCTGTAGCCTCCTGCTCAACAGCTAAGGTGAATGCCTGGCCTCGACCTTGAGCTGGTCCTCTCTGCTGCTGCTGCTGAAATAGGGCTGCCTGCGGTGCCAGTGGTGGTCTCTGCTGGTAGCCTCCTGTAGCTGGTGGTCTGACTCCTCCAGCTCCTGTCTGCTGTGCTCCTACTGCTCTTATAGCTGGTCGTGGTGCAGGTAAAGCTAGTCTCTGTGCTCCGTCTCTGCGTTCAGAACAGTCCCTAGAAAAGTGCTGGTTGGATCCGCAGCTCAGACATAGTCCCAACTTACGCCTGCATTCTTTCTCAATGTGTCCTACTTTGCCGCAGTGGTGACAAGTAGGAAGAGGTCTGTCCCTATTTGCTGGTCTCTCCGGTATATTCCTCTGGAATCATTTCGCAGAATCTCCTGGTGCTGTCTTGGATGGTGCGGATGGGTTTGGCCTCTTCAGATTCGATTCCCTTCTAGTGACGCGCTCCATGCGTCGTGCTGCTGCAAGGACCTCAGTATAAGATGTAGGTGTGACTGAGCCAATTAATCTCTGAAGCTCGAACTTCAGTCCATCAAAGAACTTTTCAGCTTTTTCTTTCTCTGTCGAGATCAATGTCTGAGCGAAGCGACCTAGGCGTATAAACTCTGCATTGTATTCCTCCACTGTCATACTGCCTTGGATGAGGCGGTTGAACTTATCTCTGAGCTCTGATCGTGCAACTGCCGGAATGTACATCTCTTGGAAGAGTCTGGAGAACTCTTCCCAAGTGACTCGGTCCTGTCCGAGCCTTCTTTCTTCCGCTAACCACCAGTGATGCGCATTATCAGTTAACTGCATTCTGACTGCAGTCATCCACTTCTCTCTTGGAAGTTCATCGGCTTCCAACTGATGCTGTATGTTTGTGAGCCATTCATGAACTTCTGTCGGCCCTTCTTTGCCAGAAAATGTACGAGGCTTGAGATGACGAAAATCAGTAATAGATCCCGTCGCTGTTCGCCTCGTTGGTGGATTTTCCTGCTCCAATGCGGATACCAGGCTGGTCCTCAGATACTCTGCCTCCTGGCGATGGGCCTCTTGCTGAATCTGCTGCTGGGCCTGTATCATGGCATACATCATCTGGAACATCTGTTGCCCGTCCATAGCTTGTCCGGGCGAGAAAACTGGCATCTGGGGAGTGAACTGTGGTGGAGGTGGGATGTCATCTCTCCGGAACCTTGGATTAGGCTGACCGGTTTGATCGCTCTGCGATGCTTGTCCTCCATTCCCTGGGGTCACTCCGTCTGTATAAGTAACCACAGCGTCGTGTGGCGTATCCAAAGGGATCTCGTCTCTGTTCCTAGGATCCATTACTCTGCAATCAAAAGATAAACTGTAAGAACGCTCAGAGGAATCAAACATGATGCAAATCAAGGGACAATTTTGAGTTCGGTATAGAGTTCAATAATGGTTTAAATAATGGATGAGATCCTACAATCTATTATATCCTTAGGGCAGGCTGGTTCGGTCCCTAAGTTGAAACCGAACAACTTAGTCGTAGACTTGCATGGGCCACCACAAAAACTATGTCACGCCTAGCCCCAAAACACCGAGGGACCGGACGCGTGTCAATGGCCAGCAGTACGCACCGATGGACAAACCCAATTTAATGGATCCATCAGGGCATACTTAAGCTGTAAATAACAAGTCTACGACAATCATGGCACAACTAATTACATCCACACAAGATATAAAATATAATCCACAGAGTAAATAAAGAAATGTAAATCATCCATCAGTCTCGACAAAGTACTTCGGGGAACAACCCGATAAACAACTAGTACAGTGGTTCAATAGACCAGAAATAAATGACTGAAATAAATAAATAACTACTGAGCCAGAAAACATGAATGCTCAGGAGAAGTCCTCGGCTAACACCTCGTCCTCGGATGGCGGTACAGCTCCTGGATCAGCTCCTGCTCCGGTCCCGTAAACCTTGGGATAGATCTCGTCCTCAAATCCTGGGGACATAATCCGGATCCAGGTCCTCAGGGGACATAGCAAGGTACAAGAAAGCTCAAGCCAAAATAAATGCAGTACAGAAAATAAATAGAATAAGTAGGGCAAGTAAGTAACCATCTAAGTGAAAATGCAAGTGAGAGCAGCACGAGTACTCAGGCTATGCCACTACAAGCTCTGTGTCGGAGAGCCGGTAGTGGTAATAACCGGTAGTGGGTCTAGCTCTGCTCCGAGAGTCTACGACCTCTCAATAATAGTGGATGTATATATATATGGAACAGCCTGTAGCCTGTGTGTCTCTCCCCACCCAATGTAACCATGCATATCATGACCACAACGTCTCATGTCCATGTCAAGAGGGATCATAGCTAATGCAACCAGTCATACTATATCTATGTATATAATGTCCATGTCCTGTATCCTATACAGAATCACCACGAATATGTCGGGAAAATCCTGTCTCATGAATAGTATCAAGTGTCCTGGGTCATAGTGTACTTGGTAGGACAAGTACAAGAATATAAAGTGTCACGTATGTCCATCTCTAAATGACAGTACCCAACACTGCGTACAGTGTTGGCACCCGACTGATAATCGGACGCTAAGTACATCACACGGTCCTAGGTTGAGCATGCACAGAAATATAATAAAGCCAGGAAAAATATATATAAAGACTGCAAAGTTTGGCAAGGTACACTTGCCTGATGTCTGGGTATCAACAACTGTCCCTGTATCAATAGATCCGGTAGGTACTACTCCAAAAGCTGTAACAGACATCACCAATAGTCTCAGAAGGTATCAAACTGCTAGAAATGCCAGTCCTTACGTCCAATTTGGACACAGGGGCAAAAAGGTCATTTTCGGCCAAAGCGGGGTCCATCTGTGGGCCACTTTGCAACGAAAAGCGTGCCAGGGCCAAAGGTCTCCAAATTCTGTAAAATCAGTGTCTACAAGTCAGGAACGACGATACGAACCCAACGGAACTTCCAGAATTGGATTCCGATGAGCCGATCACAAAATCGCCCGTCAAGTGGAGCTTGTGGGGCCCACGATACACGATTCTGTCAACGTTCTCAGAATCGGACCAAACTCGGGTCACAGGACCAGCGTATTGCTACGAGTCCGATGGCGCAAGTTTTGTCTCGATCCGACGTGTGTACACGAAGTTATAGCATGTTCCAGAAAAGTCGGATACGGGGTGTCGTCGGCGGATACGCGTTGATTCCGGGGTGCACGCACCTCCGAATCGACTTCTGCGAAATCCCACACGACCGTATCATCGACGCGCACGGTTCTGTAAAGACCGCGTACGACCAAGTCGTCCCGTTTGGCGGGGCGCACTCAGTTCTGGGGTAAAATAGGGCGTTATTTTTTTCCTGTTTTTGGATCGCGGTGTGCGATCACCACAGGACGCGATGCACCGAGCGGGTTGCACGGGCACCGAGAGGGTTATGCAGTCTACGCGTAGCAATTGACGGAATCTCAAACGGGGTTACGAGGCAAGAGAAAACGATACCTGAACGGGGCTCCGTGAATGCGGGATTCCACGTGTCCGTGGGTCAAATTTGACGCGAGCTGTGTCCTGGTCGTGTCCACTGTGCTGTTCAGGCTGAGTCGTATCCTGGTTCAGAGGCTACGGTGTCCGGTCCAGGGCTGCTCGGCGGACACGACGGAGGCTGAGTCATCTTGGCTAGGGCTCAGTCGTGTCCACTGTGCTGTTCAGGCTGAGTCGTCTTGGCAGTCGTTGTCGGAGGGAAGACGGGACGGGGGAGGCTGTGGAGGCGGTGGGGAGTTGGGGCTGGTGTAGCGGCGGCGAGGAGGTCGGGGGTTGGCTCAACGGTAGGGGTGGAAGGGATAGGTGGCCAGGCGGAGGAGATAGCTTCGCGCGGAGGAGCCGGGCGACTACGGGACTGGTCGAGGGGGAACGGGGAAGCCGGGTGGAGGAGTTCGACGGATGTTGCTGTGCTGAGGCGGAGGGACGGCTGAGGAGGGTAGTGTTCGTGCTCGTCGGGGACGGGTGGAGTAAGGAGGTGGAGGAAGGAAGAAAATGACGGGTCAGTGCTGCTCCGGTGATGGCGCTGGCGGGGAGAACTAGGGTTCAGGCAAGCGTCGGCGACAGGAGCGGCGACAAGGGCTGGAGAAGGCGACGACTAGGTTAATTAGGGTTGCGGCTTCACGGATCCCGAGGGGTATAAATACCCCCGCCGCCGGGTCGGAACAGTGTTTCCGACCCGATAGGTTTTAGGGTTTGGCGGGTTCTGGGTTTGAGTCCGCGGGTCAGGTTCGGCTCAGATCCGTCCCGGCCCGACCCGCTATGCTGGGTTTGGCCCGATTCGGTTCAGTAACGGTTTGGTTCAAGTTGGTCTGGTTGGGTTCGGTTCACATCTCCAATAGTTTTTAAGGCTTAACACTCGCTTCCGGAGTCCAAATAATTCACCGAAAAATACCTCATGACCGGTTTTCCAATTTATACCATAAAATCTTATTTCCAGAATATTTTAGCACCCCTAAACTACATTTAAAAAAAATCCTTAACTCTCAATCACTTTGGTACTTCCTCCAAAAAATATCAAAAAAATCCAGGAAATTATATCAAAATTTATTATGAAAACAGGGTGTTTACATCCGCAGGTAAATCGGCCGTTCCCGCTAGGCGAGAATTATCGCGCCAGCGCTCTCGCGGAACGATCGCTTTTACCCATCCGGATGTGATGCCACACGAGCGTGAGCCATGCCCATACAAGGCCGTGGTTCATTGGCTGACGGTAAGAGTTCTAAGCTACAGAGTCGCACAGATTATCAGAGTGCAGCGGAGTCATGAACGCATAGACGATCGGTAACAAGTTTACTGAGTCGACAATATAGCGGAAGCATTGAATAACATAAGTTGAAGTAAAGCAACTATTTATTGATATAAAGAAGTGTTACAGGCGGCGCTTAGCCAAGATTACAAGTCGCTCAAGTCTCTCTCTTTGAAACAAAAAGCGTGCCAAGTGGCTACAATTGTGGAATGATTGTATATGCGATATTTTGGCAATGTTCATAATATTATGTCTTGTATATGTACTTTTGTTCCGGATGCAGCACTCCAAGGCTTCAAAGGGGACTCCTGGACTTAGCACGCACGAAGGAGGCATCCACACCGAACAAGGTTCTCCCGCACCCTACAAACAAACTGGTGGATTATCAGTACATTGAATGCACTGGTGGGGAGGCTACTCGCCCGCTCGACTAATCCAAACACGTAATATAGGTTCCATGCACCAACTATTAAGTTGTCTTTCTAGTTGCCTTAGGATCAGTTTTATGCAAAGATGGAATAGCCTAATTCGTGTGACAGTACGTCGTGCGACATGAGAGAAAATACGGCGAGACTTACCAACTTACCATTTGGCCTTTCCTGTCCAAGGCAAACATTGTTAATTCAAGCATGAGCATTCATAATGGCAATCAAGGCAATGGCATAGGCAAACACGAGAGTCGTTGTATCATAATCGTTCAGGTGTTTAGCTGTTCTTTGATGCGATGCAATGACTCACATGCGGATAGCCGCTAAGCGAGGATGACTTATCTATATGAACAATTATCGCTGGCATAGCCATGAAGGACGCATTATAGTCGATGAACGAGGATGGTATGCAATAAATCACATGAGGCGCTACACACTATCCCGTTCGTACGCGAGACTATCGTGAAGTTCCATCCGGATCGGATCGGCCCCGGTGCCCCAAAAATCGTCCGTAGAACCGAATGACCTTGTTTCCAAGTTGTCCGCGACATGCAGGTCAGGGTCTTTTCAAATCCATAACTTGATATGATAATCCATGATTCATGATCTGAACCAAGCGTTTGCTCCATGAGCTGGGATTCATTCGTTATGTGACGTGATTCTAGTTCAGATGTAAACTTGATGTAATTATTATTTAGTTGCAACGTGACAGGATTCTCGTTCAGTATTCACTTGCCTTGATGCATGCCCCTGGTTCGGGGATGCCTTAGCAACCTAACGGTCCCGGATACTTGCAGGTTCATTCAGGCACGGAACGACTACTTAGTAGTCTCCCGGGTTTTGGATGAAAATAAGGCAACATACAAGCAGACAAGCATGAATTTGAATAAACATAAACAATCATGTTAGCTTGGGTCAGGAGGTAAGCCGAGGAGTGAGATCGTAGGGGACTACCCGAGCAACACGTTCTAGGGTAGCATGCGAGGGTCTGAACTTACATATAAGCAATATTTTATTTTCATGTTCTAGCACAAGCAATACAAGTTGGGATTATTCTCTTAGCTAGGTGCGTTGTATTCTTATTAGCATGCAGGGGGTGATTCACCTAGCAACTAGCATGTATCATTCCAGATTTTATGTGTGCTGGCTAAGCAAAGACAAGTTCACCGTAGCCACCCACCTTAACGATGATTCGCCTCGATTGAGCGATACGTCAAGCGAGCCTCTGAAAAGCCTAAGCTGAAATCCTGTAGGGACAGTCTGGATATCCTAGCCATAAACTAGTATTCTCACCTGAGCAAAGCGGGTCGGGACATTGTACTTTTGCCATTTACATCGGCAGTCCGCTTGAGTGGAATGGGGTGTTACATCCTACCCAACTCAGAAAAAGTCTCTTCCTCGAGACTTACTGAGGACAAACAGTACATTTCAATCAATTTTGATTTAACGATACAAGGCTGAGGCAAATCTGTACAAGTCATTGTACTTGTTCATTTGGATGTTCACTTGCACAAGCATTCTAGATCAGCATATCACGAGTCTGGATCGTACACATACTCAAAGTGCCCCTCTAATACATGCATTTCACCAACTCGGCGATAGAGAAGTCTTAGCACTCGAGTTTCACATTTTCTTGAGTCTTAGATCGTGCACAAGTTTAAGGCATCCCTCAAACATATGCATTCAACCAAACTTAGAGAGAGTGAAATCGGACAAGCTACTTGCAATAATCTCAAGGGTTCTCACTCAGGTTGGCACAAAGGCCACTCGCAACACAATATCATATAAGCAATCATATCATTCAAAACATATTTTGAAAGTATTTAAACTTATTGTTAGAATATTCTGTTTGGGACATTGAGAGACAGCGTACACAAAACCTACGAACGAGCTTTCAAAACTGAGATATTCGAAATAAAATCCAAAGGCGTATAAACCAGGGTCCGATACCAATATGTCACACCCCGATCTCCTGCAGGCAAATTGGTCGTTCCCGCTAGGCGAGAATTACCGTGCAAGCTCTCCCGCGAAACGATCGCTTTGACCCATCCGGGCGTGATGCCGCACGAACGTGAGCCACGCCCATGCAAGGTCGTGGTTTATTGGCTGACGGTAAGAGTTCTAAGCCACAGAGTCGCACAGATTATCCGAGTGCAGCGGAGTCATGAACGCATAGGCGATCGGTAACAAGTTCACTGAGTTGACAATATAGCGGAAGCATTGAATAACATAAGTTGAAGTAAAGCAACTCTTTATTGATATAAAGAAGTGTTACAGGCAGCGCTTGGCCGAGATTACAAGTCGCTCAAGTCTCTCTTTCTGAAACAAAAAGCGTGCCAAGTGGCTACAATTATGGAATAATTGTACAGACGATATTCCGACAATGTTCACAATATTATGTCTTGTATATGTGCTTCTGTTCCAGACGCAGTGCTCCAAGGCTTTAGAGGGGACTCCTGGCCTTAGCACGCACGAAGGAGGCATCTGCACCGAACGAGGTTCTTCCGTACCCTGCAAACGAACTGGTGGATTATCAGTACATTGAATGCACTGGTGGGGAGGCTACTCGCCCGCTCGACTAATCCAAACACATAATACAGGTTTCGTGCACCAACTATTAAGTTATCTTTCTAGTTGTTTTAGGATCAGTTTCATGCAAAGATTGAATAGCCTAATTCGTGTGGCAGTGCGTCGTGCGACATGAGAAAAAATACGGCGAGACTTACCAACTTACCATTTAGCCTTCCCTGTCCAAGGCAAATATTGTTAATTCAAGCACGAGCATTCATAATGACAATCAAGGCAATAGCATAGGCAAACACGAGAGTCATTGTATCATGATCGTTCAGGTGTTTAGCTGTTCTTTGATGC
The DNA here is from genome assembly GCA_036927795.1 of Iris macrosiphon. Taxonomy (NCBI): domain Eukaryota; kingdom Viridiplantae; phylum Streptophyta; class Magnoliopsida; order Asparagales; family Iridaceae; genus Iris; species Iris macrosiphon. The sequence goes on along the minus strand of JAYESA010000005.1, from coordinate 42,176,330 downwards.
GATGCAATGACTCGCATGCGGATAGCCGCTAAGCGAGGATGACTTATCTATATGAATAATTATCGCTGGCATAGCCATGAAGGACGCGTTATAGTCGATGAATGAGGATGGTATGCAACAAAGCACGTGAGGTGCTATACACCATCCCGTTCGTACGTGAGACTATCGTGAAGTTCCATCCAGATCGGATCGGCCCCGATTCCCCGAAAATCGTCCGTGGAACCGAATGACCTTGTTTCCAAGTTTTCTGCGACATGCAGGTCAGGGTATTTCTAAATCCATAACTTGATATGATAATCCATGATTCATGATCTGAACCGAGCGTTTGCTCCACGAGCTGGGATTCATTCGTTACGTGATGTAATTCTCGTTCAGATATAAACTTGATGTGATTATCATTCAGTTGCAACGTGACAGGATTCTCGTTCAGTATTTACTTGCCTTGATGCATGCCCCTGGTTCGAGGATGCCATAGCGACCTAACGGTCCCGGATAATTGCAGGTTCATTCAGGCACGGACGACTACATAGTAGTCTCCCGGGGTTTGGATGAAAACAAGGCAACATACAAGCAGACAAGCATGCATTTGAATAAACATAAACAATCATGTTAGCTCGGGCCCGGAGATAAGCCGAGGAGTGATATCGTAGGGGACTTTTCGAGCAACACGTTCTAGGGTAGCATGCGAGGGTCTGAACATACATATAAGCAATATTTTATTTCCATGTTCTAGCACAAGCAATACAAGTTGGGATTATTCCCTTAGCTATGTGCGTTGTATTCTTATTAGCATGCAGGAGGTGATTCACCTAGCGACTAGCATGTTTTATTCCAGATTTTATGTGTGCTGGCTAAGCAAAGACAAGTTCACCGTAGCCACCCACCTTAGCGATGATTCGCCTCGGTTGAGCGATACGTCAAGCGAGCCTCTGAAAGCCTAAGCTGAAATCCTGTAGGGACAGTCTGGATATCCTTTGCCTTAAACGAGTACTCTTGCCTGAGCAAAGCGGGTCGGAATATTGCACTTTTTTTGTTTGCATCGGCAGTCCGCTTGAGCGGAACGGGGTGTTACAATTTTTACTTGGTGGTGTAGCCAATGTGAGACTATTCTTCACTAGTCCAAAGGCAAAAATATTAACAGTTTTTAGTCAAAACAAACCTTGGTTACTGAAGTTTAGCTTCATACATTTTTGTTAGGCTCTTGATAAAGGCACTACAAAAATGACTCGGGGCTAGTCCAGTATTGGTGCTAGTCCAGTTAGGAAGAATTTTTACTCAGGCTAGCCCAAATTTGACTAGGGCTGCCCACCATCTTCACCTTTCTCCTCCTGCTCCTCCCCCACCCCCATCCTCCTCCAGCCTCTCCTCCTCCCTCCTCTCGCAATTTTTTGTCTCTCTGTGTCGTCGACCTTGCCATCGACCGCGTTGCCGTCGCCCAGCTGCACCTCAAGCACTTTCCTATAGGCTTTGTCACGAAGGCGTTGAAGAAGAAGAAGAAGAAGAAGAAGAAGCAGCGTGCGGGAGGCTGCGTGCGACGGAGGCACGCGCTCGCGGGGGCTGCGGCTATGCCTCGCGCCGACGACGGCGGTGACAACAGCAGCAGAAGCGGCAGCTAAGGCGAGTGCGTGCGCCTACGCCTCGCCGCTGCCCTCGCGCGCGAACCTCCGCCTCCTCCCCCGCCTTTCATCGTTGCCTCCTCCTCCTCTTCCCGCTCCTCCGCATCGTCTCCCCTTCCGGCCTCCACGCAGCCCCGCCCTCATGTCACCTCGCATAGTCCTTCTATCCGGACTGCCAAAATTTTGACAATCCTACCAATTGGAAGGACTGTCAAAATTTTAATAGTCCTAAAAAATCAACATATTTTTTTAGGACTGCTAAAATTTTGACAGTCCTTCCAATTGGTAGGACTGTCAAAATTTTGAAGTCTTGGTTATAAAAAAATCAACTGGAAGTGGGCAGCCTGGTGAGTAATTTTTGGGAGTGGCAAATTTATAATTATCAATGATAAAAATTTGGGTTGTCCTGAGTCATTTTTGTAGTGCCTTTATCAAGAGCCTTTTATTCAGGGTGTGTATCGGGTCGGTCCGGGCTGGCCCGTGACCCGAGTCAACCGGGTTTGACCGGGCCCGGTCCGGTCCGGACTCAACCCGAGTGGAGAGACGGGTCGGCCCGGCCCGGTCATAAACAACTTCGGCCCAGCCCGGGCCCATGACCCGGTCAGGGGATGAACGGGCCGAACCGGTCTGGGTCCAGGCCGGCCCAATTTTTTTAATTTTTTTGTTTATTTATATATATTTTATATATAATCTATATGATATAACTTATAAGTTATATGTTAATAAATTCAAGTTAAAATTTATAGGTTTTTTGTTACTAAGTTATTTTTGTATAATTTAAAATTTAAAATTTATTTGTTAGAAAGTTTTTTATATAACTTTAAGTATAAATTTATTTAAAATTTATAAGTTAGAATATTTTTTTATATAACTTTAAGTATATAACTTTAAGTATAAATTTATTTAAAATTTATAAGTTATGTTTAGTATAATTTAAAATTTATAAGTTATATGTTAAGTATAATTTGAAATTTACAAATTTATTTGTTAGAAAATTTATTTAATTTCTTTATATCAATATTTATATAACTTTAAGTATAAATTAAAATATAAATATTTATAAGTTGAATATTTATAAATTTATAAGTATATAAAGAAGTGATTTATATAGATATAAAGAAGTTAAATGTAAACAACTAACAACATTAAGTAAAAAAAAAAAATTCTTTTATTAATGGTAATTAAATTATAAATGTATTATAACATTAAGTAACCAAAAAAATAGAAACTTGTAAATGATATTTTATTTGCATAAAGCTTGTAAAAAATTGTACAAGTCTTTTAAAATAATTTCATCGCCCATCGTCCGTCTTTCGTTGAAGTTTATTGTTCAACTCCTCCTTCATTAGCGTCATCTATAGTAAAAAATTCAAAGTCCAGCCCTGCGATATCGGCACTTTCATCTCTTGAGTCTTGAGTTCTTTCTTCAGCACGGGTCCAATCTTGAACGTAGACACAAGCTTCCAAAATATCTGGTAGTAACCGACTTCTCTTCTTGCTTAGCATCCTTGAACCAGCACTAAAACAATATTTCGATGCTACCATGAACACCGGGACCATTAGAATATCGCGTGATATAGAAGAAAGTACAAGATACGTTTTTTTTAATCTCTTCCACTATTCTAAAATTGAATAATGAGATGAAGAGTCATCTCCATCTGCTTCATAAGAATTTAGATATAAGGGCAATTCTTGCGTAGGTTGGAAAGATTATTTTTGTTTCTTCCTTTGCAGTACACCTTTAGCATATGATAATTTAGACGAAAAACTAGAGCTACTACCTTGAACGGTTGTACCGGGTCAGGTGGATACAACTCTTTCTTCATATGAAGCAATTAAACTATGTAAAATATCCTTAACTTTTACTTTCAAACTACGTACGTCAACTCTCATATTATCTTCAAAATTGTCTAATAAAATATATATACACCATCTAATTTAATCTTAGGATCAAAAATTAAAGCCAAACAATATAGAAGAGGTATATCACCCCAATATTTTTTAAATTTGGCTTCCATTTTGGCAACAACATAATCAAAACCAGGAATATTTCTATATTTATAAAATCAATTAGACATGTTAAGAATTTCTGTTAAAGCTAAAGGAGAAGTTAAATAATAAACTCCAGATAAAGTACATGTAGCATTGTAAAATAGTTCTATAAATTCAAAAATAGAAGTAGCAATTAACCAATCATTCTCAATTACTTGGTAATCAAAACTAGGATTAATATTACAATAATGAGTAATCACATCTTTAAACTTATACAAGATGATTGCAACATTAAATAAGTAAAATTTTATCTATGTGGTGCATCCTTAACAAATCGCCTAAAAGTAACACCATATTGTGTACATAAAATTTTAAAAGTTGTTGTCTACTTGCAGAAGAGTTCAAACTATGTAAACATGATCTAAGATTTTCTAAATTTATTTGAAAGAATTTAAGACATTCTTGTACAATCAAATTAATAATATGACAAGCACATCTAACATGAAAAAGTCTGCCTTCTAACATAAGCAAAAAATGTGTTTTCAAAACATTAATAGAAGATGTGTTATTACTAACATTATCAAAAGAAATCAAAAATATTTTATTGTGAAAATCATATTCACGCAAAAATTGTATTATAGCGCCACCGATTACAGCGCCGGTATGTAAAAATTCTAAAAGCCTTAGAAAAATGATGCATTTTTGTAACATCCATCTTGCATCTATATAATGTGTCGTGATACAAATGTAAGCATAATTTTTCGTAGTAGTCCATATATCAAAAGTTAAAGCTAATTAACTAACATCTAAAACTTTCTTTCAAAGCAGCCATATCTTTTTGAAAAAAATTCAGAGACTCTGCTCTAGCAATAGATCTAGAAACTTTACTAAAACAAGGATTAAGAGTATTACTTGCATATTTATAATAGTAATTACTCTCACCAAATGTAAAGGGTTGTTCCTCACAAATCATAAATTTTGCTAACTCAGTCTTGTTACGAGCATCAGAATAAGTAAATGTATCTAAAGAAGATACTTGACCACCAGTACTTAGCTGTATTTGTGTAGCCTGCAGTGTGTCTTTACCATAGCAACTTTCGTAGTGTCTTTTTAAAGTGTCTGTGCCATCATTTTTTTCACTTGTAAACCCGCTTACATCTCTTACATTTCGCAGACTTAGGTATTGATTTATGATCTTTTGTATCTAAAATCAGATTGCCCTCACTATCAGTGACAAATATTTTTGTAAAATAATTCCATAAAATAGATTTTTCCTATTGCCAACATTTGTAGCCGTAGTCATACTCCTAACTTCAGGAGGTGACATTTGTGTCGGTGGCGCAGATTCAAGAATAGGGTTATTTTCAAACATATTATTATTATAATCATAGTTTTCAAAATGTTGGTTTGAACCTTGTCCATCCATATTTTTTTTAAATATATATTTTTTAAAAATTAGAGCAAAATAATTAATTCTATACGAAAAGAGAGAGAGAGAGAGAGAGAGATAGAGAGAGAGAGAGAGAGGGGGGGGGAGGAAAGAAAAATCTCAAATCAGAAAAAAATTCTATAATATTAAAGTTACTTGTAACGTCTGCTAGAAGTCTCCAAAAGAAATCGAAAGAAAATGTGCAGAGAGGGAAGAAGTTTGACTCCAGTAATTTCTTTGCTTCTAAACTTTGTAATTGCCTTGCTTGCTTCTGAACTTTGTAAGAGGAAAAAAAATTTGTAGAAGGAAAAAAATTTTGTTGTGTTTATTTTTCATGAATTATGGACTATTTATAATATTTTTTTGGTCCAAATGACCTCATATACCCTAAAAAAAAGAGTTGTTACAATGGATATTTTGGTCATTTTAGAAAAAAAATGATCAAAATATTCCTAAACGGACAAAATACTGCGACTAAAACGTGGGATATTTTGGTAAAAATATCTTCCAACCGATATATTCCAAAAAAAAAAAAAAAAAAAAAATTAAAAAAACGGCCGAATCGGACCGGTCCGGTCCGGACCAACCGGGTCGACTGAATCTGAACCGGCCCGACGGCACAGAAATCGGGCCGGACCGGACTAGCGGATCGACTCCACCGATTCAACCCGGACACGTGGGACTAGTTGGCCTGGACGGACCGGTCCTTTGACCGAATCCGAACCGGTCTGGATCGGGTTTAATCGGTTCGGACCCGGATCGGGTTCTGGACCGCACCTTGACCTTTTGTTAGTATTCTTGGTCTATGTTCCCATCAATTTTCAGAAAAGTTTGCTAATATCAGACTCTATGGGCATTACCAAGGACAAGGTTAGACACTCATTTCATATATCCACCTGATGGAGCATATTGGTAGACTGAGGAGATTGTTTTGGTCCTACTTCATCAGCTATCTATGCTACATGGATAGTCACAACACGGTATGTGCAACAATATGTTCACGACATCTATTTTGATATATTCTATATATTTTGGGTGTTCGGATTATGTTACTATATTTTTTTTCTATACGTTCGAATTCAACTGATTTTTGTGGTCAGTAAAAGAAGGTATATTTTCTTTAGTTAGGTAGACAATTTCGAAATTAATTCGTAAAAAAGATGTGAAATAATGGATCTAAATTGTATGCAATATAGCGTGTACAAAATTTCGTACATATTGTCGAATATCTAAAAAAAAAAAAAACATCCAAGTCACGAGTCCGGACTCATACCATCATGAATCAGTAGGGGAAATATTCTGGGAAAAAAGTGGAATATTTATTGGATTCCAAATTGCATGAGCAATAGTTCATCCTGGAAAGAGTATCGTATTGTATGGTATCCATGACTCAGTTTTTACACATGAACGTGAAGTCACCATAGTCCACATGGCCAAAGGTCAATGGACACAATTCTATAAAAAACGATGCTATGTGGACCATAATTTTAGCATAAGGGCCACGTGATGTCTTTTTATTGCAGGTCACAGATACACGGACCCACGCAAATATGAGGAAGCTAATGGGATTTGGACACGTAATCCACAGACAGAATGTGGGCCGAATATCATTTACGTTCTATAAAATTGTATATTATTTCAATCGCACATACCGGCAAATAAATTACTCACCAATTTGTTGCCGAATATTGAAAAAAATTGTGATGCCCGAACATAAAAATTAAATTAAATAAATAAAATCAACAAAAAATTTCAGTGTACGAAAGAAATTTCGTAAAAATAGGCTGGAGAGAAAATACTTTAGGAAACTTCGATGTCCTAAAATATTTTGTCCGAACTCGCCAGTCGGTACAACAGAGTTCAAGCAAGTTCAAATTTTGTCCGACCGTCTGATGAAAATTAAATTTGTTTGAATTCTGCCAATCAGACTAGTAGAATATGTTCGTTCGACTGGTGAAATATTTTTGAACATCAAAAAGTTTTATACTTTTTTTCTCCTCTAACTGTTCCTATGAATTTTTTGTTTGCTTCACTAATTTTTTTTTAATATAGTTCTCCTGTTTTACAATAGGTACTTATTGTAATTATTTCTCATCCTTTTCAATCTACAACAACATGGTAGCACAAAGATGACAGTTTCTAAACTAGCAATCAGATTCCCATGCTCGAAATTTTTGTGGATATGTACATAAAAGAAAACTAGCAGTACATTGTAAAGTTTGTTGACAAATTGAAGTGGGATAAAAAAGTTTGGCAGTATCGGTGTCGGACCTTCACTACGAATATGATGATCAGCGGTATCGACGACTTCGAATCGAATTATCAAAATTTTTGTTATTAGATAACAAATAATTAATAATAAATTATATATATATATATATATATATATACTGTTAAAAATGTATATTCACAAAATATATATCAGAACATCTTAGTTATAAATAAATATAAGAAATGTATATTCACAAAATATATATCAGAACACCTTAGTTATAAATAAATAAATAAATCTTTTATATATATATATATATATATATATATATATATATATATATATATATATATGTGTGTGTGTGTGTGTGTGTGTGTGTGTGTGTTATATTTTTCTTATGAATAATAATAATTATTATTATTTAGTCCAACTCACCTGCCAACTGAATATATCCATGTGCAACCCACAAAATAACTAGGCAGCACTATGCCTACAACCAAATGCTTACAACTTTTCTACTATTTGCCACGTTGCCGACTTCCATTGGAAGAGGGAGGAAAAATGTGGAGTCGAATATGACCCATATAGCAGGAGGGAGAGAGAGGTTGTAAGAAGGTTGTAAGCATTTGGTTGTAAACTTACATTTTTTCAAGACATCTAGCTCTACATTCTTGCCAACTCATCATTTTTATCTACTTAGATATTTTAATAATTTAATATTAATAAAATTATTTATTTTTATCTATACATGTCATCATTAGGACACCTAATTCAACCTCATGATGATGACATCATACTTGCCTAGATGATGACATCACACTTGCCAACTCTTACATGAAACATAATCCAACACTTGCCAACTCACCATGACACATAATCCAACATTACCAATACACTATGACACCTAATCCAACATCATGATGATGATGACATCATCATTAGGATACCTTATTCTAACACCATGACAACTCACCATCCCTTCTTTTTCTCTCTCTCTCTCTCTCTCTCTCTCTCCTTCTCTATATAAATACATCCATATATACCATTTCTATACCATTCCCTCTCACTCTCACAAACACTCTCCGGTCTCCAGCAACCCGTTTTCTTTCATATCTTAGAATAATTTGAAAAGATATTAGGAAGACCCAAAGGATCAATTTCAAGGCAAGTCCTCTTCTCGACTTTTAATTTTCATCTTTTATGCTTATAAAGTGTTCGTCAAAATGTCTCTACCAATAATTCTTTTAATTTTCATGCCAATGACAATCATGTGTAGAATCATATTTCAGGAAGTCGTATCACAATATTCAAAGTGTGCAAACTCTTCTCCTTGACTTCTAATTTTTATTTCTAGAGGTTAGTTAAAACAAAATTATCAGATTTGATAATGTTATATATTTTTATCATGTTTCAATTTGAAAAGAATATATTATTAAGGTATTGATATTCTGTGATTATATCTTGAAAAGAACTTGTATTAAAATCCTCATATTTAGTATTATGGCATGGTCCCTTGTAAAAATGAACAAAATGATTAATCATATTTTTGCCCTTCTGGTACATAAATACACGAAAACGGGGTTCCAGAATCATAATTATGTCCAGCAGAAACTTAATACAAGATAATAGCATATAATTGTTGGTAGCTTTAGGTTAATGCATTTGGACGGCAGAGAACAACTGGATCACACCACACGAAATCTCTGCAATATAATAACAATTCCAGTAAAAAGCTGATCAATAGTTTTTCGCCATCCGTAAGGCCTTACGATGCCGGGAGTGGGACATAGCTCACCAAAATAATTGCAGTCCAGTCCAACAATTTTTTGGTATAAAACTAGAATTTAATAAATCATATTACAAGTTTCCCACAAAACAGAATTTCAGGCCAGCCTAGTAAATTCTTGATATAAAACCAGAATTTAATAAATCACATTACAAGATTTTTACAGTATATGTGGGGATGGGGTGGAGGTGGGGGGTCGAATCTATGGCATCGTACTTATCCAGACAGAACCTGATTCTGGGTAAATGAGATTATTGCTAAGAAAATAGGCGATGTATGTGATCCACATGTGTTCTAAATTGCATTATCATATAGAAAACTTATTTGTGATTGTAATTGTAGTTATATTTTGCACATAACATTCGGACACTTAGGCAAATCAAGGATATATATTGCCTTGATCTTTTCCAGATCGTACCATGATTTGATCTTGAGAATTTTATATTATCATTCCTTTATTTATTCTAAAACTCAATATATGATTATGGTTTAAAACTTCATTTTTTAACTAGACAATGTATGTAATTTAAAGGTTTTGAGGGTATTTACTAATATGTGTTTGTACTTCTACGAGACAGTTTATGTATAATAGCTATGGTTTGTAAAAAAAAAATGTATTTAGTATTACTTGTACTCTCATCCTAAAACTTTACGGACGACAATCGCAGATGCGAGTAATAATGTATTCATAATATTGGGAATCAAGTTTGCTAAAGGGTGGCAGAGTTCGGTCCGAACTCGGTCTCTGGCCGAGGTCGGGCCGTACTCGGTCCCTGGCCGAGTTCGGGCCGAACTCGGTGTGCTGTTCCAGAACCTTCGAACCGAACTCGGTCCGAGTTCGGTGTCGGCGGCTGCTGCTCGAGTTTTAGAGTTTTTATGTTATATTTTGGACCGTAGGATGCTAGTGGACGACTGGATCTTATGGTTGGCTATTTTTAGGGTTTTCTAACCCTACAATAGGTTTCTCATCCTATAAATAGGGAGGAGGGTGGAGGCACAAAGGAGAAGCACAAGTTGGAGATTCGGGATGCTCGTCCACAAAAAATCTAAGAGAAAGCCCGTGCTTTGCTCTTAGGACTTTGCCATCCAAGACAGAAGGAAGAAGGAGATCTAATCGAGGAGTCGTCAACTTCGGTTAGGGAGATTACTACGAGTTGGTGAGTGATTTCAATTATAATCTTCTGCTTTTCTTCTTAAATGTGATGAGGGGGTTAAACTTATTAGGGCAAAGGGTTTCAACTTTAGTTTTTGTAATCTTGTAATTTTATTTGAGTTATAAAGGTTGGGATTTGTCCAGGTGATGTAGTCACTGTCATATACTTGTCTTCATCTATTGTCACGCCGCAGTCCCAGAATACCGAGGGACCAGACACATGGCAATGGCCAGCAGCACACACCGATGGACAAATCCAATTTAATGGATCCATCGGGGCGTACTTAAGCTGTAATACAACAATAAGGGTCTAGATATACTAATCTCATCCACAGAAATGAATATAACAATATCAGAATCATAAAGCAAGATCCATCTCAATAAATATAATACTTGAGAAATAACCTGATAATGAGTCTGATACAGCCGTCAGGATACAAGAAAGCAAATACTGAGTATGGAACACAGATACTCAGGAAAAGTCTTCGGCTAACACCTCATCCTCGGATGTCGGTACAGCTCCTGGATCAGCTCCTACTGCGGTCCCGTATACCTCGGGATAAATCTCGTCTGCAAATCCTGGGGACATAATCCGGATCCAGGTCCTCAAGGGACATAGCAAGGTACAAAATAATACAAGCCAAAATAAATGCAGTGCAGATAGTAAATAAAATAAACAGGGTAAGTATGTAACCATCTATGTGAAATGCAAGATGAGAGCATCACGAGTACTCAGGCTGAGCCACTACAAGCTCTGTGTCGGGGAGCCGGTAGCGGTAATAACATGTAATGTGCCTATCTCTGCTACGAGAGTCTACGACCTCACAGTAGTAGTAGATATATATATAAAACAGCCTGTAGCATGTGTGTCTCTCCCCACCCAATGTAACCACGCATATCATGACCATAACGTCTCATGTCCATGTCAAACGGGATCATAACTAATGCAACAAGTTATAGAGTATCTATGAATATAATATCTCTGTCAAGTCCTTTATCCTATATAGAATCACCATGAATATCTCAGGAAGATCCTGTCTCATGAATAGTGTCAAGTGTCCTGGGTCATAGTGTACTTGATAAGACAAGTACGAGAATATAAAGTGTCACGAATGTCCATCTCTAGATGACTATACACAATACCGCGTACGGTGTTGGCACCCGACTAATAATCGGACGCTAAGTACGTCACACGGTCCTAGGTTAAGCATGCACAGCAATATAATGAAGCAAGAAAAATATGTAATAATACTGCAGAGTTTGGCAATGTACAATTGCCTGGGGTTTGAATACCAACAGTCGTCCCTATATCAGTGGATCCTGTAAGTACTCCTCCAAAAGCTGAAATAAACATCACCAACAGTCTCAGAAAATATCAAATAGCTAGAAACGCCTGTCCTTAAGTCCAATTTGGACACAAGGGCAAAAATGACCTTTCCGGGCCAAAGCGGGGTCCACATGTGGGCCACTTTGCACCGAAAAACGTGTCAGGGTCAAAGGTCTCCAAATTCCTCAAACTCAGTATCTATAAGTCAGGAACGATGATACAAACCCAACAGAACTTCCAGAATTGGATTTTGATGAGCCGATCACAAAATCGCCCGTCAAGTGGAGCCTATGGGGCCCACGATACACGATTTTGTCAACGTTCTTAGAATCGGACCAAACTTTGGTCACAGGACCAGCATATTGCTACGAGTCCGATGGCGCAAGTTTCGTCTCGATCCGACATGTGTACACAAAGTTACAGCGTATTCCAAAATAGACGGATACGGGGCGTTATCGGCGGATACGCGTTGATTCCGGTGTGCACGCACATCCAAATCAACTTCTGCGAAATTCCGCACGTCCGTATCAACGTTGCGCAAGTTTCGGTAAAGACCGTGTGCGACCAAGTCGTCTCGTTTGGCGGGGCGTACTCAGTTCTGGGGTAAAACATGGCATTGTTTTCCTGTTTTTGGATCGCGGGTTGCGATCACCACAGGACGCGATGCACCGAGCGGATTGCACGGGCATCGAGAGAGTTACACAGTCTACGCGTCTCAACTGACGAAATCAAAAACAAAATTACGAGAAGAGAGGAAACGCTATCTGAACAGGGCTCCGTGAAATCCGAATTTCACGTGTCCGAGGTTCTGTTCGTGTCCTGTGTCCCAACACGTGGATACGAGGTTCCCGTGTCCGATTCGAACCAATCTGAGTTATCAACACTCCTCGACCAAGTCAAACCGTCGCGGAGAAGTTTGCCGAAGACTTGGCCAGGTATCGGATCACCCCGTCGATCCCAGAAAACTAGAACTTCTCCACGACTAGGTTCGTCGATGATGATGGTGATGATTTCGAACCTCTTGTCGGTGGACAACGAACAGAGCCTTGTCTCTTCCACAGGAGAAGAGGCCAGAATAGCACTTCGTCGCCGGACTGATCGAAATGTCGCCCCACCGTTCGGTGCCGGAGTTGCTCACCACCGTCATTGTCATGGTTGCTGCCGAGAAGAAGTCGACAGCCGTCAACTCGCCACCGCGGAGATCGTCGGAGCTCGTGTCGGTCGGAGAGCTACATGTCGGCAAGAAGGACTCGTCGGAGTTCGCCCTGCGCGGAGGAAGAAGCGCCGTCTGATCTCTCCCTGAGTTGGGGTTGGATCGGACGCGGGCGGCTGTCGTCAGTTTTGCAGGCGGTGGAAAGGAGGATGAAGGTGAGGAATAGTAAGGGGGAAGGTGGATCTCCGATCCAGCGAGGGAGTTGGCCAACTCCGGCGATCGAACGGGAACATGGATGCAAGGTCGGCTGGGGAAGAGTTTCTAGGTTAGGGATGAGTTTTGGGTTTTCCCAAATGAATAATAAAAGAAGAATAGTTGTATTTTATATGTGGGGTTTTGTTGACCTAGGAAAACTTGACTTGGTCAACACTCTCCTTGGGCTTGGGCATTGGACTTCTCGTGGGGATGTTGGGAGGGCTGAAATTTGCATTAATTAAATGCAAGAGTAAATTAGTATACGGGGAGATGTGCGCGCTGTACATCCCAAAAATTATGGAAAATTCCGGTGAAGGGGAAAGTTGGATTTCTTCATGTATTGGAGGGGAGGAAAATGTTGACTACGGTCAACACAAGGTAGGCTCTCCATTTGGTCATGGCCTATCGGGTGAAGGCACCTAAATTAAATAATTGCGACTTAGTTTCTAGGGCTTTAAAAGGCTTCCGGAGTCCAATAAATTCACAGAAAATTACCCTATGTCCGGTTTTCCATTTTACACCATAAAATATTATTTCTATAATATTTTAATATTAATTATCATCCATTAAAAATTACTTAATCACAAATTCCTTAGTTTCAAATTCCAGAAAATACCGAAAATTTTGAGGGAAAATGTTTTAAAATATTCTGAAAACCAGGGTGTTTACAATCTACCCAACTTATAAAAATTTCGTCATCGAAATTAAAATTAAGCCATGGTAGAAGTCAAGGATGGTATAAGATTTGCATTGGTTAAGATGCAAGGCTAGGTTTAACGGTGTGGGCGATGATGCGCGTTGCATATTCCAAAAATCATGGGAAAAGTCCATATGAGCGAAAATCGGTTTCTTCCGGTATCTTGTCCAATAGTGTGGACACCTAAATTCTCTTTTGCATAAAAACGCCCAACAATTTGGAAAATTGTACAAAGATGGAAATGAAAGATGGCACGTCTAGGACAATGATGTGTAATTTGTAGGAAGGCAGTGACTAATAAAGTGCTCCAATTATCGAAGCAATGGTCAGGTGCGCCAAAGGATACCATGTTGTAAAACTAAGTAAAAAATGTCGTGTTCTATTTCTAAGTGAATTCGAGCTAGCCTCAGTCTCACTATCTAAGCCAAGTAGGTCTACTTCTTAGGTGAGGGTGTTTCACAATCCAGCCAACTTAAACAATGTCGTCCTAAAAATTAAAATAAGGCATAATTTATTGATCCTTCATGTACATAAGGCAAGTCAATCACAATCTCCTTGTGATAACTAAAATCCTAATCATATCCATTGCAATCACTTCTAGGTTAAGATGACCACTGATCCAATCAAAATTTGACCTATGGTTATCTCTTCTCGCTTTCTTTTTCAAATTATCCATATCCCAATTTAAATTAAATCCATATAACATCTTCAAGATTTAAATACGTATGTAAATTTGATCTCACGATCTCTAACTATCATAATCTCCTCTAGAAGTAATTCGAGTCCAATATTATTCCCATTTTCACTTATAAATTTTTGTATGCTTCAACCTTTTAAATTCTATTTACATCCTCAGTATTTCAAATAGGTGGTCCAGCCATCAATTTTTTTTTTAACTCAAATCATCAAATTGAAAAATACTTTACATGCAGTCCACCAATGTTCAAGTCTGAAATTGTATATTTATCCTCCAAATTCAAATTGATGATTCTACCTTCATTATTCAAAATTTTAAATCACGTACTTAAGGTATAAATATTGGGTCCTCAATATCAAGATTTTAAAATTCATTGATCCTCATCATCTTAGTCCTTCTTCTAAAATTCTCAAAATTAAAATGGTTTGAGCCTCTCCCAATCTAATCTTACTTGATCATAATCTAAAAGAAATTCCTCTCGAGTTGACAATGCAATGCTACCCAACTTAGAATTTACCCATCTATCACATAAGGCCATATACTTTAAGAAAAATATTTCTTAATTTATTTACTCATGTCTTTCAATCCTCGAAACTTCAACACCGATTATATCACATATGATATGTCCTTAATTACAAAAGAATAATCCTCAAATATGTGATCGGCCTATGGGGTATATCTAGTACTCTCTGTGTATCAATTTATACCAAGCACGAGGTTTCGTCTTTCCGAAATAAGGGAAGACGGAGACCAATAATAAAGAGTTCAAGGGCAGCGTGATAGATTAGAAGTATTGGGATCAAGGTGTTTTAAGAATTCAATTAGGAATTATCAAAGCAGTTGTGGATTGAAATCCTATTTTGGTAATCCTTTGTTCGCCTGCTCGTATTAGTACAGTTATGTAACCGATACGATATGTCAGACATGTCTAGGGCAAGTATATTCGTCTATTAATTACTACATATCTTAATCCACATAAAGTAGTTATACGAAGGGCGAACCAAGCGCACTATGGTTGATCAGATCGTAGTACACTGATTCTGAAACGTATTAGTGTACGCGTCCACTAATACATATGTCATGAACAAGCTTGATAAAAGGATGAGCTTACAAAACTAGGCTGTAACAGCAGCATAAGTCGAGGTAGTATATGAAATATAAGTACGCTAGATGATGATGAAAGGAGGTACAAATTATTCAAGTTCACAAAACAAAAACAAAATAAGCAACATAGATAAAAGACTCTACAATCTCTACAGTTATCATACAACCTCCTTGTCTAAGCCGCTAGTCGACCAAATAGGGGCAAGGACCTCTAAATTCTATTGTCTAAATAAACACTGTCGTCTTATGCTAGCATACAATTAATGCCATTCAGTTACACCGCCTCGATGGGTCAAGTGGACTATGTGGTACTAGTCTCAAGGGAAAGGAAATATAACTTGCATCGAGGTGGGGGTACAAATTACGTGATTTAACACTAAGGGATAATCATCGGGTCATAATCTATATGATTAACTCAAACTTATCGAACTCTAACTACCAAGCACAAAATTTTCAAATTCAAGACTACAATGATAATCCTAGCAAACTATGGGTCCTTAACAAAGAATAAAATTACTTGGCCTACTATCCGAAGTGTCAGGTGGCACGAATTGAAAGACGGAGGATAGAAGAACATATTTTAGTCGTTGCGCATTAGCGAACGTTAAGGTCGCAGATGAACAACATATGAAATTAAAATATGGGGCTCTAGATAGTATCATGGTTTTCTAAGGGGAAGTGGTATACTAGTTGCTATGTTTGAGGTATGATTAGGAAAATGTTTTATACATTGCTCTTGGCTTTCTAAGGTACTGTCTGCTTATCTCAAGATAAGAACCTATATCCTAACGCTACCTCACTATGCACATTAGGTTCAGTCCTAACATTCGATTTCGGATTTCCATTGGTTCTTCAAGACTGGGGTCAACATTAGGGTCAAATCTCTAACTAGCTCTTAGTAGTGCTTATACTACTCTTAGGTCATTCATGACTACAACAAGAAATAGTGGTAAGTTATTCTATAGGTGAGGGACGCTGGGGTTCATTAAGCGTTTTACTTAGGGGTGTGTCAATGTCCTAGCTGTACTCTTAATAGTAAGGTTACCCTATTTATCATTCTATCGACAGGGACTTCTATATTCTAGGAGAAGGCTACACTCAAGAAACTAATGAGAAGGCACATGAATCAAGCAGGATGCAATTATTCAACGGAATGGATTGGAAGGAGGATGAGGAGAAGTCATAGTCAGTGTGGATGAGATCCTATAAACTAATCCTAGGTGCAGGCTTGCTCGGTCCCTAAGTTGAAACCGAACGATTTAGTCGTAGACCTGCATGGGCCACCACAAAAACAATGTCACGCCCCAGTCCCAGAATACCGAGGGACCAGACACGTGACAATGGCCAGCAGCACACACCGATGGACAAACCTAATTTAATGGATCCATCAGGGCGTACTTAAGCTGTAATACAATAATAAGGGTCTAGATATACTAATCTCATCCACAGAAATAAATATAACAATATCAGAATCATAAAGCAAGATCCATCTCAATAAATATAATACTCGAGAAATAACCTGATAATGAGTCTGATACAGCCATCAGGATACAAGAAAGCAAATACTGAGTATGGAACACAGATACTCAGGGAAATTCTTCGGCTAACACCTCATCCTCGGATGTCGGTATAGCTCCTGGATCAGCTCCTGCTGCGGTCCCGTATACCTTGGGATAAATCTTGTCTGCAAATCCTGGGGACATAATCCGGATCCAGGTCCTCAGGGGACATAGCAAGGTACAAAATAATACAAGCCAAAATAAATGCAGTGCAGATAGTAAATAAAATAAATAGGGTAAGTATGTAACCATATATGTGAAATGCAAGATGAGAGCATCACGAGTACTCAGGCTGAGCCACTACAAGCTCTGTGTCGCGGAGCCGGTAGCGGTAATAACACGTAATGTGCCTAGCTCTGCTACGACAGTCTACGGCCTCACAATAGTAGTAGATATATATATAAAATAACCTGTAGCCTATGTGTCTCTCCCCACCCAATGTAACCACGCATATCATGACCATAATGTCTCATGTCCATGTCAAGCGGGATCATAGCTAATGCAACAAGTCATAGAGTATCTATGAATATAATATCTCTGTCAAGTCCTGTATCCTATACAGAATCACCATGAATATATTAGGAAGATCCTGTCTCATGAATAGTGTCAAGTGTCCTGGGTCATAGTGTACTTGATAAGACAAGTACGAGAATATAAAGTGTCACGAATGTCCATCTCTAGATGACTATACACAACACCGCGTACGGTGTTGGCACCCGACTAATAATCGAACGCTAAGTACGTCACACGGTCCTAGGTTAAGCATGCACATCAATATAATGAAGCAAAGAAAATATGTAACAATACTGCAGAGTTTGACAAGGTACACTTGCCTGGGGTTTGAATACCAACAATCGTCCCTGTATCAGTGGATCCTGTAGGTACTCCACCAAAAGCTGAAATAAATATCACCAAAAGTCTCAGAAAATATCAAATAGCTAGAAATGCCTGTCCTTAAGTCCAATTTGGACACAAGGGCAAAAATGACCTTTCCAGGCCAAAGCGGGGTCCAAATGTGGGCCACTTTGCACCGAAAAGCGTGTCAGAGTCAAAGGTCTCCAAATTCCTCAAACTCAGTGTCTACAAGTCAGGAACGATGATACGAACCCAAGAAACTTCCAGAATTAGATTCTGATGAGCCGATCACAAAATCGCCCGTCAAGTGGAGCCTGTGGGGCCCACGACACGGGATTTTGTTAACGTTCTCAGAATCGGACCAAACTTGGGTCACAGTACCAGCGTATTGCTACGAGTCCGATGGCGCAAGTTTTGTCTCGATCCGACGTCTGTACACAAAGTTATAGCGTGTTCCAGAATAGACGGATACGGGACGTTATCGGCGGATACGCGTTGATTCCGGTGTGCACGCACATCCAAATCAACTTCTGCGAAATCCCGTACGTCCGTATCAACGTCGCGCACATTTCGGTAAAGACCGTGTGCGACCAAGTCGTCCCGTTTGGCGGGGAGTACTCAGTTCCGGGGTAAAATAGGGTGTTGTTTTCCTGTTTTTGGATCGCGGGTTGCGATCACCACAGGACGCGACGCACCGAGCGGGTTGCACGGGCATCAAAAGGGTTACATAGTCTACGCGTCTCAACTGACGGAAATGAAAACAAAATTACGAGGAGAGAGGAAACGCTACCTGAACAGGGCTCCATGAAATCTGAATTTCACGTGTCCGAGGTTCTGTTCGTGTCCTGGTCCTATGTCCCAACACGTGGATACGAGGTTCCCATATCCGATTCGAACCAATCTGAGTTATCAACACTCCTCGACCAAGTCGAACCGTCGCGGAGAAGTTTGCCGAAGACTTGGCCAGGTATCGGATCACCCCGTCGATCCCAGAAAACTACAACTTCTCCACGACTAGGTTCGTCGATGATGATGATGATGATTTCGAACCTCTTGTCGGTGGACAGCAAACAGAGCCTCGTCTCTTCCACAGGAGAAGAGGCTAGAACAGCACTTCGTCGCCGGACTGATTGAAATGTCGCCCCACCGTTCGGTGCCGGAGTTGCTCACCACCGTCATTGTCATGGTTGCTGCCGAGAAGAAGTCGACAACCGTCAACTTGCCAACGCGGAGATCGTCGGATCTCGTGTCGGTCGGAGAGCTACATGTCGGCAAGAAGGACTCGTTAGAGTTCGCCCTGCACGGAGGAAGAAGCGCCGCCTGATCTCTCCCTGAGTTGGTGTAAACCCCCTGATTTTTCTAAATTTTCAAAACTGAATTTTTCACAATTTTCTGGAATTTTCTGGGAATTTTCTGTAATTTAAAAATAGGGTTTTAATTATTCAATGATTTTTAATTGATATTAAATAGTATTAAAATATTATGAAAATAATATTTTTAGATGTAAAATGAAAAACTAGACTTAGGGCAATTTTTCTGAAATTTATTGGGCCCCGGACCTATTTTTGATCACCTAAAATCAATTATTTATTTATTATTTATTTATCTGTTTATTTATTTATTAATAAACCCTAAACCCCCAGCCCACCGGCCCGGCCCATTCCCTTGGCCCAACCGGCCCAGCCCGAACCCGTTTAGCTGTCGGGTCGGGTCGGGTCCACCCGCACCCGCCGCCCGACCCGCCCGAGAACCCCATCTCCCTCCCCCGCTCTGCACGACCCGCCTTCTCCGCCGGATCCGCCGGCCGCGCCACCCGCCGCTCTGCACGCCGGCCACTCCCCCCACGACCCCCCCCGCGCCTCCGTCTTCTCCGCCACGTCCCCCGCCTCACCCGGCCGAGCCCCAGCCTATAAAACCCCTGCCCGACCGGCCTCTCCGCCACCACCACGAACCCCCCGACCTCCACCGCCATAGCCACCACTCCGCCGTGCCGCCACCGTCCGCCCTAGCTCCGCCTCACCTCACCGCCGTGAGCCGCCTAGCCGCACAGCCTTCCTCCCCCTTCCTCCCCTCTTCTTCTCCGCCGCAGCAGCCGCAGACCCTCCGCCCGCTGCTCCGGCCACCTCCGGCCCCCGCGCCGCCTCCGCCCATCCTCGCCGGCAGCGCCCGAGCCCCCTCCGGCCGACCTCCCCCACCGCAGCGCCGCCGAGCTCCGGCAGGAGCCCTGAACCCTAACCCTAAAGCCCCAATTCCCCCTCCCGTGTCCGACACAGTCCTGTGTCGTGTCGGACACAACTCGAACCCCGATTTTTCGGGTCCCCTTCAGGTACTTGTAACTTTCACCTCGTAGCTCTGATTTCAATTCCGTAAGTTGCGTTGCGAAGCCTGTATGACCCTCTCGGTGTCCGGATAAACCGTTCGGGGCATCGCGTCCTGTGGTGATCGTACACCGCGATCCAAAAACAGGAAAAAAACCAGACCCTGTTTCACCCCGGAACTGAGTACGCACCGCCAAACGGGACGACTTGGTCGTGCGCGGTCTTCACAGATACGTGCGCCTCGTCGATACGGACGTGTGAGATTTCGTGGAAGCTGATTCGGGTGTGCGTGCACACCGGAATCAACGCGTATCCGCGGACATCGCCCCGTATCCGCCCTTTCTGCAATTTACCCTAACTTTGTGTACACACGTCGGATCAAGATGAAACTTGCGCCATCGGACTCGTAGAGATACGCTGGTCCTGTGGGTCAAGTTTGGTTCGATTTTGAGAACATTGACGAAATCGCGTGTCGTGGGCCCCACAGGCCGCGCTCGACGGGCGATTTTGTGTTCGGCTCATCGGAATCCAATTCTGAAAGTTCCGTTGGGTTCGTATCAGCGTTTTTGACCTGTTGACACTGAGTTTGGTGAATTTGGAGATCGTTGACCCGGACGCGTTTTTCGGTGCAAAGCGGGCCCACCGGTGGACCCCGTTTTGGCCCGAAACTGTCGTTTTTGTCTTTGTCTCCAAATTGGACCCAAGGACAGGCGTTTCTAGCTGATTGATATTTTCTGGATCTGATGGTGATGTTTGTTTCAGCAACCGGAGTACCGCCTGCAAATCCAGCTGAAGTCAGAACCGCAACTGGAACCGGAACCACATGCAAGTGTACCTTGCCAAACCCTGCAGCTTGCTAATTATTTTCTGGATTTAATTATGCAATAATGGACAAGTAAAGCTTGCCAAATCTCAGTAATTCTTGACATAGTATTTTAAGGGATTTCTTATGGAATTAAATGTAAACTTGTTTTAACTGCTTAACCTAGGAAACGAGTGACGTGCTTAGCGTCCGATCATAGTCGGGTGCCAACTCCGTACGCGGGGTTGTGTAACGTCACATAGACATGGATATCGAGACCCGATAATTCTCGTACTTGTCCTATCAAGTACACCAGAACCAGGACACTTGACACTATTTTATGAGACAGAGTCTTCCCGAGACATTCAAGGTAATTCTGTATAGGATGCATGTTTTATGACATAGACTTTACAATCTTAGACATTTGATTCATAGCTATCAGACTTGCTGCATTAGTTATAATCGTGCGTGACATGGACATGAGGCATCGTGGACATGAGACGTGGGATTACATTGGGTGGGGAGAGACACACAGACTACAGGCTGATATTATATATATATAACATAGTATATTTCAGAGTATAATTCATAGTTATTGCCGCTACCCGGCTCCCCGACACAGAGCTTGTAGTGGCTTCAGCCTGAGTTCTAGTGTTGCTTTTATATTGCATATCACATAGTTGGTTACTTAGTTTACCCTGATAATTATTTTATCTGCTGCACCGTATTTATTTTGGCTTGTATTTTCTGTACCTTGCTGTCCCCTGAGGACCTGGATCCGAATTATGTCCCCAGGTACAGCTGAAGAGAACTACCCAGAGGTGTACGGTACCGGAGCACTCCTTGGAGCAGAACAAGGAACAGAGGACGAAGTAGTGGCCGAAGATTTCTTCTGAGCACCGGCTTCAACTACACAGTATTTCCATTTCCAGCATTTCATTTCCTGTCTTTTCTCCTTAAATGTAACAGAATAATGTCTCGGATTGTTTCCCGAGATAACCTTATTTGATATTGCATATTTATTTCCATTGCATTATTTCTGGCAATTAATCTGTGTTTATTCTGTGGATGGGATTAGTAATACCTTAGACTTGTACTTAGTACTGCTAGACTACAGCTTAAGCATGCCCTGATGGATCCATTAAATTGGGTTGTCCATCGGTGCGTGCTGCTGGCCATTGCTCGCGTGCTCAGTCCCTCGTCATTTTGGGACTGGGGCGTGACATGGTTTTTGTGGTGGCCCATGCAGGTCTACGACTAAATTGTTCGGTTTCAACTTAGGGACCGAACCGGCCTGCAATAAAGAATAGGATAAGTTTTTAGGATCTCATCTACTTGCTTGAATCGTTTTTGATAATCAGTATCGCATCCGAATAAATCTATTTGACTTGCATCTTGCCTTAATTCCTGTACGCCTCTTACTGGGTATTTTGGATGCAGGAAAATGGACCCATAAGAATGCAATGAGACTCCCGCCGGAACCCCACAAGCTACAGGTGTCACCTACGACGACGAAGTGACACCAGTCGGAGGAATTCCCACAACTCAACAGAGCCAGCAGGCAGGTCAACCTACCTCCCGATTCCGACGCGATGATATTCCACCTCCGTCGCAGTTCGTTCCACCAACGCCCGTACTCCCACAAGGACAGCCAATTGACGGGCAGCAGATATTCTAAATAATCTACGCGATGATGCAAGCTCAGCAACAAGTCCAACACGAGGCTCAGCGTCACGAAGCTAACTTCTGGAGGGACAGCATCGTAACTGTACTGGAGCAGGCCAACCTACCAGCTCGACGGCCAACAACAGGCTCAATCACTGACTTCCGTCAACTGAAGCCCCGCACTTTCTCGGGAAAAGAGGAGCCCACAGAAGTTCACGAGTGGCTCACCAACATACGGCATCAACTTGAAGCAGCCGAGCTTCCACGAGAACGCTGGATGACTGCCGTCCGAATGCAATTGACGGACAATGCCCATCACTGGTGGCTATCCGAGGAGACACGGCTTGGACCAGACCGAGTCACTTGGGAGGAGTTCTCCAGACTCTTCCAGGAGATGTACATTCCGGCTATCGCACGATCCGAACTGCGGGACAAATTCAATCGCCTCACTCAGGACTCTATGACGGTGGAAGAGTACAACGCAGAATTCATTCGTCTGAGCCGCTTCGCCCCAACCCTGATCCCGACAGAGGAAGAGAAGGCCGAGAAGTTCTTCGACGGACTGAACTTCGAGCTACAGAGACTCATCGGATCCGTCGTACCTACATCCTACTCAGATGTTCTCGCTGCAGCCCGACGCCTGGGATGCGTCACCAGGAGGGAGTCTCGCCACAAGCGGCCAATCGCCTCAGCACCAGACAGAACATCACCAGGAGAATCTGCAAAGAGATCTCACACGCACCAGCCACCGAGGACAGCTTCGTAGACCCTTCCTACCTGTCACTACTGCGGCAAGATAGGCCATGTCGAGAGGGACTGTAGACGCAAGTTGGGATTATGCCTGATTTGCGGCACCAATCAACACATAGCCAAGGACTGTCCCCAGCATCGAGATGGAGCACCGAGGGCGAACCAACCAGCTTCACCAGCACCGTGGCCACCTCTGGCACCTCAGGCGACACTCTTCCAGCAAGCCCAACAGCAGCAGAGGAATCTACCTCAAGGACGAGGACAAGCTTATGCGCTGACTGTGCAGGACGTTGATGCGAGTAAGTGATTCATAGTTATCCGTTTCTAGTCTTGTTGTAGCTCGTGCCTCTTGGTTCGTGACCTCAGCCCCAACCTAGTAATTTGCAAATAATAACCTAGTTTTCATAAAAGTTGTAGATCTTTTGCTTCAACTAGATTTTCTCTGGAAGTGCATAACTTTCAATGTTAGGGAAACGGTACTTCCCTAAGTATCTTGTGATGTATTTTCGAACGATGCTTGCGACCGCGTCATCTCTGTTGACCGGTTATTCTTTGATTGCGAGGACGCAATCCTCTTAAGGGGGGTAGATTGTAAACCCCCTGATTTTTCAAAATTTTCAAAACTGAATTTTTCACAATTTTCTGGAATTTTTTGTAATTTAAAAACAGGATTTTAATTATTCAATGATTTTTAATTAATATTAAACAGTATTAAAATATTATGAAAATAATAATTTTAGATGTAAAATAAAAAACTAGACTTAGGGCAATTTTTCTGGAATTTATTGGGCCCCGGACCTATTTTTAATCACCTAAAATCAATTATTTATTTATTATTTATTTATCTGTTTATTTATTTATTAATAAACCCTAAACCCCTAGCCCACCGGCCCGGCCCATTCCCTTGGCCCAACCGGCCCAGCCCGAACCCGTTTAGCTGTCGGGTCGGGTCGGGTCCACCCGCACCCGCCGCCCGACCCGCCCGAGAACCCCATCTCCCTCCCCCGCTCTGCACGACCCGCCTTCTCCGCCGGATCCGCCGGCCGCGCCACCCGCCGCTCTGCACGCCGGCCACTCCCCCTACGACCCCCCCCGCGCCTCCGTCTTCTCCGCCACGTCCCCCGCCTCACCCGGCCGAGCCCCCGCCTATAAAACCCCCGCCCGACCGGCCTCTCCGCCACCACCACGAACCCCCCGACCTCCACCGCCATAGCCACCACTCCGCCGCGCCGCCACCGCCCGCCCTAGCTCCGCCTCACCTCGCCGCCGTGAGCCGCCCAGCCGCACAACCTTCCTCCCCCTTCCTCCCCTCTTCTTCTCCGCCGCAGCAGCCGCAGCCCCTCCGCCCGCTGCTCCGGCCACCTCCGGCCCCCGCGCCGCCTCCGCCCATCCTCGCCGACAGAGCCCGAGCCCCCTCCGGCCGACCTCCCCCACCGCAGCGCCGCCGAGCTCCGGCAGGAGCCCTGAACCCTAACCCTAAAGCCCCAATTCCCCCTCCCGTGTCCGACACAGTCCTGTGTCGTGTCGGACACAACTCGAACCCCGGTTTTTTCGGGTCCCCTTCAGGTACTTGTAACTTTCACCTCGTAGCTCTGATTTCAATTCCGTAAGTTGCGTTGCGAAGCCTGTATGACCCTCTCGGTGTCCGGACAAACCGTTCGGGGCATCGCGTCCTGTGGTGATCGCACACCGCGATCCAAAAATAGAAAAAAAACCAGACCCTGTTTTACCCCGGAACTGAGTACGTCCCGCCAAACGGGACGACTTGGTCGCGCGCGGTCTTCACAGATACGTGCGCCTCGTCGATACGGACGTGTGGGATTTTGTGGAAGCTGATTCGGGTGTGCGTGCACACCGGAATCAACGCGTATCCGCGGACATCGTCCCGTATCTGCCCTTTCTGCAATTCACCCTAACTTTGTGTACACACGTCGGATCGAGACGAAACTTGCGCCATCAGACTCGTAGCGATACGCTGGTCCTGTGGGTCAAGTTTGGTTCGATTCTGAGAACGTTGACGAAATCGCGTGTCGTGGGCCCCACAGGTCGCGCTCGACGGGCGATTTTGTGTTCGGCTCATCGGAATCCAATTCTGAAAGTTCCGTTGGGTTCATATCAGCGTTTTTGATCTGTTGACACTGAGTTTGGTGAATTTGGAGACCGTTGACCCGGACGTATTTTTTGGTGCAAAGCGGGCCCACCGGTGGACCCCGTTTTGGCCCGAAACTGCCGTTTTTGTCTTTGTCTCCAAATTGGACCCAAGGATAGGCGTTTCTAGCTGATTGATATTTTCTGGATCTGATGGTGATGTTTGTTTCCGCAACCGGAGTACCGCCTGCAAATTCAGCTGAAGTCAGAACCGCAACTGGAACCGGAACCACAGGCAAGTGTACCTTGCCAAACCCTGCAGCTTGCTAATTATTTTCTGGATTTAATTATGCAATAATGGACAAGTAAAGCTTGCCAAATCTCAGTAATTCTTGACATAGTATTTTAAGGGATTTCTTGTGGAATTAAATGTAAATCTGCTTAATCTAGGAAACGAGTGACGTGCTTAGCGTCCGATCATAGTCGGGTGCCAACTCCGTACGCGGGGTTGTGTAACATCACATAGACATGGATATCGAGACCCGATAATTCTCGTACTTGTCCTATCAAGTACACCAGAACCAGGACACTTGACACTATTTTATGAGACAGAGTCTTCCCGAGACATTCAAGGTGATTCTGTATAGGATGCATGTTTTATGACATAGACTTTACAATCTTAGACATTTGATTCATAGCTATCAGACTTGCTGCATTAGTTATAATCGTGCGTGACATGGACATGAGGCATCGTGGACATGAGACGTGGGATTACATTGGGTGGGGAGAGACACACAGACTACAGGCTGATATTATATATATATAACATAGTATATTTCAGAGTATAATTCATAGTTATTGCCGCTACCCGGCTCCCCGACACAGAGCTTGTAGTGGCTTCATCCTGAGTTCTAGTGCTGCTCTCATATTGCATATCATATAGTTGGTTACTTAGTTTACCCTGATGATTATTTTATCTGCTGCACCGTATTTATTTTGGCTTGTATTTTCTGTACCTTGCTGTCCCCTGAGGACCTGGATCCGGATTATGTCCCCAGGTACAGCTGACGAGAACTACCCAGAGGTGTACGGTACCGGAGCACTCCTTGGAGCAGAACAAGGAACAGAGGACGAAGTAGTGGCCGAAGATTTCTCCTGAGCACCGGCTTCAACTACACAGTATTTCCATTTTCAGCATTTCATTTCCTGTCTTTTCTCCTTAAATGTAACAGAATAATGTCTCGGATTGTTTCCCGAGATAACCTTATTTGATATTGCATATTTATTCCATTGCATTATTTCTGGCAATTAATCTGTGTTTATTCTGTGGATGGGATTAGTAATACCTGAGACTTGTACTTAGTACTGCTAGACTACAGCTTAAGCATGCCCTGATGGATCCATTAAATTGGGTTGTCCATCGGTGCATGCTGCTGGCCATTGCTCGCGTGCTCAGTCCCTCGTCATTTTGGGACTGGGGCGTGACAGTTGGGGTTAGATCGGACGCGGGCGGCTGTCGTCAGTTTTGCAGGCGGCGGGAAGGAGGATGAAGGTGAGGAATAGTAAGGGGAAAGGTGGATCTCCGATCCGGCGAGGGAGTTGGCCAACTCCGACGATCGAGTGGGAACAGGGATGCAAGGTCGGCTGGGGAAGAGTTTCTAGGTTAGGGATGAGTTTTAGGTTTTCCCAAATGAATAATAAAAGAAGAATAGTTGTATTTTATATGTGGGGTTTTGTTGACCTAGGAAAACTTGACTTGGTCAACACTCTCCTTGGGCTTGGGCATTGGGCTTCTCGTGGGGATGTTGGGAGGGCCAAAATTTGCATTAATTAAATGCAAGGGTAAATTAGTATACGGGGAGATGTGCGCGCTGTACATCCCAAAAATTATAGAAAATTTCGGTGAAGGGGAAAGTTGGATTTCTTTATGTATTGGAGGGGAGGAAAATGTTGACTACGGTCAACACAAGGTAGGCTCTCCATTTGGTCATGGCCTATCGGGTGAGGGCACCTAAATTAAATAATTGCGACTTAGTTTCTAGGGCTTTAAAATGCTTCCGGAGTCCAATAAATTTACAGAAAATTACCCTATTTCCGGTTTTCCATTTTACACCATAAAATATTATTTCTATAATATTTTAATATTAATTATCATCCATTAAAAATCACTTAATCACAAATTCTTAGATTCAAATTCAGAAAATACCAAAATTTTTGAGGAAAATGTTTTAAAATATTCTGAAAACCCGGGTGTTTACATTTATGCTTGGTGTTCGTAGATTGGTTGGTCATCTCAGGTGGGTTGGCAAAATGCTTTCGCGACGCACCCAACACGTGGTATCATAGCGCACGTGTTCCCAACACGTGGTATCAGAGCGCACGTGTTCCCAACATGTGCTATCAGATCCAAGTTCTTCTCGAGAGGGAAGGTGCAAATATGTCTACGGAGCAGATGAACACTCGTATGATCACCCTCACAGGGGAAAACTGGGCGATTTGGAAGCGAAGGATGGAGGATCTACTCTGGTGCACGGACTTGCATGGTCCGTTGGAGGGCGACAACGCAAAACCGACGGACAAAGGTGCTGATGACTAGAAACGACTGGATCGAAAGACTGTTGGATTCATCCGCCAATGGCTGGATGACTCGGTGTTTCATCACGTGTTTATGGAGAATTCTTCAAAAGCATTATTGGAGAAGCTGCATTCGTTGTACGAAAGGAAGACGGCTGACAACAAGGCATTTCTAATTCGCCAACTCGTCAACTCGAAGTACACGGAGGGTGCACCGGTGGCACAACATCTGAACGAGGTTCAGGGCATCATCAATCAGCTATCTACGATAAAGATGGTGATTGAGGATGAGCTTCAAGCCCTTCTGCTTTCGAGTTCTCTACCCAAAAGATGGGAGACTATGGTGGTGTCGGTAAGCAACTCCGCACCTGTTGGAGTTGTCACGATGGAGGCAGTCAAAAGCAGCTTGTTGAACGAGGAGATCCGGCGTAAGCAAGTGGAATCGTCGTAGGAGTCCGCTCTGGTGGCTTCATACGGGAAGGGAAGACCCAAGTTACAGGCGAGGACAGGAGAGAGTTCTCGGGATCTTGCGATTATGGAACGCAATGAGGGCTGCTATCACTGTGGCAAAATGGGTTATATCAAGAGAAACTGCATGAAGCTCAAAGCTGAGAAGGCTAAAGGCAAAGATGATCAGGAGGATCTCACGGCTATGGAAGATATTATCATCGCAGCAACCGACGCAGAGGAACCTTGTGGCATGTGGCATGATGACGACTGGGTCATGGATACGGGGGCATCGTATCATGCACTCCATATAGGAGGATCTTCACGTCATACCGCAGTGGCAAGTTTGAACATGTGAAGATGGGCAACAAGGGGACGACTGCAGTTGTAGGCATCAATGATGTGCACCTGACAACGGAGTTTGGTGAGAAGCTCATTCTCAAGGATGTGCGACATGTACCGAGTTTGCGCTATAACTTGGTTTCGGTAGGGAGGCTGACGGGTGATGGTTGTCGCAGTTTGTTTGATAAAAAAGATTGGATGCTTACGAAGGGTTCCCAGCAGCTGGCTCGAGGAGATTTATGTTGTGGCATATACAGGCTCAAGTTGTTGAGGTGTACAGGCAGGCCACAGACACCGGATGGAGGCTCGAGGGGTATTCGACAGGAGGTGGATCATCAAAAACTTGTCTTGGAGGGGCTTCGAGATACTTGAGGGATATAGAGGATTCGGTTTGTCGAGACAAAGCGACGGATGGTGATGAGTCAAATATTGAGGGTCAGTCTGTCGGTCCCATGACAGCTGGTCGGTCTCCAGGTGGGGGTTGCTTCACGGATCCGGTTTTGGCGATTGGTGGTTTGCCAAAACTTTATGAAGCGACATTGGTTTCAGTAGTTCGAGGCCAAGGAGGAGATCAAGGTTTGCAGCAAACTCAATCTAAGACAGGAGCATCATCATTCATACAGTTCAGGGGAAGTTGTGGGTCATTGACGGCATGCACAGTGCGTGATGTTCTGCTCGATGATGCATGTGTATGGGGGACCTTCAAGTTCGGACACGAAGGTGGGAAGATTCAGAAGTTCGAATATCGGGAGAATCGCACCATCCGCTTGGTTGGGCCAGCCAAGGGTGAAGAAGATCGTCGGAACGTTAACACGTTCCGGTGGAAGACGTAAGTCGGGGACATGCAGCCAAGACTCACGGTGAGGCTGGTCATCAGGGACTTCGGTCTTGACCGTGTCATCGATATCGGCAGGATCCTAGTAGTGCAGGAGGTGCTACGCATGGCAGCTAGCGTTGACGTGACGGTCGAGGAGCTGGAGATGACAGAAGATGCAAAGCAACTCGGAGGATCGGAGATCGGTGGCATGGGGGAGCAGGATTTCTTTCGTGGAATGACAAGCATGGAGTCTGCCAATACCTCTCATCAGACTGGAGGGAAAGATTGTTGGAAATCAAGTCTGCTGAAGGGGGCAGAGTTCGGTCCAAACTCGGTCCTTGGCCGAGTTTGGGCCGAACTCGGTATGGTGTTCCAGAACCTTCGAACCAAACTCGGTCTGAGTTCGGTGTCGGCAGTGGCTGCTCGAGTTTTGGAGTTTTTATGTTATATTTTGGACCGTTAGATGCTAGTGGACGGCTGGATCTTATGGTTGGCTATTTTTAGGGTTTTCTAACCCAACAATAGGTTTCTCATCCTATAAATAGGGAGGAGGGTGGAGGAACAAAGGAGAAACACAAGTTGAAGATTCAGGGTGCTCGTCCACAAGAAAATCTAAGAGAAAGTCTGTGCTTTGCTCTTAGGACTTCGACATCTATGACAGAAGGAAGAAGAAGATCTAATCAAGGAGTCATCAACTTCGGTTAGGGAGATTGCTACGGGTTGGTGAGTGATTTCAATTATAATCTTCTGCTTTTCTTCTTGAGTGTGGTGATGGGGTTGAACCTATTAGGACAAACGGTTTCAACATTAGTTTTGCAACCTTATAATTTTATCTGAGTTATAAAGGTTGGAATTTGTCCAGGTGACGTAGTCGCTGCCATAAACTTGTCTTCATCTGTGCTTGGTGTTCGTAGATTGGTTGGTCATCTCATGTGGGTTGGCAAAGCGCTTTCGTGATGCGTCCAACACGTGGTATCAGAGCGCACTGTTCCCAACACATATGATGCGTAGCCTGGAGATGTTGTTACGCGTCCGACCCATCATATATTTGAAAGCGGGACGTGTTATATATATATATATATATATATATATATATATATATATATATATATATATATATATAAAGAGGCTTTTAGAGGGCTCAAAAGTGAGCCGTCTAAGCCGTAAGTAAATACTCAACCACTTAATAATTAAAACATTCTAAAATTTTTAACTATCCGTGTTTTTCTTACGTAGAAACATATTAAAATTATTATAATTACCTAAACATATATTCAAATGTATATAAAGATATATATAACAAATCCAAATAAAAATATATTCAATATTCAAAATGTATTTAAACTATTTGTAAATTCTCAACCATTTAAGTAAACAAAATTACGAAAGCTTATAGTTTTAAACTTTTTCTTTTTCCTGTCGTATAACCCTATACGAATATCCTATCTTTTATTCACATATAACTATGACAAATTATAATTAAAATATAATCAAAACTTTAACAAATCTTAACTAAAATATAAATATGTATATAAGAAACCTTAATTAAAATTTATTGAAATATTGAAATAATTTTTAATAACATCAGAAAGAAAACAAATTATTTGACGTGCAACGTACATGAGTTTACTAGTATATATAATGTAGATTGGAAACGACTCAAAATTGAGTCGTCTAAGACGTTTGTAAATCCTCCACTATTTAACAAAAAAATACGAAAATAATAACTCTAAAACTAACTCTTTTTTCTTCCGTACAACTGAAAACTTCTCTTTTATTCACAACAAATTATATTTAAAATATAAAAAAAATCCTAATTAGAATATAAACATATATAACAAATCTTAATTCAAATATATTTAAACTATTTAAACTATTTTTCAACAATATAGAAAAAAATAGTTTAAATATAAAAAAATCTATAACAAATTCTAATTATAATATAAACATATATAACAAATCTTAATTCATATATTTATCTATTTTTCAACAATATCAAGAAAAATAATAATTTACGTGCAACAAAAATTACTAGGAAATCATTTTCTAGCTCAAAACTAAGACCAGTTAATTTTCCCTTCTCTTGTCTGGATGACCAAAAAGTAGAGAGAATTTTTTTTACAAAAATAAAAAATAAATTTTGTTTGTTTGTGATATAAAGATATAACTACTCTTTAGTCCTTGGTTTTTTCAAATCATACTTTATGCTTAATTTTTTAGGGATAGTTGGATAAATTCTTAAAATTTTCTCTCATCTCTTTGCATTTTCGTTTTACTTTTGGGAAAAAAAAATTTAGTGGAAATACATTTTTTTTCGAGAAAACTATACTTTTGGTCACTGAATGTTTGTCCGATCAAAGTTTTAGTCATTCAAAGATATTTTTTTAAAAATTTAGTCACTTAATATTGTACTGACCAATGTTTTAGTCACTCAAAGATATTTTTTCAAAAATTTAGTGACTTAATGTTGTACCGTCCAAAAATTTGGTCACTCTGTTAAATTTGTGTTTGTTTTAATAACGATTTTTGCTGACATGGTACATTATGTGCAATGTCAGCCGTTAAATATAATGTGGCACATCCACGTGAACTATTATCTGGTTGTTGTTTTTTTCAAAATTTCCAATCCTAGAAACAGCGTCGTTTTGGTGTTTGAAATAAAAAAACTTAGAAAACTATAAAAAAAATCAACAAATGATAGAAAAATTACAAAATATCACAAAAAAATTATCCACAACTGTCAAAAAATTCTCCAGAATATTCCAAAATAATTATGATCCTCTAAAATTTTTAAAAAATATCTTTGAGTGACTAAAATTTTGGCCATAAACAGTAAGTGAGTAAACTTTTGAAAAATATCTTTGAATAACTAAAACTTTGGTCGGTATAACATTAAATGACTAAATTTTTGAAAAATATCTTTGAGTGACTAAAACTTTTGTCGGATAAAGATTCAGTGACAAAAAGTATAATTTTTCCTTTTTTTCACTCAAATTTTTTTCTTCATTTTCCCCTCAAATTCTTCAAATTTTCTCCCATCTCTCTTCATTTTTCTCCCACTTTTGGAAAATAATATTTTTTTTAGAAATCACATTTTCTTTTTGTTAAATTTCTCTCCTTCATTTTGCCTCCTCTCTTCCTAAGCATCATTAATTCTATTTTTTCAAAAAAAACTTTGATAGAGATAGATATATCAAAGTTTTTTTTAAGACCATTGTATGACAAGTAGACCCCCCCCTCTCTTTTCGTAAAGCGTGCAAGTATATATAATAAAACCACTGTATGACAAGTGGACCCCCGTCTCTCTTCGTAAAGCGTGCAAGTGTATATATATATATATAACAAATGATAAAATATATTTAAAATTAAAATTATTTTTATACTAACTATATGGTATTATCTAATTAAAATATATAGAAAATTCAAAAAAAAAATATTTATAACAAATTATAATTAAAATATATTCAAACCATATTTTAAATATTTTAATATTATTTAAAAATTAATTTTTTTAATAATAATATAGTTTTTTTTATAGGTGCAACACACGTGAATGTTACTAGTATACTATATATATATATATATATATATATATATATATATATATATATATAAAGAGCTTTTGTTATGGGATTAACTTACGAGACAAACTTACGAGATTAGAAAAATATACCAATTTTTCACCCTAAATTTATTACTCTTTCAAAAATTAAATCTCTCCTTTTAAAAACAAACATATCTCTATCTTAAAAAATAAGGCTTATCTATCAAAATTTTTAAAAAATATATATAAATTTATTTACTTATTAAAAAAAAATAGAGATAGATAGATTTATTTTTTATTTTTTAAAATAGATGTAAATTTATTTTTTTACACAAATCTAAAGAATAATCTATCTTTACAAATAAATATTAATATTATATTTAATGCTAATTTTTTACTGCTAATTTTAATTTTAATACTAAAGTTAATTTAAATGTTAATATTAATATTAATTTTAATGTTAATTATAATTTTAGCATTAGTTTTAATTTTAATTATAATTTTAGTGTTAATTTTAATAATAGTGTTAATTTTAATGTTAATATTAATTTTAATGTTAATTATAATTTTAGCATTAATTTTAGTTATAATTATAATTATAGTGTTAATTTTTGTTTTAACATTAACACTAAAATTAAAAATTGACATTAACATTAATATAAACATTACATTAGTTTTATAATTAATACTAAAATTAAAAATTAACATTAACATTAAAATTAACACTAAAATTAAAATTAAAATTAACTTTAATATTAATATTAACATTAACATAAAAAAATTATATTAATTTTAACACTAAAATCAATATTAATATTAATAAAAAATTATTTTAAAATTAATATTAAATTAACACTAAACTTAAAATTTAAAATAATATTATTGCTAAAATAAATATTAATATTAACATTAACATTAACATTAACATTAAAAGTAATATTAAAATTAATATTAATATTAATATTAATATTTTTTAATATATTTTTTAAAGATATATTTATTTTAAAGATAGATTATTTTTTACATTTGTTTTTTACAGATATTTTTTTATTTGTTTATAAAAATCTAACTCTATTTTAAAAAACAAAAAATAAATCTATATATCTCTATTTTTAAAAATAAATAAATAAATCTATCTTTATTTAAGAAATAAATAGATAAGTCTTTTTTTAAAGTTAGAGATTTGTTTGTTTTTAATCGGAGAGATTTAATTCTTTAATGAGAAATAAATTAGAGAAACATACGTATATTTTCTGATCCCGTTAGTTTGTCCCATAGGAGAAGCTCTCTCTCTCTCTCTCTCTCTCTATATATATATATATATATATATATATATATATATATAATATATATATATATATATATATATATGATCTAAAACCATCCGGGTGTCCTATGTTACATGGGTTGGATTTGGATTGGATGGTTGAAATTAAAAGGTAGTGGGGTCCACACCTTTTAATCTCATCCACTCAATTCCAATCCAACCGATATAATATATGATGGTTATATATATATATATATATATATATATATATATATATATATATATATATAATAAATTTTTTTTAGCGGAATTCACAATTTTTTCTCCTCAAATTCCTTTCTTCATTTCATCCTCAAATTCTTCAAAATTTCTCTCATCTCCATTTTTCTCCCACTTTTGGGAAATAATATTTTTAGTAGAAATCACATATTTTTTTCTCTCAAATTCCTCTCCTTCATTTTCTCTTCTCTTTTCCTAAGCATCATCATTTTTAAATTTTGGGAAAAAACTTTGATACAGATTGTTGTGTCAAAGTTTTGATATAGCCACTGTATGACAAATGGACCATCTTCTCTCTTCGTAAAGCGTGCAAGTATACAAGGAGGGGGACAGCTGGGTTTTGATACTGTGGTTCAATCGATCAGAGCGGAGAGGAGTAGGGGAGAAACATGGTTCCGGGAGGCATGTACCAGATTGGCATCGATAGTTTGGCATTTTTTTTGAAATTCCGGCATAACGCACGGGGCCCGGCGTAACGCTCGGAACTTTTGAACACACTGCATTGCATGCCTTTTGCCCCCTCCCCCAACTCCCACAATTTATAAATGGTGGAAATAATATGCCCCCGCGGCTCGATCCACTGATCTTCTGCCACCCAGCCAGGATCTTATACCTCTCATCGGTAACTACAAGAGCCACTCGAGTTCGGTTCATTTTGGCACATTTGGAAAGAGCAAAATAGATTCATATTTGATGGCACTAGTACTGTTACAATTGGGATTATTCATAATATAGAGTTTGATGTACGAGAGATGGGAGCATTGGGAGGCAACCTGTCATAACTTGTTAATTTTTATATTTTGTTCAAGATTATTTTCTTTTATTTAGTTTTTATTTCAACCCTTAGAGAAACTTACTCTTTGATTTAACCTAGGTTAATTGCATTTAGACCCTTCCAAAAATTTGTGTAATTACAATTTTTTTCTTTTTCACCTACTACCAAGGTGTCACCTGGTGGCTTAGGGAATGGGTGGCTCATCCATAAAATACCATAATTTAGTTTTTAGGTTTATGGGGATGGAAGAATGGCTGGAGTATTTGGAGAAGAAGAAGGGGGGGGGGGGTTCGGTCCTCTCAATCCTCACCTTCTTCTTCTTCTTCTTCATATCTCTCACTCATATCCTCCTTATCCCCCTCTCTTTCATGTTGATGCTGTTGTTACTTTGTTGTTGCTGCCACAGCCTTGCTGCTCTGCCTTGCTACTGTTGCGGCACCGCTAACGCCGGCGCCGACCACCCCCTCCCGGTCGACCTCCTCCTCGGACAACCACCACAACTTCTTTTCCATCCTAGGTAAATTTGCTTCATATTTCTTCTAAAATTGTTTCAAAACTTGAAATACCCAAACTAAGATCCCGTGAATATATATATATATATATATATATATATATATATATATATATATATATATATATATATATATTCTGGGTTAAAATTGGTGAAGGAGGAACAAAAAGAATTTTTCCAATCAAGGAAAGAACCTAAAGCTAGGCAAGCCCTTCCTACTCTTCTCAAGATTCATCTTCAATTTTGGTTTATTTTTTTTACTATCATGTTTAAATCAAATTTAATTTTCTGAATTATTTATATTTCTTTCTGGAATTCAAGACACTCTTATATAATTATGAAGTGTGGACACAAGACTTGGACATGGTGTGTCATGACGATACTACGCAATTATTAATCTAGTTGGATTTGATGAAGTATATAATTATATATATATGATAGGGCTAGGATAAACAAATACGAGGTATTGTTGTGATATTGTAAACTATTTAATTTAGTAAATATATGCATGAATATTAATTCTATATATATGTGATGCTTTTAGAATTAATAATCGTATGAGGTTGTGAATATGAGAAGCTTATACATACATGGATACATACAAGTTATGATTCAAAGAAATTTGTGAATATAAATGCTTGTGCATCTCTCTCTCTCTCTCTCTCTCTCTCTCTCTCTATATATATATATATATATATATATATATATATATATATATACACACACACACACACACACACACACACACACACGAGAGCATGTATAGAGTAGAATTTTAAAAGCACTATATAATCTAATTGGAAAGACCACTCACTCATGGATTTAACCAAATGTCTATAAAGTATCGCTTTAGAATATATATATATATATATATATATATATATATATATATATATATATATATATATATATATATATATATATATATATATTACGTAAACACCTATATGTCGATTAACTTATTTTCTTGAGAAATGCAAAAAAAAGGGGTGGTTTATTTCATGAAATTTCATATATATTAAATATGTCCAGATTTATTATATATAATTATTTATCTTGATTCATTTTAATTTGTAGTAAAATAAGTATTTACAAAGTATCCATACATTAGGGTGACTAATATTATTCTATAAAGGTTAAAAGATGGATTATATACTTTTCAATGATTGTTTGAGATAGAATTAATTTTAAGTTTAGTATATATTCATATAGTAATTTTTTGTTCATTTTTAAATTAGGTCATTCCAAATGCGGGTGACTTGTAGTATATATTAGCAATAGAAACATCGCTTGTCAATTTTGAAAGAGTTTTTTAACAAATACGGTTGCTTGATATATATATATATATATATATATATATATATATATATATATATATATATATATATATATATATATATATATATATAAATGACCAATATCTTATAAAATATTTTCTAACTTGCAAATTCTTATGAGTAGATTTTGAATTGGATTCTAATTTTTACTACTTCTAATAGAATTGAATATTTGAGTCTGAATAGCTTGATTTGGGGCAATTACAAGCAAGCAAATTTGGAAAAAATTAAACTATTGCAAGATTAAGTCATCGTAATTTTTTGCTTGTCAAGGTAAGAAAGTTATATTTGTAATTAATATTTCGTACCTATATATTTAAATGTGTGTGTTTACCGGTGTTTGAGAGTTGCTCCACCGAAGGGGTCGGCGTACCCGAAGAATTATACGGAGGGTTGCTCCGGGTCTGTTTATTAAATTATAAAATTTTTGGAGTTCGGGATACAAATGAGACTGCCAAAATTTCCAAGAAATTTTAGAGATAATCGTTTTAGGAAAGTCCGAATAATTGATTATTTTCTATTTCAAGTTATTAGAATTTTGACTTAGGTTCAACTCTAAAAATCTTAGAGTACGAGTTCTTTTAAAATTTAGGAGGCATAGGACACTT
Organism: Iris macrosiphon; assembly: GCA_036927795.1. Lineage (NCBI taxonomy): Eukaryota > Viridiplantae > Streptophyta > Magnoliopsida > Asparagales > Iridaceae > Iris > Iris macrosiphon. Next base: position 42,138,371 of record JAYESA010000005.1, on the reverse strand, counting down.
TTGTACATGCACAAAATAGCAACAAGAATAGCAACAATTTGTATTCCAAGGTAAGGAGTATAGTTTCCATGTTTTTGGAAATTTCCTACCGATTGGGATAGCACCGTTAAACGTGATGCCATAAGCACACGAAACGGAATATTTATATGAGATTGGATGATTAACGTTTTCGCAAAAACGGAATGACTTGATGATACGATATCTTTACAAAGATATGTAGTCTCTAACACATGGGCCGAGATACAAATCAGGACTAATAATTCAACTTAATTTGAATGTTAGATAGGAATGATTGTAATTATATAGAATTGCATTGGGGTGGGAGAGAACATTTGGATCACACCCTTGAACTCTTAGCAATATTAATTGTTTCAAAAAGTAATGTTGATCAGTAGTTCCGGGATACGTATGGCCATACGATGACCGAGGTGCGGCTTAGCTCACTTACTTGCTATTGGATCCAAATTCTTGAAAGAGATCAAGATTCGACAATTGTGTATATCCCATGTTGACCTATGTTCTGAATTCTTGGAAAAGTTCAAGATGTTCAAAAATTGCTATAATAGGGTTTTTGAGCATCGATTCAAGTAATCTGACACTTGATATCAGCCGGTATATGACCGAGGTGAGGTTTAGCTCACTTATTTGATCCGAATTCTTGAAAAAGTTCAAGATATTCGATAATTGTTATATTATCACATGATCTGAATTCTTAAAGCAAAAAATTCGACAATTGTTCATATCATGTGTTACTTGTGGGATAAAAAATCTAAGCACCACCCATCAAGAAAATTATCTAATCCCGGGTATATGTGATTATTGTCGAAAAATAGGTATTGATGGTGATCCAAAAGCGTTCTCTAAATTGCATTTGCATATAGGAAATTTGTGTTTTGGATTTTTTTTGACTGTGTTTTGGACACATTGTAGAATAAGTTTTTATTAGAAATATGAAGCATCATATTTCAAGTGTACATTATAAATCAGAAGCAAGTATTCCATTCTTCATATCAGATATCTATTTTCTTATCATATGACCTATCCTTGCATTTCATCATTTATTTTAAACGTTCTTGATATAAGGGCTTGCTTGTCGTTCTGACAACCTAGTTTTTGTTCACTAGGAAATGGAGAAAATGATGAAGAGACACTACCCGTATATGATGTCGATGAGATGAATGAGTAAGGGAGTTAGCTTTTGGAAGACAATTTATCTCATTTTGTAGCTGTTATATGTAAATTATGGTTTTTTTTGGAGAAAACTTGGAAATTATCACGCCCCAGTCCTAAAATATCGAGGGACTGGACACGTAGCAATGGCCAGCAGCACGCACCGATGGACAACCCAATTTAATGGATCCATCAGGGCATGCTTAAGCTGTAGTCTAACAGGAAATAGAACAATTATTACAAGTCCCAGGTTATTCTAATCTCATCCACAACAGATAATCACAGATTAAATGCCAGAATAAATGCAAATAATATAAACTAACAATCTCAATAAAAGTGTCTCGGTGAACAATCCGAGAACAAGTCTGATACATCAAGCAAATAGACAGGAAATAAAGGAACTGGAAATAGAAACAGAAACAGAAATAACTGACTATATACAGCCAATGCTCAGTAGAAGTCCTCTGGTGCGAACTCGTCCTCAGGTCCTGGTACAGCTCCTGAAAGTGCTCCTGTACGGTGTATCTCTGGATGGATCTCTTCGGCTATACCTGGGGACATAGTCCATTCCAGGTCCTCAGGGGACATAACAAGGTACAGATAATACAAGCCAAAATAAATGCAGTGCAGAAATTAAATAAAACAACAGGGTAAACTATGTAACCAGCTAAGTGATAAATGCAAGTTGAGAGCATCACTAGAACTCAGGCTGAGCCACTACCAGCTCTGTGTCGGGGAGCCGGTAGCAGTAATAACACGTAAAGGGTCTAGCTCTGCTGGAGAGTCTACGACCTCACAATAGTAGTAGATATATATATGAAACAGCCTGTAGCCTGTGTGTCTCTCCCCACCTAATGTAATCACATGTCTCATGTCCATGACACGCAAGATCATAACTAATGCAGCAGTCATATAATGTCTATGAATAAACTATCCATGTCATGAACCTGTATTCTATACAGAATCACCGTGAATACCTCAAGAGGATTATGTCTCATGAATAGTGTCAAGTGTCCTGGGTTCTGATGTACTTGATAGGACAAGTACCAAGAGTAAGGGTATCGAATGTCCATCTCTAAATGACGTACCCAACACCGCGTACGGGGTTGGCACCCGACTATGATCGGACACTAAGTACGTCACACGTTTCCTATGTTAACCAGTTAAAACAAGTTTACACATGAATCTACAAGAAATTAAGTAATATACTATGACAAGAATCACTGCGAGTTGACAAGCTCTACTTGCCCACTGATGCATAAATAAGTCAAGAGAAATATATAGCAAGCTGCAGGGTTTGGCAAGGTACACTTGCCTGTGGTTCCGGCTTCAATTGTGGCTCTGACTTCAGCGGGAATTGCAGGCAGTACTCCGGTTGCTGAAATAAACATCACCATAAGATCCAGAAAATATCAATCAGCTAGAAACGCCTGTCCTTGAGTCCAATTTGGAGATAAGGGCAAAAACGGCAATTACGGGTCAAAACGGGGTCCACATGTGGGCCCGCTTTGCACCGAAAAATGTGTCAGGGTCAAAAGTCTCCAAATTCACCAAACTTAGTGTCAACAGGTCAAGAACGATGATATGAACCCAACGGAACTTCCAGAATTGGATTCCGATGAGCCGATCACAAAATCGCCCGTCGAGTGGGGCCTGTGGGGCCCACGACAAGCGATTTCGTCAATGTTCTCAGAATCGAACCAAACTTGGGTCACAGGACCAGCGTATCGCTACGAGTCCGATGGAGCAAGTTTCATTTCAATCCGACGTGTGTACACAAAGTTAGGGCATAATTCAGAAAAGTCGGATACGGGGCGGTGTCCGCGGATACGCGTTGATCCCGGTGTGCACGCACACCCGAATCGACTTCTGTGAAATCCCACACGTCCGTATCAACGATGCGCACGTATCTGTGAAGACCGCGCGCGACCATGTCGTCCCGTTTGACGGGGCGTACCCAATTTCGGAGTGAATCGGGACGTTATTTTTCCTGTTTTTGGATCGCGGTTCGCGATCGCCACAGGACGCGATACCCCGAGCGGGTTACACGGGCACCGAGGGGGTCATGCAGGCTACGTAACGCAACTGACGGAATCGAAAATGGGTAAACGAGCAGGGAGATACGCGTACCTGAACAGGGCTCCAGGAATTGGGGTTTCCTCGTGTCCGACACGTGTCCGACACCTGTCCGTGTCTCAAGTCGCCTAGGGTTAGGGTTTGGGTCTGGCGGAGCCGCGGTGGCCGGAGGCTGGCCGGAGGGAGGCTGGGAGCAGCGGGGGAAGGCTCGGCCGGAGACGGTGGCGTGCTGGGAGGCGGCACTGGGCGGCACGGCGGCGTCAGGCGGAGCGGCGTGGTGGCGGTTCGTGGTGGCCGGAGGGGAGATGGGAGGGTTGTTTATAGGTGGAGGAGGAGGTCGGGGAGGCCGAGGGAGGCGGAGGTCAGGGGCTACGTGGCCGGGCGGAGCGGAGCCGCCGGCGTCGTGGCCGGGAGGAGCGGCGGGAGACGCGGGCTAGGGCGGGTCGTGGGGGTGCGGGTGAGGAGCCGGGTCGGGTCGGGCGGCGGGTGAGCGGGTCGGGCGGACCCGACCCGACCCGGTAGGCCGAATGGGCCGGGTGAGGTTGGGCCGGCTGGGCCGGATTGGGCCGGGCTGGGTTAGGTTTGGGCCGGCTGGGCTGGGCCCAGTGGGCTTGGGTTGGGCTTAGGTTAAATAATTAAATAAATAAATAATATATAATTAATTAAATAATTAGTTTTCAGGTGTTTAAAAATAGGTCCGGGGCCCAATAAATTCCCAGAAAATTATCCTAAGTCAAGTTTTTATTTTACACCCAAAAATATTATTTTTATAATATTTTAATATTGTTTATTATCATTTAAAAATCATTTAATAATTAAAACCCTGTTTTTAATTACAGAAAAATCCCAGAAAATTTCAGAAAATTGAGAAAAATCCAAATTTAAAAATTTTGAAAAATTAGGGGGTTTACAGAAATATGGCTATGTAAAAATAAGTTGATAAGCAACTTATGTACAATATATGAATATTATGGAATGTACTCTTTATTGTCATATACTTTATCCTAGAACCTACAGGCGATAATCGCAAATACGATATCAATGTATTGTATAGGTGTGTAGCCTGAAGATGTATCATTGTACTCAGATCTCCATACTTTGAGAAACGGGACGTGACACATCTTTTAGTGGTGGCCTATGTAGGTCTAGGAGTCTAGTTCTCTAGAACCAAAACCATAGGAATCATATACATGAATTAATTTAAGGATTCCAAAAAGGTTGAAATCAATGACTTTGGAAGACAATATTTTTGAATCCGAACCTTAGGTCGAAAGTATAGGATAATACTGATGATTGTAGGAGGAACAAAATAAAGGAAAGAAATGGGATGTTATTGATTTGAAGATTATTATTTCTGAAATCTTGCATTGCACTATAGATTTATTCCAGTATTTATGATTATTACACCATATTTTAAGCCCATTGATCTTAGAATTTGTTTCTAAGTGTATGTCATGGACCGCTTCATACCATGCGTATATTAGAATGGTAGCAAATGTACTATATATGAGTACGAACAATATGCAAGAGAAGAATAGAGAGTGCCGGAAGACTACAATATTTTTGTCCTTTGGTATACTTTGAGATTCAAAGACCAGTAATCAGAGATATCGAGGACAGTGCGAAAGTATACCATGAAGCTTAAGTGTATTGCATATTTTTCTTGAAAAGACGGGATGAGATCTCCTATCCAAAAATAGAAGGATACGAGGGAACGCTAGATGAATGGAGAGAACTTAACCCCTATGGTAAGATTCTTGAGGAGGAGGATGTGTATCTAAAAAAGGGGTGACCATGTTGTGGAAAAAAGGGGGAAATTTTTGTTTGCTGGGTAACTTTTTATAGAAATAACAGATGTAAATATAAGTCAGGAGGGATGGAAGTGTAGGGATGTAAATAGTATGTAAGATATTTTATAACTCTTAGAAGCATATTTGTATCACGTTTTGACATTGTAAATTAAATATGCTTGTTCTTTATCTAATTTTGTAATTTATCTTAGTTTTGAAATTTCAATTCCAGTAATAAATTCTTTCTATTAGTTTAGTATATCATGATATTTACTTTTGTAGCACCCCGCTCCGCGTTGGCACTATGTAAAAAAGATATCGGTTTGCTGACTCAAAAAGGAAACCTTCTTGGAGAGCTCCTTGTTGAACCAGAAGATGACTGATCTAGGTGAGTGGGTAGAACTTCATTCTCTGATTCTTGCATGCCTTAATAATAAATCTGAGTTTTTGAAATGCTTGTTTGCTTAATAATATAATGTTCACATTAAGAATGACAGAACGAGAACATGCCTGCCTAAAAGAGAGAGAACTATTGCCATGCTAAGTATAAGAAATATTGAATGCTAGTTACACTGACACAGCTATCGAATGAACCTTGTCATGCTAAAGAAAGAGTAGAACTGCATGCTAACTAGAAGAGATAAATAGACACGTGCCATGCTAGCTTCAATTAAAGATCGTTCATATATTTGATTATCGTCGTGTATATAATTGCTTATCTTGGATGCAAAGCTTGATTGAATGTATGATTGTTTTATTATAAGAGTAAATGGATTGTCTTGTTAGAGAAGAGACTAGTAGCCCGCCCTAATGTTTCGGTCCTATGGGATCTAGGGGGTACGACTATTAGATAAGAGATAGATGGATTGAAAGCTTGTATTGTCACATTGTGTTATAATTGTGATATACTTGTTATCGAGGAGCTTGCGGGGGATGGAGGCTAAATGACAAGTTAGAGACTAATAGTGCATCCCGATATTCCAGTCCTACGGGATCTAGGGGGACGTGGCTATTATAATGGTAGATGGAGATTGATGGAGTGAGACTAATAGTGCATCCTGAAGTTCCGGTCCTACGAGATCTAGGGGGACGTGGCTATTAGATGGGAGGCGGTGCTTCTATTGGGAAGAGTTTGAGTTTGTGTTAGAGAAGTTAGATTGTTCATGGAGATAGCTGCATTCAGGTAGTTAGGGCGCATGTTAGGCTACCCTTCTTGCATACCTAACTGTTTGATGTAAAGACGGACAGGAAAAAAGGACCATATATATATATATATATATATATATATATATATATATATATATATATATATATATATATATATATATGCAAATTTTTGCTAACTTGTATGTTTACTGCAGAGATAACCGTTCGGCAAGGGGTAAGAAACACAAAGAGTATATATATATAGCCTGCTTGTTCATGATCATGTGCATCTTAGAGTTTATCTGATAGTGTTTCATGCATTACATTGGTCGGACAATGGCTATTAGTGCAGAGATGAATCTCGGTCACAGATGCTATTTTGAGCATATTTTAGTAAAGAGCATATATGAGTCACAACTGCTAATAGTATCAGATAAAGGAGTCATTAGTTAGCTGGATTACCGCTACTGATCCTGAGTTTCTCGGGGACCGACATATTATAGATAGTTCATCTTGTTTGCTTGATAAAAAGATAGTCCACTAAATGATGTATTGTCCCTAGAGTCTTTGAGTATAGCTCACGAGACACGCTGCACACACCCTGATTGGTACATCGTGCTTGAACTGTCTGCCTTGTATGTTTGGTTATATTTAACTTAATTCTGATTTCAAAGATATTTCCAAAAGAATTAATATGACTCTGTTCCTATACTACATTTAACGAACTTAGGTAAAAGTAAAAAAAATACTAGTAATGTAATATTTTGTAACATAATTATTTAGTGTTGGTTTTAGTGAATGTTGCTTCTGTTCGTTGACTTTAAACTCACCATTACTTTCTCCAAAGTTCTGACCCACCAACAGTTTGCGTGTTCGTAGGTGCTGGATCGTCCAAGGAAGTGATAGTCGTGCCTCATCCCTAGGACCCCAAAATCTGGTTTTGATGCCTTGAGCCGTATCGATATTTTGAGCTGCTTTTTTATAGAGGGACATAATGTATGAAACGATGCCATTGTATTCAAAGAACCTCATGTCTTATGATTTTCCTCGTTTACTCAGATGGATTATTATTTGTAACATGGTCCCTCCGCTGCATGCTCGATTGATTTGATGATAGCCATAATTTTAACGATGTTGCCTTGTGCGTGCGCAACCCCAGGCTCGTACGGCATCACGTCCCGATGAAAATGATCGTCCCGCGGGAGCGCTGGCAGGGTGTGTCGTGTCCCGATTTTCGCTAAATCGATAATCGTCCCGCGGGCGTGATGTCGTGCACGCGTAAGGCGCACATGCACAAGGCCTAGGCATAATGATATACTTTAGAACAAATATAACAGAGCACGCAATTAAGATATTACACATTAAGATATAGAAAAGGTCTCTTTATTGATAATGAACATCTGGTTATAGACTCTTGACCCAAAAGGAATAAGAATGTCGTACGGGATTACAACTTGGACGCAAAATAAGATAGCCGATCCATACATTACATCCTTACTAATATTTCAAAATACGCAAACCACCTTGGGTGCGAGTCAGCACCATCGCCTAGGAACTTCAAAGATATGCGCGGGCTCCTTGTGATTATGTACTTGAGCTCCAAAAGATAAAATACGAACGCATTGGATCAATGGAGGGTTGGGGAAAGCTTCAGCTCCTCGCCTCGTTGTCTTGGCTCGGCGAACCTGCTGCAACGAGGGTCAGTACTTCAAAAAGTACCAGTGAGGGCGAGCTTACCCAACATACCAAAATCGACTTCAGATTCATTTGAACATGCAACATTATTATTATGTGATATTTCTATCTTACCTTAGTTCAATTCTTTATATATGATAGAAGGGAATGACATAACAAAATGTGCCACCGTTCGGTGACTTTACCTGAATCGTCTGAACCACCTGTACAAAACTTACCATGACCTTCCCTTCCACGAAGACATAGTTAGTCTGCACAGTTTAAATATACATAAGGATCACTGTCTTGAATATCCGTCATGGAGTATAGTATGGGTAGACGGCGATGCTTGTAGCGCGGATAGCGAGCCCCGCTACAAACTTCTGCCTCACCCGTGCTAAGTTGCTAGCACGACTAACTGTTGTTCCGCCCGGGACAAATCGGCCCCGGTTCTCCGGGCGACCGTTCGCAGGAACCATATACCTTGTGCACAAGTTATCCATGACCATTGACGATCAAAATACTAATTTAACATACGAAGCATTTCAAGACATCAATATGAACAGAACTACTTTAGCACAGTACGATGGCATAGTCTACTAGCTGATATGATTAATTCACAAGTTATGTACTACTCATTGAATTGTTATAGATGAATAAATTCTAACTACAACTGAACATAAAATAGCTATATGCATAGCGGACAAGCACGCAACAATGTGATCATTGAGACTTTATATGACAAGCATTATAAGTTTTTCAAGTCTACTTCTTCTTTTATCTTGACTCAATTTTATTTCTTTTGGTATTGTTGATCGAGATGCACAAATGAGTCAATTTATTAGGAATGAAGCCTTGGAAGAAGGGCACTTATCGTAGTAAAGCCACTCACAAGTTGGTAATTCAAAAAAAAAGAGAAAAGGAAGATCTTCAAGACTCCGCTTGCGTATCACCTATACGATCACCTGTACGCACCAACAGATGATCAATATCTCCTACTTCGGTCTCCAATGGTTCGATACGAAATGCAAAATCTAAAGAACTAAGATAATAAAATCCATCAAAATCGTTCAAGAAACAACAATAAAGCAATCAAGCGGCATCGAAACCGGGCAAAGAAACCAGCGCAACGGAAAGGCCCCTCTCGACTCTGCCGTCGAGTTCTTCCTTGAGGCACGATCCATTGAATGTGGGACCTGATTGCAAAGAAACCAATCCATAATGAGGAAAGGATCTTGATTCAATCTGTCCCGATCGAACGACCAACTATTTCTTAGTCGTGCTCCCCGAATAGGGGGAACGGGACGCTACATCTTAACCAACTAACAAAAAGTTTCGTCCTCGAAACTTAGGAATAGAACCTACCCCTAAGGAATAATAAGGAAAAAAATTCCTTCATGTCCGATTCGAGTTCCCAGGTCGATTCCTCGTCCGAGTGGTTCCGCCAAAGAACGCGCACTAGCGAGACTGTCCGATTTCGTAACTACTTCTCTTTACGATCTAAGATCTGAACGGGTTCTTAGACGTACAACAAGTCTGCCTGCAGATCCAGCTGACCGAAATCTACTACGTGGTTTGGGTCATGCACGTACTTTTTGAGCTATGACACATGGAAAATATCATGTACTTCTGACAGGTCTTGTGGCAATGCAATTAGATAGGCAACTGAAGTGACTCGTTTGAGGACTTCGAACAGGCCAACGAATCTCGGACTTAGCTTCCCTTTTACTCTGAATCGCATGACTCCTTACATGGGCGAGACCTTTAAAAACATATGGTCACCTTCAAATAACTTAAAGGGTCGACGACGAATGTCGGCATAGCTCTTCTGCCAGCTTTGTGCTACTTTTAGTCGCTCTCGGATCAACCGAACATTTTGGACTGTTTGTTCAACTAGTTCTGACCTAAGAATTTGACTCTCCCCAACTTCATCCCAGCAGATCAGTGACCTACACTTCTGCCCATACAGAGCCTCGTACGGAGCCATTTGGATGCTGGACTGATGACTATTGTTATATGCAAATTCGGCCAACGGTAGGTAGACGTCCCAACTTGACTTTGAGTCGATTGTGCGGAGACGCTGCATGTCTTCAACTACCTGATTCACCCGCTCTGTTTGGCCATCGATTTGAGGATGGTAGGCTGAGCTGAACTTCAACTTGATCTCTATCGCCGACTGAAGGCTTTCCCAGAAACGTGATAGGAATCCTCCATCCCGACCAGACACTATAGAAACTGGTACTCCGTACAGCCGAACTATCTCATCAAGGTAGGTCTGGGCGAGGCGATCGATGCTCCAAGTAACTTTAATGGAAATGAAGTGCGCTGACTTGGTTAACCGGTCGATGATGAACCAGACTGCGTCATTCTCCCATTGCGTCTTTGGCAAGCCAACAATGAAGTCTATGCTTATGTGCTCCCATTTTTATTCTGGGATAGCAAGATTCTGCATCTCTCCGCCCGATCTCTGATGTCCTTCTTTCACTCTCTGACAGGTTATGCATTGCGACACGAAGAGCGCCACATCTTTCTTCATGTCGTGCCACCAGAAAATAGTGCGAAGGTCTCTATACATCTTTGTGCTCCCAGGATGGACCTTATAGGCTGCATAGTGAGCTTCCACAAAGATCTCCTTTCTGAGTTCTGTACCGTTGGGGATGTATAGCCTTTCCTTAACTCGCAACACTCTATTCTCATCTACTGCAAAGTCCTTCGCCTTTTTCGCTAGAATCTGCTCGTGCATTTTTCTTAGGAATAGGTCGTCCCTCTGAATAGATGTGACCCTCTCTAACAGGTTGGGTACGAATCACATCTGAGCAACTCGCGCTTCTCCATATTAAATTTGGAGTTCAATGCCCATTTTCTCTAAGTCCCTTTGTAACCTGTGATCAACAGACAGGGATCCCGCAAACACTCGAATCAACGCATTCGCTACAACATTTCTTTTGTCAGGTGTGTAGTCGATCGTCAGGTCATACTCCTTAATTAATTATAGCCAACGCCGCTTTCGTAGGTTAAGGTCTGTTTGGGTGAATAAGTACTTCAAGATTTTGTGATATGTGTAAATTTGGCAAGCCACTCCATAGAGGTAGTGTCGCGACAATTTTAGCATAAAAATAATTGTCGCTAGTTCCAGGTCATGCGTAGGATAATTTTTCTCCTGCTTTTTCAGTTGTCTGGAGGCGTAGGCTATCACCATATCCTGCTGCATGAGTACACATCCCAAGCCCTGTCCTGATGCGTCGCTGAATAATTGGAATCCTGAGGTCTCGTCTGGTTGCGCAAGTAGTGGGGCAGAGGTGAGGCATTGCTTTAACTTCTTAAATGAGGCTTCGCAGTCGACGAACCACTCGAATATGACTCCCTTCTGTGTGAGACGAGTCATAGGTGATGCTAACTTGGAAAAGTCCTTTACGAAGCGCCTGTAGTATCCCCCTAGCTCGAGGAAGCTTCGAATCTCACCGACGGATGCAGACCGCTTCCACTCGACAATGACTTCAACTTTCTTTAGATCGACTGAAATACCTTCCGCATAAATGATGTGCCCGAGGAAAGATACACTGCTCAGCCAGAATTCATACTTACTCTATTTTGTGTATAGCTTGTTGTCCCGAAGAGTTTGTAGCACGGTCCGCAAGTTCTCTGCATGTTCCTCCCTATTCTTTGAGTACACAAAGATTTAATTAATGAACACTACTACAAACTTGTCAAGATATGGCCGGAACACACGATTTATTAAGTCCATAAGGCGGCAGGGGCATTGGTTAATCCGAATGGCATTACCAAAAACTCATAGTGGCCGTAGCGAGTGCGAAAGACTGATTTTAGCACATCGTTCAGCCTAATCTTGTGCTAATGGTAACCTGAGCGAAGATCAATTTTTGAGAATACAGTCGCACCTTGTAGTTGATCAAAGAGATCATCAATCCTGGGAAGGGGGTACTTGTTTCGAACAGTGGCCTTATTCAATTCACGATAGTCGATGCAGAGCCGCAACGAGCCATCCTTTTTCTTTACAAACAATACAGGCGCACCCCACGGAGACACGCTAGGACGAATATACCCATGATCTGTAACACCCCATTCCGCTTAAGCGGACTGTCGTCTCAAATGGCAATCGTGCAACTGTCCCGACCCGCTTTGCCTCAATCAAGAAGCAAAGGATATCCAGACTTGTCCCTACAGGAATTCGGCTTGGACTTTCAGAGGCTCGCTCAGACGTATCGCTCTACCGAGGCGAATCATCGCTAAGGTGGGTGGCTACGGTAAACTTGTCTTTGCTTACCCAGCGCACATAAAATCTGGAATATTCATGCTAGTCGCTAGGTGATTCACCCCCTGCATGCTAATAAGTCTAACGCACCTAGCTAAGGGAATAATCCCAACTGTATTGCTTGCTAGAACATGGAAATGAAATACTGCTTATATTCAGACCCTTGCATGCTAAGTCCATTAACGGTTTTATCCCTCGGCTTACCTTCGGGTCCGAGCAACGTGCCTGCTTATGTTTCTAGAAACGCATGCTTGTCTGCTTGAATGTTGCCATGTTTTCATCCAAACCCCGGAAGACTACTACGTAGTCGTTCCGTGCCTGAACAAACCTGCAAGTATCCAGGACCGTTAGGTCACCAAGGCATCCCCGAACCAGGGGCATGCATCAAGGAAAATAAATACTGTACTGTGATCACATCAACGTTTGAACGGATCCTGTCCAAGCATGTTCATAATGGAAAATGTGATATTGATTGAATCGTGATCGATATGAACATGGAATGGATATGGAATGGATATGGAATGGAATGGATATGGAATGGATATGGAATGGATATGGAACGGAATGGATATAGAAGGGATAACCCTATGGACCTGCATGTCGCGGACAACTTGGTGCACAAGGTTTTGGAGGTTTCGCGGACGGTCGCCGGGGCACTGGGGCCGATTTGATCCGGACGAAACATATGGATTAGTCAATTGGAATTGAGGATGAAGATGGCATGTGGCGGGGCTCGCTACTTGCGTCGCATAGCATCTTCTATCCCGTGATTATAACTCGTCCTTTATGGCTTTGCCAGCGACAATTATCATATAGATAAGTCATCCTCGCTTAGCGGCTATCCGCGTGCGAGTCATTGCATAGCATCAATGGATAACTTAACACCTGAACGATCATGTTATAAGAACCCTCGTGTTTGCATATGCTATGCTCCTAAATGTTTATACTTGCCGTGCTTGAATTAATCATGTTTGCCTTGGACAGGGAAGGAGAAATGGTAAGTTGGTAAGTCTCGCCGTGTTTCCTCAAAACATCGCACGGCGCACTGCCCGACACGTTAAGCTATTCAATGTTTGCATAAAACTGATCCTAAGGCAACTAGAAAGACAACTTAATAGTTGTGCACGGAACCTGTATTACGTGTTTGGATTTGTCGAGCGGGCGAGTAGCTTCCCCACCAGTGCATTCAATGTACTGATAATCCACCAGTTTGATATGCAGGGTGCGGGAGAACCTCGTGCGGTGCGGACGCCTCCTTCGTGCGTGCTAAGGCCAGGAGTTCCCTCTGAAGCCTTGCAACGGTGCGTCCGGGACTGAAGCACATATACAAGACATAAGTTGTGAACATCGCCTGACCATCGCCTGTACATTCATTCCATAGTTGTAGCCACTTGGCACGCTTTTACTGTTTCAAGAGAGAGGCTTGAGCGACTTGTAATCTCGGCTATACGCCGCCTGTAACACTTGTTCATATCAATAAAGAGATTACTTTACTTGTTTCGATGCTTCCGCTATATTTGTCGACTCAGTGAACCTGTTACCGATCGCCTATGCGTTCCTAAACTCCGCTGCACTCGGACAATCTATGCGACTCTGTGGCTTAGAACTCTTGCTGCCAGCCAATGAACCATGGCCTTGCACGGGCGTGGCTCACGCTCGTGCGGCATCACGCCCGGATGGGTTAAGCGATCGTTCCGCGGGAGCGCTGGCGAGGGTAATTCCCGCCTAGCGGGAACGGCCGATTGCCTGCGGGAGATCGGGGCGTGACATGATCTAGCAATTCTTGCAACTGAACCTTTAACTCTTTTAGTTTTGTCGGGGCCATTCGATACAAAGCTTTAGAAATTGGTCGAGTATCTGAAAATGTGTCTATAGTGAACTCTATCTCTCGGTCGGGCGGGCGGCATGACGGGCAACTCATCTAGAAACACATCAGAAAAATCTGCCACAACGGTAATGGACTCAACGTTTGCGCAATCTTGCTGAGTGTCTCGAACGGATGCCAAGTACCCTTCACAGCCAGAATGTATCATCCGTCGAGCAGATATTGCAGAAATTACCATATGGGCATTCGACGCTCTCGAAGATGGACTGCACGTATAACAAAATTCAATCTCACCTGGTAGACAAAACATGACTTTCTTTTTTGCACAATCAATGGTCGTCGAGCAAGCGCCGAGCCAATTCATCCCCAGAATGAGATTGTAGTCCCTGATGTCTAGAACTATCGCATCAAGTAACAATTTTCTTCCTCCGATGAAAATGTTACCTTCACGACAAACTAAGTGAGCCGACAAATCCATGCCCGATGGAGTACGGACGCTAAGGTTTAGGCCTAGTGGTGTTATAGGAAATGTGTTCTCGACGGTAAATCTCCCGCAATAAAACTATGTGTGGCACCAGAATCAAATAATACTCGAGCAGCTACATTATTGAAAAGTAATATACCTAACCCCATCGTGTTTGATGTGAACGCCTCTTCCCGAGTCAGAACATAGACCCAACCTTGAGCGTTCTGCGGTGCCGTTTGGTTCGCTCGAGGTGCCTGACCCTGATTCTGAGATGAATGACTTTGTTGGGAAAGTTGTGGCCTATGCCTCTAGACAGCTGAGGACCCATGAGAAGAACTATCCCATCCATGACTTGGAGCTTACCGCAGTAATCTTTGCCCTGAAGCTTTGGAGGCACTACCTATACCGAGAGCGAGTGAAGATATTCACAGTCACAAAAGCCTGAATTACGTCTATACTCAGAAGGACCTAAACCAGAGACAAAGACGTTGGCTCGAGGTGATAACAAACTTTGAGATCGAGCTACAGTACCATCCGAAAAAGGCCAATGTGGTAGCTGACGCATTGAGCAGGAGACCTATGGCATTCTTTTTGACTACACAGCAACATATGTTGAGAGATATAGAATAGTTGGGTATAGAGGTCATTATGTTCGGAGCAGACGGCCAGTTATCGAGTTTCCAGTTGCAATCGACATCGGTTGAGAGGATCAAGACTACCTTGCCAACAGATGCCAGATTCCAGAGGCTTTGACAGAGGACAAAGGCCAGGTTACAAACAGGATTGCGCATACACTAGGACGGGACTTTAAGATGTAGAGATCGTCTCTATGTTCTGAATAGAGAACTTCGTCAAGAGCTGATGTCAGAGGTGCACAGTTCAACATACTCTATTCATCCAGGAGGCACGAAGATGTACAGAGACTTGAGGCAGTACTATTGGTGGCATGGAATGAAGAGGGAGATAGCCCGCTTTATGGCAAAGTGCCTGGTGTGTCAGCAAGTCAAGGCTGAGCAACAGAGGTCTACAGGTTTACTTTAGCCGCTCCCGATACCTGAGTGAAAATGGGAGCACGTCACTATAGACTTCGTTACGGGCTTTCCGAGGAGTCCTAGTGGTCGCAACGTGGTATGGGTGATCGTAGATCGACTCACCAAGTCTGCTCACTTTTTATCCTTCAGAGTTAGGCAGTCTACAGAGGTCTTAGCAGATATGTATATGAGGGAGATCATACGACTGCATGGAGTACCAGTCACTATAGTGTCTGACAGGGATACGAGGTTCATATCTAACTTTTGGCGGAGTATGCAAGAGAGTCTCGGTACCCGCTTGAAGTTCAGCATATCGTATCACCCGCAGACAGATGGCCAATCCGAGTGCACCATTCAGACGCTGGAAGATATGTTGAGGGCGTGCATGCTTGATTTTAGTGGATCATGGAGGACCATTTATATTTGGTCAAATTCTCCTACAATAATAGCTATCAAGAGAGCATTCAGATGGCTCCCTATGAAGCGTTGTATGTCAGGAAGTATCGTTCCCCAGTATGCTGGAGTGATGTAGGCGAGAGGCAGATTCTTGGACCAGAGTTGGTTGTTAGTACTATAGAGAAGGTAAAGAAGATCCAAGGGCACCTGCGAGCAGCACAGGACAGACAGAAGCATTGGGCAAACGCGCATCGACGATCCCTAGAGTTCCAGGTTAGAGATCATGTATTTCTGAAAATCTCACCTACTTGAGGAACCATCATGTTTGGAGGTAGAGAAAAGCTGAGTCCGAGGTATATCGGACCATTAGATGTGTTGGAGCGCATCGGAGAGGTTGCTTACAGATTAGCGTTGCCACAAATATTAGAACAGCTAAGGAGGTACATACCAGATCTGAGTCATATACTTGACCACTCAGAGATCACAGTCGGGCCGAGTTTATCATATCTAGAGGAGCCTGTAGAGATTCTGGATAGAAGCAAGAAGGTATTGCAAGGTCAGACTATCCCTCTAGTTCGTGTCGCATGGAGGCATCATGCACCAGGCAAGTCGACCTGGGAATGAGAGGATGATATCCGACAGTACTTTCCCCATCTCTTCGAAGGCCTAGGTATGTAGTAGCATTTAATTTCAGTCATTAGTTTTTACCATATGTATATTTTAATTTCGAGGACGAAATGCTCTAAGGAGGGTAGATTATAAACTCCCTCGACCAAATTTAGGTCTACTTAGCTTAGATAGAGAGACTAGGGTTAGTTTGAATCCAATTAGAATTAAAACACAATATTTTAGATTTATTGTGCAATATTTATATCACTTAGTGCACCTTACCGTTGCTTCGATATTTGGAGCGCTACACTAGCATTTATCTTCAAACAAATTTTATACACTTTTTTTAGACAAGCCAACCTTCCATTCTGACCTTTGTGTAACTCATAAATACTCTATATTTTGCTTTATTTTAGTCGCACAATATTCGTTACAAACGTCCTTATTTAAATCCAAATAAATCCAACCTTGCATCTTTGTCCGTTCCAATTAAATTGGAGACACAACCTCAACCCATTTTGTACAACCCAAATTATGACATTATTCTATTCTGAGTCTGCTATGTCCATGATACTTGTGTCCCATCCAATTTTAACTCTATGTATTTCCAATTAATTAAAGAGCACCGATTACACTAATTTTAATTAAATTGGTGTAAGGACCCAACCTTACCCAAAACTAGACCCAACTCCA
Source organism: Iris macrosiphon (assembly GCA_036927795.1). NCBI lineage: Eukaryota > Viridiplantae > Streptophyta > Magnoliopsida > Asparagales > Iridaceae > Iris > Iris macrosiphon. The sequence goes on along the minus strand of JAYESA010000005.1, from coordinate 42,121,222 downwards.
ACCCAAACCCCCACCCACACCTTCAAGGTTCATACTAAATACCACACACCATTTTAGCCCACTACCTCAAACCAAACATGGTGTTCTCCCTCCCAAATTCTGTCATTTAGGCAATTTCCTAATTGTTAGGGACCTATCACCAAAGCCATCCTAGCCATATTCATCATGTAGAGTTTTCCCTCATCCTAGAATAATACCCACCCGACCCAATTTCCAAGGACAGTCCCCTCTCCCTCTCTCTCTCTTATATATATACAACTCTTTCTCTCTCCTAAAACATAAAATCTATGGCCTACATCATCTAGACAAACCCTAGCCGAAAACCTAACATCACCAACCCGGCCGCCTCCCTCCTTCCCTGATCACCCACTTCACATCCACCACCTCAGCCACCTCCCTCCTCCGTCTGCACCCCCTCGACGTCAACCTACCACCAGCAACCAGCCTCCTCCTCCTTCTCCGTTCATCACCATCACCATCAACAACTCGCACCCTCAACCCGACTCCACCGCCACCCTCTTCGTCATATCCTCCGCCACAAGCATCACCACCTCCGCCACTGTCGTTCCTGTCAACATCTCCACCGCCCCCAGCACCACCATCAACAACCACTGCCACCATCCCTAACACCGCCATCACCAACACCATTATCACCATCACCAACTCTATTATCACCATCACCCGCACCATCCACAGCCCGACCACCACCACCTTAGACCACCACCACCCTGACCACCTCACCACGGCCATCCCCCACCGCCAGCAACCTGCCGCCGCTGCCGCCGGAGCTACTGCCTTTGCTGTAAGATGCTGTCGGAGCTGTTGCTGCTGCTGTTATACGCTGTCCTCGTCGGAGCTCCGCCCTCCTTCGTCGGAGACAGGCCGTCGACGAACCATGGCCCCCTTTGGCCACGAACGAACTAGGTAAACATACTTATTGCATTCTTTTCTTCATGTGTTGATGTGTCGACGTATCGTTGAACGAACAAGGGTAATGTGAAACCCTAAGTGCAATATCTGTGTGCGTGTTTATTTTAGAATGGAAATTATTGTTAGTAATTACTCATAATAAATATGACTATTTTAATGTGAACACTGTGTTGACCAAAAAGTTTAGACATTGGCCTTGTGCACTCTAACATGATAGCTAGGACTGGTATTTCTGTATTATACGTATTTAGTTTTATAGCATACCTTGATGATTCGTTGTCTTGATGTACACAGTAATTGAGGATATGACACGTGTACGTCTTAGCTGCGTGCACACGCGATCCTGCTAGATGACCAGCCGTGACCCCCCTGCGTCAGTTCCTAATTGCAGTATAGTGTTCATGTGCGTACTGGTGTAACGACTGATGATTATATCATATTATATTATATTATATGTATAGGGCCGCTGGACCGTTCAGGCGAGACTTCAGGAGCAGGTTATTGGCACTCACAGCTTGAGGATCCAGGCAAGTATACCTTGCCATATTTACTGTTTAATTTAAATTATAAATTATTGCATAATATCTTGTTGCAATATTACATATAAACTGTGCGCGTCCGAGATTGACTCGGGTACGATCAACGAATGTGTCGGTGTAGTGTATTTGACTTAGTCACTAGCCGACTCACCCACCTTTGTGAGGGTATTCTAATATCTTCCTAGACCCTGACACTTTTACACGCTTCACGATGACAAACTTATGTTGGAATACGGGTTCGCGTACTCGACTAGCTATCGGTACGTGTGACATGCATCACGGTTTAGTACGTAATCAGGGCTATCTAGTTAGTTGAGACTTGGCATATAGATACGTGGTATGCACGTCGTGTATTTGACTTGTATATCTACATTGGACGGGGAGGACAACTAGTAGGCGTATGAGATAAACATATTGGAATCCGTAGTATCCGGAGGAGCCACGAATCTAATGACTTCCTTTATACAGATATCGCGTTCTTCGGAGCGATACAGACGTATATATTTGCAGATACCTCATTCTTCAGAATGATGGATGTTACATGTACAAATACCATGCTCTTCGAAGTATGGGCGTTATGCCTACACCTACCCATACGTACCAAGGTTGTCCTCACATTGCATTCACTTTGATGGTTAGCACACCCTTTTATTTTATTCAATATTTATATATGGCATGTATTTTTGTATCTTGTTACGTCCCTCTAAGGACCTGGTTTCCTTCTAGATTTGGACGAGGCTTACTATCCTACAGTGTACGAACCCGGGCAGGAGACGAGGTACGTATCCGAGGAGGAGCTAGATGTGCTTCCATCAGAGTTCCCTTGATCACTGGTAGGCCTTCCGCCTAGGACTGGTGCATCCTTATCTAGTTAGCCGATGCCCTAGTCATTACTCCCTTATATATTTTTCAGTACTCATATTTTGTCATTGTAGTGGGTTTGTTCCCATCAGCCATATTTTGGATTGTACTATGATATTTTAGACTTGTATTTATTTTCTAGTATTTATTTCAGTACTTCTTGTTTATATTATGGATGAGATTAGACATTACCTGTTGTATGATAGTATTGGACTTGTTAGTATTTTAGGACAGCGCAGTACGTTTCATCGGATCCATTAAATTGGGTAATCCCTCGAAGACGTATTAGCTGGCCATTACCGCGTGACCTGGTCCCGTATATTTTGGGACTGGGACGTGACATAGTTTTAGTGGTGGCCTATGCAAGTCATGTTTATCGCTTGTGGTATGGTAACATGTCCAGCGAGCCTGCATGTCACGCCCCAGTCCCAAAATACCGAGGGACCGAACGCGTGATAATGGCCAGCAGCACACACCAATGGACAAACCCAATTTAATGGATCCATCGGGGCATGCTTAAGCTGTAATATAACAATAAGTAGGTCCAATGATACCAGTCACAGTCTATACTAATCTCATCCACAACAGATAATCACAGATCAAATGCCAGAATAATGCAGATAAAATAAACTAACAAATCTCAATAAAAGTGTCTCGGAGAATAATCCGAGAACAAATCTGATACATCAATGCAATAGACTGGAAATGAAATAAAATAACTAGAACAGAAATAAATGAGTATCTCAAGACAATACTCAAGAGAAGTCCTCTGGTACGATCTCGTCCTCGGATCCTGGTACTGCACCAATGTATGCACCTATCCTGCTTCCGCTCCTGCTAATGCTCCTGTACTGTATCACTCTGTGTGGATCTCCTCTACTAATCCTTGGGACTGAATCCGGATCCAGGTCCTCAGGGGACATAGCAAGGTACAAAATAACTCAAGCCAAATAGTGCAGTGCAAAAAGTAAATAAAACAATAGGGTAAACTATAAAACCATCTATGTGAAATGCAAGTGAGAGCATCACTAGTGCTCAGGCCGAAGCCACTACAAGCTCTGTGTCGGGGAGCCGGTAGCGGTAATAATCGGTAATGGGCCAAGCTCGGGCTTCAGAGTCTTGTGCCTCTCAATAATAGGGATTATATATATATATGATCAGCCTGTAGCCTGTGTGTCTCTCCCCACCCAATGTAACCACGCCTCTCATGACCATAACGTCTCATGTCCATGTCAAGCGGGATCATAGCTAATGCAATAAGTCATAAAGTATCTAAGAATATAGTATCTCTGTCAAGTCCTGTATCCTATACAGAATCACCACGAATATCTCGGGAAGATCCTATCTCATGAATAGTGTCAAGTGTCCTGGGTCATATGGTACTTGATGAGACAAGTACGAGAATATAAAATGTCACGAATATCCATCTCTAGATGACAATACTCAACACCGCGTGCGGTGTTGGCACCCGACTAATAATCGGACGCTAAGTACGTCACACGGTCCTAGGTTAAGCATGCACAGCAATATAATGAAGCAAGAAAAATATGTAACAATACTGCAGAGTTTGGCAAGGTACACTTGCCTGGGGTTTTGGCTCCAACTGTAGCTCTGGTCTCAGTATGATTTGCAGGTACTACTCTGGGGTTTTGGCTCCAACAGAACTTCCAGAATTGGATTCCGATGAGCCGATCACAAAATCGCCCGTCAAGTAGAGCCGATGGGGCCCACGATACGCGATTTTGTCAACGTTCTCAAAATCGAACCAAACTTGGGTCACAGGACCAACATATTGCTACGAGTCCGATGGTGCAAGTTTCGTCTCGATCCGACGTGTGTACACAAAGTTACAGCATGTTCCAGAATGAACGGATACTGGGTGTCGTCGGCGGATACGCGTAGATTCCGGTGTACACGCACATCCGAATCGACTTCTGCGAAATCCCACACGTTCGTATCAACGACGCGCACGTTTCAGTAAAGACCGCGTGCGACAAAGTCGTCCCGTTTGGCGGGGCGCACTCAGTTCCGGGGTGGAACATGGCGTTGTTTTTCCTGTTTTTGGATCGCGGTTTGTGATCACCACAGGACGTGATGCATCGAGCGAGTTGCACGTGTACCGAGAGGGTCATACAGTCTATGCGATGCAACTGACGGAATCAAAAATGGGGTTACGAGGTGAGAGGAAACGCTACCTGAACAGGGCTCCGTGAAATCTGAATTCTCGTGTCCGAGCGTCTCCTTCGTGTCCTGGACGTGTCCGAGTCTCTGTGTCTACGGTATGGTTGTTGTGTCCGACACGAACTGTATCCTACCGTGCTAGGGTTTCTGTTCCGGGACTGCGGTAGCCGAAGGCGGGGAGTCTTCGTCCGAGGCTGCTGCTGCGGGTCCCCGGCGAGGTAGGCCGAGCTGAGGAGGGCGCTGGCTCGGGGAGACGTCGAGGCGGAGGAGGGTTCGAGGAGCTGCTGACCGGCTGCGGGGCGTAGGCCTTGGCGGAGGAGCTGTGGCTCGGGGTCGGCGGGGCGAGGGTGCTGCTCAGGTGGCCGGGGGCGGTTGTCGACGCGGCAAAGTCGGGGAAAAGGGGGATGAGGAGGAGGAGTTAGGGCTGGGGAGCGCTGGAGGCACGGCGGGCGTCGGAGAGGCGATTCGTCGAGGGCGGAGCGGGGATCGACGAGGGTCGGGTGGCGCCGGTGGTGGTCGAGGGGAGAGAGGGCGGTAGAGATCGGCAAGGGCGGAGCGGAGGTGATAGAGACGAGGGTCGACGAGAGGAGGATGAGGGGAGGTGAAGGTTGGGTCGAGCGGGGTTCAGGGCTGGGTCGGCTGCGGCGGAGGATTGGAATGGACGCGGCTGGTGCAGCACCGGAAACTCGCCGGAGGGATCAGGACAGGGGTGGCGCTCGGTTAGGGTTAGGTCAGGATTTAGGGATTAGGGATTTGTTAATTAATTTTCCTTTTTCTTTTTTTTCTCTCCTTGTTTGTGGAGAAAAAAACTAGAAAATTATGTATTTATACATACATAAATTGGACTAGGGTTTGACCTAGAATTTGGGCTGTGTAAACGCTCCTTGGGCTTGGCTTCGGCTCTCATGGGGATGTCGAGCGTTGGCACGGGTTTAATTCGGTTTAATTCTACATCGGTTTTCAGGGCTTTAAACGGGTTTTCGGAGTCCAATAAATTCGTAGAAAATTATCCTGTGTCCGATTTTCCATTTTACACCATAAAATATTATTTCCATAATATTTTAATATTAATTAATAGCACATAAAAATCATTTAATTATCAAAGGCCTAGGTTTTAATTTTGAAAAAAATCCCGAAAAATTATGGAAAGTTGTGAAAAATCCAAATTAATAATTACTGAAAATCAGGGGGCTTATAATCTATCCAACTTACAAAAATTTTGTCCTCGAAATTAAATATGGTAGGGTTCTCTCTATCCAATCTCACTTGATTACAGTCTAAAGGATTCCTCTCAAGTGAACATTGCGGTCTCTACTCAACTTAGAATTTACCCATCTATCATCTAAGGCTATACATCTAATAAAGCTATGTCCCAACTTATTTAATCATGGTATTGAATCCTCAAGTCTTTAACACCAAACATATCACCTATGATATTCCCTTAATCATATAAAAGGGTCACCAACAATATGACCGGTCTGTGGGGTATATCTAGTACTGTCTATATATCAAACTTATACCAAGCACGAGGTTTCGTCTTTCCGAAGTAAGGAAAGACGAAGATCAATAATAAAGAGTTCAAGGGTGAGGTAATAGAATAGAAGTATCAGGATCAAGACGTTTAACGAATTCAAATGGGATTTGTCAAGACAATTGTGGATTGAAATCCTATTTTGGTAATCCTTTGTTCGCATGCTCGTATTAGTACAGTTATATAACTGATACGATATGCTCAGACATATCTAGAGGGCAAGTATACTAGTTAACTATATATCTCAATCCATGTAAAGTAGTCGTACGAAGAGCGAACCAAAATGCACTAAGATTGATCAGACCGTAATACACTGATTCTGAATAGACAATTGTATTAGTGGGTCGACCCAATAATACATATGTCATGAACAAGCTTTGAAAAATGAGCTTGCAAAACTAGGCTGTAACAGCAGCATAAGTTAAGGTAGTACAACCAATATAAGTACGCTAGATGATGATGAAATGAGGTACAACTTATTTAAGTTCACAAAACAACACAAAATAAGTACAATAACAAAAGACACTACAATCTCTACGGTTATCAATTATAAGCAATTTTAAAATTGCATAGGTTAAGGCTGAGGTCACGAACCAATAGGCACGAGATAAAACAAATCTATAACAGATAACTACGAAAAATTACGAGCATTAGCTACTCCATGGGTCTGTGCGTCTTCCAAAGTCATCGCTGGAGCTCGTTCACGTTCTTGCAGTTGATTCCTTTGCTGCTGTCGAGCCTGCTGGAAGAGTGTTGCTTGTGGTGCCAAGGGTGGCCTCGGCAGATATTCTCCTGGGGCATGTGGTAGAACTCCTTCAACTTCCGTTTGCAGTATTTCCAATGCTGGAGAGGCTGGCCTTTGTGTTGGTAATGCTTGTCTGTTTACCCTCGGTGCTCCTTCTCGACGCTCGGGGCATTCCCTTAATAGATGCTGACTGGATTCGCAAGCTAAGCATAATTTTCTTTTGCGTCTGCACTCGTTCTCTATGTGGCCTCGCCTACGACAATATGGACAGACAGGTAGTACTTGCGGAGATGCTTCTGGCGGCTGGTGTATGTGAGACTTTTTTGCAACTTCTCCCTGTGGTGCTCCGGCTGGTGCTGATGTGGCTGGTTGATGATTCATCACTACTTTCTCTCGATGCTGAGAACAGTCCTTAGCTAAGTATTGATTGGTTTCGCAAATCAAGTATAATCCTAACTTGCGTCTGCACTCCTTCTCAATATGGCCTTTCTTGCGACAATGCTGACAAGTAGGAAGAAATAAGGCTCTGGGTGCTGCTCTTGTTGGTGGATTCATATGTGGTCGCTTTGTTGCTCTTTCCTGTTGTGCTTGGTCTGGTGCTGTTGCATACGGCCGCTTCTGGCTGGACTCGATCCTTGTGATGCACTCTATGGGTCATGCTGCAGCAAGAACATCCTCGTCTAAGGTAGTTGCAGTGGAGCTGATTAACTTCCGTAACTCTGAGCTGAATCTGTCGATGAACTTCTCCGCTTGGATCTGCTGTGCTTCTTCCTGAACCATCTGATGGGCTTGCATCATCGCGTAGAACATTCGAAATATTTATTGTTCGTCCATAGCCTGCCTTTGTGGAACGTTAGGCATCGGTGGAGTAAACTGCGTCGATGGTGGAACGTCATCTTCCTGGATTCTCGAGGCATGTTGACTTGCTTGTTGTGATGATGGACCTTCACTAACTGGTGTCACTTCATCTCCCTTAGTTATCACAGCACCTTGTGGTATTTCTGGATGAGTCTCGTCGCGTGCTTGTGAATCCATTGCTCTACATCAAAATAAACTATAAGAGGCGTACAGGAATCAAGGTAGGATGCAAGTCAAGAATTTTAATTCGAATCCGATATAGATATCAAGAACGATTCAAGTCAAGTGGATGAGATCCTTAAAACTTATCATATTCTTATTGCAGGCTTGCTCGGTCCTGAAGTTAAAATCGAACAATTTAGTCATTGACCTGCATGGGCCACCACAAAAACTATGTCACGCCCCAGTCCCAAAATACCGAGTGACGGACGCGTGATAACGGCCAGCAGCACACCGATGGACAAACCCAATTTAATGGATCCATCGGGGCATGCTTAAGCTGTAATATAACAATAAGTAGGTCCAATGATACCAGTCACAGTCTATACTAATCTCATCCACAACAGATAATCATAGATCAAATGCCAGAATAATGCAGATAAAATAAACTAACAAATCTCAATAAAAGTGTCTCGAAGAACAATCCGAGAACAAGTCTGATACATCAATGTAATAGACTGGAAATAAAATAAAATAACTAGAACAGAAATAAATGAGTATCTCAAGACAATACTCAGGAGAAGTCCTCTGGTACGATCTCGTCCTCGGATCCTGGTACAGCACCAATGTATGCACCTATCCTGCTTCCGCTCCTGCTAATGCTCATGTACTGTATCACTCTATGTGGATCTCCTCTACTAATCCTGGGGACTGAATCCGGATCCAGGTCCTCAGGGGACATAGCAAGGTACAAAATAACTCAAGCCAAATAGTGCAGTGCAAAAAGTAAATGAAATAATAGGGTAAACTATAAAACCATCTATGTGAAATGCAAGTGAGAGCATCACTAGTGCTCAGGCCGAAGCCACTACAAGCTCTGTATCGGGAAACCGGTAGCGGTAATAACCGGTAATGGGCCAAGCTCGGGCTTCAGAGTCTTGTGCCTCTCAATAATAGGGATTTTATATATATATGATCAGCCTGTAGCCTGTGTGTCTCTCCCCACCCAATGTGACCATGCCTCTCATGACCATAACGTCTCATGTCCATGTCAAGCGGGATCATAGCTAATGCAACAAGTCATAAAGTATCTAAGAATATAGTATCTCTGTCATACAGTCTATGCGACGCAACTGACGGAATCAAAAATGGGGTTACGAGGTGAGAGGAAACGCTACCTGAACAGGGCTCCGTGAAATCTGAATTCTCGTGTCCGAGCGTCTCCTTCGTGTCCTGGACGTGTCCGAGTCTCTGTGTCCACGGTACGGTTGTTGTGTCCGACACGAACTGTATCCTGCCGTGCTAGGGTTTCTGTTCCGGGACTGCGGTAGCCGAAGGCGGGGAGTCTTCGTCCGAGGCTGCTGCTGCGGGTCCCCGACGAGGTCGACGGAGCTGAAGAGGGCGCTGGCTCGGGGAGACATCGAGGCAGAGGAGGGTTCGAGGAGCTGCTGACCGGCTGCGGGGCGTAGGCCTTGGCGGAGGAGCTGTGGCTCGGGGTCGGCGGGGCGAGGGTGCTGCTCAGGTGGCCGGGGGCGGTTGTCGACGCGGCGGAGTCGGGGAAAAGGGGGATGAGGCGGAGGAGTTAGGGCTGAGGAGCGCTGGAGGCACGACGGGCGTCGGAGAGGCGATTCATCGAGGGCGGAGCGTGGATCGACGAGGTTCGGGTGGCGCCGGTGGTGGGAGATGGTGGTCGAGGGGCACTACCAGAAAAAGTCAAATTAGTGACGTCAAAAACGTTGCTAAATAACAAAATTCTGTCGCTAATTTGGTTTAGCGACGTAATTAGCGACGTTATAAAGTTGTCGGAAAAACCCAAGTCGCCAAAAAAAAATGTCGCTATACGTCGCTATACTGACGTTTTTAGCGACTTTAAAGTGTCGCAAATTTTTGCGACATTTAGCGACGCCAAGTCACTAAATAGCGACGTTTTTTAAAGTCGCTAAACGTCGCTAATTAGCGACATCTATAGCGACGTTACACCGACATCTTTAATGACCTGGCTATACTGCCATGTCAGCAATTGACGACGTATAGCGACGTCATTAGCGACGTCTGTAGCGACGTTACACCGACGTCTTTAATGACCTGGCTATACTGCCATGTCAGCAATTGGCGACGTATAGCGACGTCATTAGCAAAGTATTTAGCGACTTGTTACAGCATCGCTAATTAGCGACGTATTTAGCGACGTTACTTAACGTCGCTAAACGTCGCTAAAACCGTCGCTAATTTTAAAAAAAAAATAGTGTCCAGATTGGTGATTCCCTGCAGTTTTAGCCTTTCCACTGTGGACAACTGTCGGATCGATGACACCCAATGGGCTAGTAGTACTCTCGCCTCCTCTGCTGCAGCATCCCCCTTTGAGCCTCTTGTGGCTCGCACGGTGCCCGCCTACAGCCTGTTAGGAGGGGAAGCTCTTCTTGTAAGAGGCACACTCGTATCGGCTCTTCCCCAATCTAGCACCGTAACCATCTTCATCACACACACCAATGGCTTCTTCAACTCATTCCAATCCCTATCCTCCTCCAAGATTGCAGAATTCTTGTCCGACGACTCGGCAAGATTGGATCCCCAGTATCCGGCGTCTCTAGAGAGCATCATGAGACTAATGGCAACATCCTCCTGCTCATGCTCCTCTTGTCTAGATCAATCTTCGGTTAGCTTTTGTTGAATGCAAGATAACTATATAATCCAATTAAATTAAAGACCACAAGAAGCATCATACATCATGCCTATTGTTGAAGTATCAATAATTCATAATATACAATCGCATCCTAAATAATAATAAAAATAACTATACTACTGCGGATCTGCAGGAGGCTGACCACCGACGTGCTTGAAGGATAAGAACTCCTCATACTCGTCCCGTGGAATCGACACCGATGTCGATGGAGAAGGCAGTGACGTCAGTGGAGGCCGTGCCCGCTCCAAGTCTGCGAGTCGCTGGTTGTAAGAATCCAGCGTAGATAACAGCCTCGTACTGCTATCACCCATTGAATCCTGCATCCTCGTCAGCTTCTCGCCCATCGATAGCTGTGACGCCTGCAGCTCCATGATGTTGCGATCATTGGAGGCTCTAATATCATTTGTCAATTCCCGTAGCTCCGTCATGCTGCGGTCGAGCATATCCAATCGTGCGATGAGCATCGGATTATCCGCCTGCGGCTGGGACCGGGACTGCTCCTCCATACTTTGCAGCAAGTCGTCACAGAGAGACGCAATCTGACGGTCAACGGCCTCCTGGACTCTGGCCGACGACTGCGAGGGCTGCGACTGCGAGGGGTGTATGGAATGCGCAGCTGTCGGGGAGGCCCTAGATGACTGTGTCGCAACCAGGGCGCCATAGGAGCCCGTACCGTAGTACGTACCCCTCTGGAGACCACCAGTTGCGGTCACCCACAGGTCGTCCACCGACGGAGATGGAGCGGGCTGCGACGAAGTACCAGCCTCTCCAGGTGTAGGTGTACTAGAAATCGCCCGCTCACGCAACCTAAGATACTCGGCCTAGAAAAGGTTTGGAAACTCGATAATTGCCTAAGTTATATTAAAATAAACACAAAGTAAAGTAATACTTACATAGGTCTGTGAGGCCCTCTCATCAATGAGATTTCCGTCCTTGCGATGGGTGGCCAAGAAGACGGTCACCATGTTTGTATCCTCACCCCTCTGTACCTGTTAAAAATATATTATTTATTACTAAACTTAAATATTTTTTCCAAGTACCATTTTATGGTACTTATATTAAAATAATATATTTTAAAAGAACAAAATATACCAAACGACGGAAATGTTCCGTCATCGGAATCGAGACACCAAACCACTTGGCAGCATTCTGCCGCCTTGGCCTTCTTAGACCTTTCCTTGTAGCTCATATCGTCGAATCTAGCCCTCATCGCAGTCCACTGCTCAGGCGTGATCCAACCTTGGATCAGTTTTCTAGCACGATCACGAGCCTTCTGGTCATCCAGAGCATCTCGGATAAGCTTGGCGGCAACGGTTGGAAAGAGCCGCTCGATCAACTCGGCCCGGTGCGGAGGATAAAAATACGTTTGCTACAATAAATAATTTATTAAGTTAGCATCACGAATAAGTTATATAATATGCATAAATTAGAGGATTTATTTAATATACTTTTACCTGGAAGTGCGCAAACCAGAATGCCTTTCTCTCCTCCGGAGCCTCAGAGTAGTTGATCCAAGGGCCACCGTAGTTGTTCCTCAGAAATTGGCCCAGGCGTCTCTGAACCAACGATGGACGATATCTATACAGAGATAATAATTTAAATTACCAAAAAAGTCAATATACGATGAATAAAGAGAAACACAAATATATACTAAATCATCTAATTGACTTACTTTGTACCGTCGGCCTAAATCTCTGTCCTCGTTTCCTCCGGAGGTGCGCATGGAGGATCTTGCTGATGCTGGGACAACGTCGGCACGACCTCCTCGACATGCTCATCTGTCCCCATGGTTTTGTCAGCAGGAGGAACGCTGGACAAGGGTGTACTATTACGCCAGGAACTACTCGTCCCAACAGTCGGAGATGTGTGTGATCGATATACTGGAGTACTGGGCGACGATGATCCGGAACCAACAGTAGGCAGTACCAGAGTGGCACTCTGTCTACCTCGGGACCTGCCGAATCCTCTGCGTCGTCCTGTCATATCTGATAACAACATATGATGAATATAGAGAAACATAAATATATACTACATTCTACAGTCTAAATGTGATACATATCTCAAAGCATTCTACAGTCAAAATATAATACATATATTCGTTAATGGGTACATCTACTTCATCAATTTTCCAACCTTGATCTATATTCTACAGTCAAAATATTGTTACATTCTACATGTAATATTTTTTATTTTTAATCATCTTCAGAAAATTCATCTTGTTCGCCTTCGTCGTCCTGCTCTTCCTCTTCCTCGTCTTCACTTTCATCTACTTCGTCGTCCTCTTCGGATATTTCTACATCTTCTACATTATTACTCGTGTAATGAGTAACTTCCGTTGAGTCCACATCTACAATATTTGTTACAAGAGGTAGATCGTCCTCCTGATAAGCTATTTCGTCAATGTCAAAGGTATTTCTAGCTTTAGTCTTGCATACTGCCCACCAATCCGATCTCGTTGTCCCCCGTCTAGGATAAGTTGTGAAGTACACGAGATGAGCCTGACTTGATAGGACAAATGGTTCGTAGCCTTGATATCTACGCTTGTAGTTTATATCCACAAGGCCATGCTTGTCAATTTTCCAACCTTGATCTTGAATCGGATCGAACCATTCACACCTGAATAGCACGATATTAGCAGGTTCTGTGCCATAATTATATGTCAACTCCACAATCTCTCGTAAGATGCCAAAAAAATTATTGTCCGGATTGACGTCTTTGTAGTTTGAAGATTTGATACACAAACCACTGTTTTTCGTGGAATCAAGATCCAGAAGGCTGTCTCTGATAGGAGCATTTGTTGACTTGAACCTGAACCCATTCACACAGAAACTTGGCCATATTTTTACGGCAGTAATTGGTCCCTTGGCTAGAGTTCTAATAGATTCAGTCTCGGATGATATTAGACGATCGACCTAAATACTAAAGTAGCGATAGTAAGTTATTTGTTTTGCAAGTGCAGAAATAAAAAGTAATTACCAAGCATCTTACATATGCGCTCAACCAAGAAGAAAAATGGCATCTCATATCTTGTTCTACTTCTTCGTCTGTTATGTAGGGTCTAACCGACCTCAACTCATCATTATATGTGCTAAAAAACAATGAAGCAACTGCTGATTAGTAGCATAATAGTATCTTATACTATTACATTGAGATGATGTAAACGTGGACGTATTAATTACTTACCCCTCTAGCTTCTGGTGCGGCGCTGGAAACTCGCCGGAGGGATCAGGATAGGGGTGGCGCTCGGTTAGGGTTAGGTCAGGATTTAGGGATTAGGGATTTGTTAATTAATTTTCCTTTTTCTTTTTTTCTCTCTCCTTATTTGTGGAGAAAAAAACTAAAAAATTATGTATTTATACATACAAAAATTGGACTAGGGTTTGACCTAGGATTTGGGCTATGTCAATGCTCCTTGGGCTTGGCTTCGGCTCTCATGGGGATGTCGAGCATTGGCACGGGTTTAATTCGGTTTAATTCTACATCGGTTTTCAGGGCTTTAAACGGGTTTTCGGAGTCCAATAAATCCGCAGAAAATTACCCTGTGTCCGGTTTTCCATTTTATACCATAAAATATTATTTCTATAATATTTTAATATTAATTAACAGCACATAAAAATCATTTAATTACCAAAGGCCTAGGTTTTAATTTCGAAAAAAATCTTGGAAAATTACGGAAAGTTGTGAAAAATCTAAATTAATAATTACTGAAAATCAGGGGGCCTACACTGCAATAGGATAGAAATTACTAGATCTTATCCACTTTGATTACGTCTTTGAACCTCCTTCGTATTTTTGGATATCTGCATCTTGTTTGCTTGTTTCCATACTTTTTAAATAAATTTCTATCTCTTGCAGCAAGATGAACTTGCGCAGCGAAAATGGGGCATACGGTGCCATAGTGCCAGCCGCCACCGCACAGAGGGAGGAGACATCCCAGGGACCACCCGGAGAGCAACCACCATCCCAGGCCCCGGTGATCTCACAGGCCCCGTCGATACATTGGCACCAAACTTGTCCTGATGACCCGACGTAGCATCACGAGGGTCAATCTTCTCAAACTATCCCGATGCAGCACTTCGAGGGCCAGACTTAGAGGGCTACGCCGATGCCACAGCCCAAGAGGCCAACATCGGAGGAGACACCTACGAACCAGCTGGAGGTCCAATTGCCACCACCTCCACCCTTTTCATCTCAGATGTTGCATCCGGAGGGACAGTCACAGATGTTCCAGTTCTTCCAGACTATGATACAGGCACAGTGGCATCAGACCGAGACGTTGAGACAGAGCTTGATGGCAGTTCTGGAGAGGACACCTGCCCCAGCACCCGTACCAGCACCTACACCAGTTCAGCCAGCTGGTATTGTACGAGGATTTCGCCAGAAGGGCTCGGATACTTTTTCTGGCAAATAGACCGCAGAGGAGATCTTCGATTGGGTCGCCAACACGGAGATGCTACTGGAGGCTTCTCAGCTACATCCAGACCTTTAGATGACCACAGCGAGGGCCAACTGAAAGGCAACGCCCATCACTGGTGGGATTCTATAGAGCACAGCGTCGGCAAGACACAAACATGGAAGCAGTTCTTAGAGTATTTTAATACGAAGTATTTCTCGGCTACAGTCAGAAATGTCCTATACTTCCAGTTCCTACACCTGGATCAAGGGAATATGACCGTAGACGCATACGACTCGGATTTTAGTCGACTTAGCAGATTTGGTGCCGCCTTGATACCCAACGATCTGGAGAAGGCCAGGAGATTCCATCACGGCCTTACTTTTGAGCTGCAGAGGTACACCACCATCCAGACAAGGATCTCTTATGAGGAGGTTCTGTCAAAGGCAAGGATTCAGGAGGCCATTGGCAGAGGAGCGAGGCATTCCAGCGCGACGGTACAAGCCAGAGCTCAGCCCAGAGTAGGAGGACCGATCCGTCGTCCGGGAGCGCAGACACAGCAGAGGACAGTGCCATACCTGCACAAGGAGCTTCCGATTTGTCACCATTGTGGCAAGAAGGGATACGTTGTCAGAGATTGCCGGAAGAAGCTCAGATTGTGCATGATATATGGAGCGAGTCATCACCTTGCCAGAGATTGCCCACAACGTAGGGATGCAGCACCGTAGACAGGATAAAGGCCAGCAACACTAGTCCTGAGGATACTACCCCCGCCATGAGGTCAACGTCCACCAACACCCGAAGGATTTTAGAGGGGACCACCCTTGGCCCCACAGGAGGCACAGTTTGATCGAGCCTGACAGTAGGCCGGAGGACAGAGGCACAGACAGGCCTTCGCACTAGCAGCGACTGAGGAGGAACAAGAAGGGAAAGCTATCACAGGTACCATTTTAGTTGCATCGTTACCTGCGACTGCATTGTTTGATTGTGGTGCTACACTATCTTTTATATCTAGTAGTTTTATAGCTATGCATAGAGTAGCTACTTCCCCTTTACCTAAGAGTTGGAAGATTCTTACCGGAGGAGGCATCGTACCGGTTACCAGCACTATTAGAACATGCTCGGTAGTTGTGTATGGTCGAGAGATGAGAGCACAATTTTTGGTATTTCCGATGCCAAACTTTGCCGTTGTGTTAGGCATGGACTGGTTAAGCCAGTACAATGCCATAATAGATTGTCGGAGGGGTAGCATCATTTTTAGACCGCCAGATCACCCGGAGTTCGAGTACATGTGGGGCACCATCGAGCGAGGAGTAGGAAAGACAGCTGGAGCTTACATGGCTATGGAGATGGCACCCCTACCGATAGTTGCAGAGTTCGAGGATGTTTTCCCGGAGGAATTACCAGGCCTACCGCCAGATAGAGAGGTGGAGTTCACTATTGAGTTAGTACCCGGAGCAACGTCGGTATCTTCAAATGTATACCGGTTGGCAAAGAAGGAACTAGATGAGCTGAAGCTACAGTTAGAGGGGTTACAGATCAAGGGATTTGTCCATTCTAGTGCATCACCCTGGGGAGCACCAGTGTTGTTTGTACCAAAGAAGGATGTGACAGTCCGCATGTGCATTGATTATAAAGCTCTTAATACTTTGACTATCAAGAACAAGTACCCCCTACCGCGGATTGATGATTTGTTCGACCAGCTGACTGGAGTAGTGGTGTTCACGAAGATCGACTTGAGATCGGGTTATCATCAGGTAAAGGTGCGAAGAGAAGATATTCCAAAGACGACATTCAGGACTCGTTATGGTCACTACAAGTTCTTGGTGATGCCTTTTGGACTGACAAATGTGCCTGCAGTATTTATGAACCTGATGAACATAGTCTTCCACTAGTATCTGGACCAGTTCGTAGTAGTTTTCATCGACGATATCTTGGTGTATTCAAAGAGCGACGAGGAGCACGAAGAGTACTTGAGATTAGTGTTAGAAATGTTGAGGCATGGGAGGCTCTATGCCAAGCTGAGCAACTGTGAGTTCCTCCTAGATCGTGTCGCTTTCCTCGGACATATTATCTCAGGAGATGGTATTTTTGTAGATCCAGCGAAGATTTTGTCAGTAGAGACATGGCCGACCCCTACCAACATCTCGGAGGTGAGGAGTCTCCTAGGACTTGTCGGATATTACCGGAGGTTCGTAGAGAACTTCGCAAGGATCGCAGAATCGATAACCCGCTTGACCCGCAAGGAGCAGGAGTTCACCTGGACAGAGGAGTGTCAGACGACATTCGATGAGCTGAAGAAGTGTCTGACTATGGCACCTATCTTGACTATACCTTCTGGACCCGAAGGATTCATGATCTATAGTGATGCGTCTGGGAAAGGATTAGGATGTGTCTTGATGCAGCATGGAAAAGTTGTGGCCTATGCCTCTAGACAGCTGAGGACCCATGAGAAGAACTATCCCACCAACGACTTGGAGCTTGCCGCAGTGATCTTTGCCCCGAATCTTTGGAGGCACTACCTATACGGAGAGCGAGTGGAGATATTCACATATCACAAAAGTCTGAAGTACGTCAATACTCAGAAGGACCTGAACCAGAGACAAAGACGTTAGCTCGAGGTGATGACAGACTTTGAGATCGAGCTACAATACCATCCGGGAAAGACCAATATGGTTGCTGACGCATTGAAAAGGAGACCCATGGCATTCTTTTTGACTACCCAGCAACATCTGTTGAGAGATTTAGAACAGTTGGGTATAAAGGTTATTATGCCCGGAGCAGACGGCCAGTTGTCGAGTTTTCAATTGCAATCGACATTGGTTGAGAGGATCAAGGCTACCTTGCCAACATACGCCAGATTCCAGAGGCTTCGACAGAGGACAGAGGCCGGGATACAGACAGGATTGCGCATACACGAGGACGAGACTTTGAGATATGGAGATCTTCTCTATGTTCTGAATGGAGAATTTCGTCAGGAGCTGATGTCAGAGGCGTACAATTCAACATACCTTATTCATCCAGGAGGCATGAAGATGTACAAAGACTTGAGGCAGTACTATTGGTGGCATGGAATAAAGAGGGAGATAGCTCGCTTTGTGGCGAAGTGCCTGGTGTATCAACAAGTCAAGGCTGAGCATCAGAGGTCTGCAAGTTTACTTCAGCCGCTCTCGATACCTGAGTGGAAATGGGAGCACGTCACTATGGACTTCGTTACGGGCTTTTCGAGGAGTCCTATTGGTCCCAACGCGGTATGGGTGATCGTAAATCGACTCACCAAGTCCGCTCACTTTTTACCCTTCAGAGTTAGGCAGTCTACGGAGGTCTTAGCAGATATGTATACGAGGGAGATCGTACGACTGCATGGAGTATCAGTCAGTATAGTGTCTGACAGGGATACGAGGTTCACATCTTACTTTTAGCAGAGTATGCAAGAGAGTCTCGGTACCCGCCTGAAGTTTACCACATCGTATCACCCGCAGACAGATGGCCAGTCTGAGCGCACCATTCAGACGCTGGAAGACATGTTGAGGGCGTGCATGCTTGATTACAGTCGATCATGGAAGGACCATTTATATTTGATCAA
Source organism: Iris macrosiphon (assembly GCA_036927795.1). Taxonomy (NCBI): domain Eukaryota; kingdom Viridiplantae; phylum Streptophyta; class Magnoliopsida; order Asparagales; family Iridaceae; genus Iris; species Iris macrosiphon. Next base: position 42,102,756 of record JAYESA010000005.1, on the reverse strand, counting down.
ATTCTCCTACAATAATAGCTATCAAGCGAGCATTCATATGGCTCCCTATGAAGCGTTGTATGGCAGAAAGTGTCGTTCCCCAGTATGCTAGACTGATATGGGCAATTCTTGGACCAGAGTTGGTTGTTAGTACTGTAGAGAAGGTAAAGAAGATCCAAGGGCACCTGCGAGCAGCACATGACAGACAGATGCATTGGGCAAACGCGCATCGACGACCCCTAGAGTTCCAGGTTGGAGATCATGTGTTTCTGAAAATCTCACCTACCCAAGGAACCATCAGGTTTGGAGGCAGAGGAAAGCTGGGTCCGAGGTATATCGGACCATTCGATGTGTTGGAGCACATCAGAGAGGTTGCTTATAGATTAGCATTGCCACAAACATTAGAAGGAGTTCATGACGTCTTTCATGTATCTCATCTAAGGAGGTACATACCAGATCCGAGTCATGTGCTTGACCACTCAGAGATCACAGTCGGGTCGAGTTTATCATATCTAGAGGAGCCTGTAGAGATTCTGGACAGAAGCGAGAATGTATTACGAGGTTAGACTATCCCTCTAGTTCGTGTCGCATGGAGGCATCATGCACCAGGTGAGTCGACCTGGGAATGAGAGGATGATATCCGACAGCACTTTCCCCATCTCTTCGAAGGCCTAGGTATGTAGTAGCATTTAATTTCAGTCAGTAGTTTTTACCACATGTATGTTTTAATTTCGAGGACAAAATGCTCTGGAGGGTAGATTGTAAACCCCCTCGTCTACTTAGCTTAGATAGAGAGACTAGGGTTAGTTTGAATCCAATTAGAATTAGAACACAGTATTTTAGATTTATTGTGCAATATTTATATCACTTAGTGCACCTTACCGTTGCTTCGATATTTGGAGCGATACACTAGCATTTATCTTCAAACAAATTTTACACACTTTTCCTAGACAAGCCAACCTTCCATTCTGATATTTATGTAACTCATAAATACTCTATATTGTGCTTCATTTTAGTCGCACAATATTCGTTACAAACGTCCATATTTAAATCTAAATAAATCCAATCTTGCATCTTTGTCCGTTCCAATCGAAATTGGAGACACAACCTCAACCCATTTTGTACAACCCAAATTATGACATTATTCTATTCTGAGTCTACTATGTCCATGACACTTGTGTCCCACCCAATTTTAACCCTATGTATTTCCAATTAAATAAAGAGCACCAATTACACTAATTTTAATTAAATTGGTGTAAGAACCCAACCTCACCCAAAACTAGACCCAACTCCAACCTAAACTCCCACTCAGACCCTCAAGGTTCATACTAAACACCACACACCATTTTAGCCCACTACCTCACACCAAACATGGTTTCCATCATTTGGGCAATTTCCCAATTGTTAGGGACCTATCACCAAAGGCATCCTAGCCATATTCATCATGTAGAGTTTTCCCTCACCCTAGAATAATACCCAGACGACCTAATTCCCGAGGACAGCCCCCTCTCCCTCTCTCTTATATATATATACAACTCTTTATCTCTACTAAAACCTAAAATCTACAGCTTACATCATCTAGACAAACCCTAGCCGAAAACCTAACATCACCAACCCGGCCACCTCCGTCATTCCCCGATCACCCACTACACAGCCACCGCCTCAGCCACCTCCCTCCTCCGACTACACCCCCTCGACGTCAACCCCCCACCAGCACCCAGCATCCTCATCCTTTTCCGTTCATCATCATCACCATCACCATCACCATCAACAACCCGCACCCTTAACCCGACTCCACTGCCACCCTCTTCATCATCTTCTCTGCCACAAACATCACCACCTCCGCCACTATCATCCCCGTTACCATCTCCACCGCCCCCAGCACTACCATCAACAACCACTGCCACCATCCCTAGCACCGCCATTACCAACACCATCATCACCATCACCAACTCCATCATCACCATCACCCGCACCATCCATAGCCCGACCACTGCCACCTTAGACCACCACCACCCTGACCACCTCACCACGGCCATCCCCCACCGCCAGCAACCCGCCGCCACTGCCACCGGAGCTGCTGCCTTTGTTGCAAGTTGCTGCCGGAGCTGCTGCTGCTGTTATACGTTGTCCTCGCCGGAGCTCCGCCCTCCTTCGCTGAGATAGGCCGCCGATGAACCACAGCCCCCCTCAGCTACGAACGAACTAGGTAAACTTACTTATTGCATTCTTTTCTTCATGTGTTGATGTGTCGACGTATTGTTGTACGGACACAGGTAATGTGAAACCCTAAGTGCAATATGTGTGTGCGTGTTTATTTTAGAATGGAAATTAATGTTAGTAATTACTCATAATAAATATGACTATTTTAATGTGAACATTATTTTAACCAAAAAGTTTAGACATTGGCCTTGTGTACTCTAACATGATAGCTAGGACTGGTATTTCTATATTATACGTATTTAGTTTTATAGCATATCTTGATGATTCGTTGTCTTCATGTATACGAAAATTGAGGATATGACACGTGTACGTCTTAGTTGCGTGCATACGCGACCCTGCTAGATGACCAGTCGTGACCCCCCTGCGTCAGTTCCTAATTGCAGCGTGGTGTTCCTGTGCGTACTGGCATAACGATTGATGATTATATCATATTATATTATATTAAATGTATAGGGTCGCTGGACCGTTCAGGCGAGACTTCAGGAGCAGGTTATTGGCACTCGCAGCTTGAGGACCCAGGCAAGTATACCTTGCCATATTTACTGTTTTATTTAAATTATAAATTATTGCATTATATCTTATTGCAATATTACATATAAACTATACGCGTCCGAGATTGACTCGGGTGCGGTCGACAAATGCGTCGAGGTATAGTGTATTTGACTTAGTCACTAGCCGACTCACCCACCTTTGTGAGGGTATTTCGATATCTTCTTAGACCCTGACTGTCACGCCCCAGTCCCAAAATACATAAGATCATAAATACGTGACACGCCAGCTACGCATTCGACCAGACTCTGATCTGACTCGATTACGTATAAGCTGTAAAATATAAAGGGCACTAACTAGATATCCTATAAATGTAAACCTCTATGTCTCAATCCACAATGTAAATCAGTATACAAGAAAGAGCTATATGTGCTAAAGTCGGCCGCCCAATAACACACGAACTCGAATAGGCTCGAGAAGAGATGAGTCTACAAATACTAGGCTACAACAGCAGATGAATAATCAACAAGAATAAAGTAACCATAATACCGATAGAAATGATATGAGTACCTGGTAGAGTGCCCGCAAGACATGCCACTCCATCAGTATCTCCAAGTGCTCCGTAATCATCTATGCTGCAAAACTGGCAGGGAACCATGTCCTCAGAGGGACGTAACAAGATACAGAAATACAGCATGCCAAAGTACAATAGAAAATACAAGTGCAACAACAGGGTACTCTATCATAACCAAACAAGTGTGACACAGTTTGAAGACAATGTTCGACGCGTGGGCTTTCTAAAATAAAACCGTAGCTCCGGACACGAAAACACACGGGACGTACCGCAGCTCCGGGCAAGGAGTCACACGGGTGATACAACTATACTAGATACAAGATTACTACAGAAATAATACATAAATATATATAATCGCGTACAGAGGAGCCCAAACGTCTAGTAACTGTCTTCCCCTTCCCAAGCAGTCAACGATTATGCGCTGAACCTGAACCTCTAACTACAGTCTTGACACGCAGAAATAACTCGACAGACGCGACCCTAAGGTCGTCCCAGTCTCTGGTCGTGATGTCAGTATCAGGATATAGGAATCTAGCACGATCACAGTGTAAGAGTGTGACCTGGGGTGTCGATATACTCAGGTACGCATACCGAGATGCTACGAAACATCCAACAATCTTTCTAAGATGTTACGACGTACGTCTTCACCCGGTTGTGAACTGGATGCGAAGTATCGAACGTCAACATAAATACGTGCATAATGTACATAACGAAACAATAAATATTTGTAAACTGAAATACATGGTGGCAAGGTACACTTGCCTGTGTGCGGCTGCTGATAACGGGGATCCGGTACCACGTCCAAGTCCTCAGGTCCCGCAGTACCTAGAGATGAGATACAAACCAAAAATCAATAATCTAACACACGACAGGCAGGGATGCGACACACATCTACACCTAAACTCAGTCTCAGCTACGACTCACAGGGACAAGACACTAGGGGGTTGACCACGGTTGATTATCGGTACGATACAGCAATCATCTAGTCATCTGTACACTCTCCTCGACCAATCCTCATTCTTACCATATTCATCACGTGGTTCAGTAGTTCAGGTATGCTCAATCCTTGACCGGATTTACTTATTAAATATTAGGTCTTCCTCAACCCTCAGTATCATTTCACCCACAATCACTGCTCATCCATATATATTACCATGCACATAAATAAATATGTTAAACCCTATATCTCAATATCTTTCATTCAAATCTATTTTAATATACTGATGACGAATAAACCCCAAGTTCACCATTAAACCCTAATCTTAAGTCATTATAATCCACATTCACCTTAATCAACATTGTTCAAGTACTATACTACACTAACCTTATATATGCCAACATTATATAACTATTAAACCCTAACAACTATATATATACATATATGCCCAAAATACTACATCTTATACAAACATTGATACCTAAACCCTAGCTGACATTAATACATGAATATATATTAATAAAATCCTATTAAAACAATATCAAAATCTGGGATATACACAAAGAGAGGGGGAGAAAGTTGACCTCTACGCGACAAGGTTGCTGGCTGGATGACGGAGTGTGGCCGGTGGAGGGTGGCCGTGGGGTGGTGCCAAGTGGTGGTAGTGGTGAAGGTGTAATGGTGGTGGTGAAGGTGAACGGGGAGGAGTAGACCGGAGTGGGAGCTGCTGTGGAGGCGAAGTCGGGTGTACAGGCCAAAGCTGTGCGGGTGCGGTGGTGCACCGTCGGAGTCGGGGGGGAAATTGGACAGGGATGGGGGAACTGCACTGCCCGGGCCGGAGCGGGTCAGGGGGTGCTGCACGCCGGAGAGGGGGTGCACGAACTGGCCGGAGCGGGGGGTGGCTGCACCGTGGAGAACGTCGGAGAAGAAGAGTCGAAGGGGTGGCTGCACAGTCGGAGCTGCACGGGGGGGGGGGGGGGTGAATGACTGCACGGCGTGGCCGGCTTCGAGCGTAGCAGTAGGCGGGGGAGGGTGAGCTGCAGACTGGAGTCGGTTCAGTCGGAACGCTGAAGCCGAGCAGGCACACCACTAGTTGTGCACCGCCGGAGCAGTAGCAGTACGGTGCTGCTCCGTCAGGCCGAGCTGGCTGCGGGAAAACAAACCCGACGCTGTGGCCGGAGTCGGTCAGCCGCCGGAGGAAAACTCCCAAGAAGAGGAAAGGATGAAGAAGAAGAATGGAAGAAGAAGAAAAATATATGAGTATGTAGGGGGCTCGGTTCCCTAGGTGGAGAAAGGAGGAGGAGAGAGAGAGGGAGGGTTTTCAATTCCTAGGGATTAGGGCCGGCTTGGGAGTTGTGAGGGTGATGGTGATGGTTTATAGGGGAGTGTGGGTAGATTGGATGGTGGGGATTAGCCCATTTCAATTGGAGGGCTAGGATTTCCCATGAGTAAATTTATTTTTTCATGAGAAATAGAGTGGGAGAGATGTTGACTACGGTCAACAAATGGTAACCTCTCCATTTGGCCTTGGCCAATGAGGTGAGGACACCTAAAATCACTATATTGCAACTAAGCCCCTTAAATTCAGAAAATTTCATTAATACATGAAATGATGCAAAAATTATGGAAAAAAATGGAGTTTGGTGATTTACATGGTGAGGGGTGTTGGGTGTTAGGCATGGGTTTAATTAATTGGGCATTGGGATTAATTTGGGAATTAAAATTGGATTAGACAAAATTGGTATCCCCGATTTAAATAGAATTAAAGTGTCCCGCACTTTTAAATTAAAAGGGGGCACTTGGGATCAAAATTTGGAAATGACAAATAGGTCAAAAATGGTGGGGGCTTGGAGTCTGTCTTGGACCCTTTAGTTGGTCCGGCTCAACGGGTTAAGTTGGTATCTCAAAATTGAGGGTAACGACACAGGTGTCCGACACGAAATTTATTTATTTGGTTACGAAAAATTGTGCAATTAATTTAGAGCATAAGGAAATATAATTTTGAGTGACGAAAAAGTCCAGTGCCTAAATTGGCGAGTCAAGTCAGAAGTACAATAGTCCGATGGAATTTATGGGCGGATAATGGGCTCCGAAAAAATTAAGCAATGATAGGGCGCGCCAAGGGTTTAATTAAATAAAATAAAATAACAGACAAACTCAACTCTACTCTAAACCTCTATATCTGCTGCTAATCCAAAATTTTTCCAATCCAAACTTGACTATCTATAGAATTAATTGAGGGGGTTTACATTCTTTTCAACTTAGAAAATTTTTGTTCCCGAAATTAAAAGTAGAGCACGATAATAGCTAAAAGAATTTAAAAACAACTAGTAATCAAATATCGTACGTAAATTCGTACCTTGCTCCTCAAATAAGTACTAGAACCGCTGTCTAATAGAATCCTCGCGCTCCCAGGTAGACTCGCCTGGCGAACGATGCTTCCATGCAACTCTGACCAGTCGAATAGTCTGCCCTCTCAAAGTCTTCTCGCTGCGATCGAGGATCTCAACTGGCTGCTCTACGTAAGACAGACTGGGCCCGACTGTAATCTCCAAATGATCAAGCACGTGGCTAGGGTCTGCGACATATCTCCTCAACTACGATACGTGAAATACGTCATGCACTCCTTCTATTGATGGAGGCAATGCAAGACGGTAAGCCATTTCGCCAACTCGTTCTAAGATGTCAAAAGGTCCGATGTACCTCGGACTCAGCTTGCCTCTGCCTCCGAATTTGATGGTACCACGAGTGGGCGATATCCTCAAAAATACATGGTCACCCTCCTTGAACTCCAATGGCCTGCGTTGTGCATCTGCCCAATGTTTCTGTCTGTCCTGTGCTGCACGCAGGTGGCTCTAAATCTGCTTGACCTTCTCCACTGTCTGTGTCACCAACTCTGGACCAAGTATCTGATGATCTCCCACGCCACTCCAATAAACTGGCGACCTATATTTCCTGTCGTATAGTGCCTCATAAGGTACCATCTGTATGCTAGCCTGATAACTGTTATTGTAGGAGAATTCTACCAAGTGTAGGTGGTCCTCCCAAGATCCTCCAAAATTAATCATGCACGCTCTCAACATATCCTCTAATATCTGTACCGTACGCTCTGATCGACCATCAGTCTGTGGATGATATCCAGTGCTGAACTTGAGATGAGTTCCTAGGCTCTCCTGCATACTCCGCCAAAAATATGACGTGAATCTGGAATCACGATCCGATACGATGCTGACAGGCACTCCATAAAATTGTACTATCTGCCTCATATACATGTCAGCTAAAATCTTCGTGGATTGCCCAACTCTGAAGGGCAAGAAATGTGCAGACTTGGTGAGTCTGTCTACGACAACCCAAACTGCATCCTTTCCGCTAGGGCTCCGCGGGAATCCTGTGACAAAGTCCATGGTAATATGTTCCCACTTTCACTCAGGAATGGGAAGCAGCTGCAATAATCCTGCAGTCCTCTGATGTTCAGCCTTGACTTGCTGACAAACTAAATATTTTGCCACGAATCTTGCAATTTCTCTCTTCATCCCATGCCACCAGAAATGCTTCCTCAAGTCTCGGTACATCTTCGTACTCCCGGGATGAATGGAATAAATCGAGCTATGTGCCTCGGTCATCAACTCTTGGCGTAGCTCGCCACTCAGAACATATAGGCGATCTCCACACCTTAACGTTCCGTCTTCATGAATCTTGAGTCCCGTCTGCATGCCGGACTCTGTCCGCTCTCGCAGTCGTCAAAATCTCGTATCTGTAGGCAGGGTTGTCCTGATCCTCTCAATCAGTGTAGACTGAACCTCGAGACTGGCCATCTGTCCATCCATGCCTGGCAATACAATCTCAATCCCAAGCTCCTGGAGATCCTCTAACAATTGTCGCTGAGTCGTCAAAAGTATGTTATGGGCTTCCTACTTAAGGTATCTGCTACGACCTTCGCCTTGCCAGGGTGGTACTGTAACTCTATGTCATAATCTGTCATCAACTCTACCCAGCGCCTCTGCCTCATGTTGAGCTCCTTCTGTGTGTAGGCGTACTTCAGGCTTTTATGATATGTGTAAATCTCAACACGCTCACCATAAAGGTAATGTCTCCATAGCTTTAGTGCAAATATCACTGCAGCTAGCTCCAAGTCGTGCGTCAGATAGTTCTTCTCATGAACTCTCAGCTGTCTCAATGCGTAGGCTATCGCCTTGCCGTGTTGCATCAGTACACATCCCAATCCGCTCCCAGACGCATCACTGTACATTACAAATCCTCCTGATCCTGAAGGTAGTATCAAAATCGGTGCTGATGTGAGACGCTTCTTCAGCTCATCAAAAGTCGTCTGACACTCGTCGGTCCAGATAAACTCCTTGCCTCTACTCGTCAGTAGCATCATAGGCGCAGCTATCCTAGAGAAGTTTTCCATGAACCTCCGTTAATATTCGGCAAGTCCGAGGAAACTCCTAACCTCTGTAACTGACGTAGGGGTAGGCCAGGTCTCAACTGCAGCTATCTTCGCTGGGTCAACTGCTAGTCCATCTTCGGTGATTATGTGCCCCAGAAACGGTACTCTATCCAAGCAGAACTCACATTTGCTGAGTTTGGCGTACAGCCTCTCATGTCTCAGCGTCTCCAACACGATCCTGAGATGCCTCTCATGCTCCTCCTGGCTCTTGGAATATACCAAGATGTCGTCTATAAATACCACCACGAACTTATCTAAGTACTGGTGAAAGATACTGTTCACCAAACACATAAATACAGCAGGCGCATTGGTTAAACCAAACGGCATGACTAAAAACTCATAGCATCCATACTTCGTCCGAAAAGCCATCTTCAGAATGTTCTCTCTTTGTACCTTGATATGATGATAGCTTGATCTGAGATTGATCTTCGAGAATGCATATGCGCCATTTAGCTGATTCAAATGTACCGTCCCGTCTTTCTTCGTTACAATTAAAATGACACTAGCTCGAATGAAACCCTTGTCTAAGAGATCCTCTACTATGGAACTTCAACTCAACCAACTCTATCGGTGCTAGTCTGAAGACGTGAAAAATAACTGGCTCGGCTCTTGGAGTCAACTCTATAACAAACTCTATCTCTCTGTCAGGTGGCAGGCTTGGAAGATTATCTAGAAACACATCCTCAAACTCTGATATAATACGGGGTACACTGATTCACCTTCTGCAATGTGTGACTCTAAAGTAGATGAGCACCATACTCCCGGGCTCCCTGAAACTCAGGTAATCTGGTGGTCTAAATATAGTGTAACCACGTCAACAATCTAGCATCGCGTGGTATTGGCTCAACCAATCTATTCCTAGGTTAATGTCATAGTCTAGACTAAACCTCATAATAATTTCTCCCGTTCTGTTTTCAATATCAAACCTCAAGAGAAAAATATTCCTTGCCTAATGTATAATTTCTTTTCTCCTTAAATTTATTCCTACATTTGTATTCTTCAAATTTCTTCCTTTCGTCATTTATCTCTCCAAGTCATATAGTACGTTAATGGTATTCTCCAAGCACTTACTAGAATTCTCAGAATCAGATCATTATCTTCCAAGTGAGATCCTAAAATTTCATCTCCTCTGGCTCATAATCTTCATTTCTAGCATTGCTATCATATACAACCACTAGTTTCTATCATCAAGCTATGCATTTGCATAAACTATTCTAGGTCATGATCAACAATCCTTCCAGCTCTCAGTACTTCCAAGATCACTACTACCTCAAGCACGGGTGGGGTACTAATAGGTCCAACTCTCTTGCCAACCTTCTACACTAGTTCTAGAATCCAAAGAACCAATCAATCTATCCTGATAAGGTAACAATCTTCCTAAAGAAAGGCATACAAATTCTGTCTTCTGTCGTCTAGTCTTCGATCTCCTTCTGGAGGGAAATCATCAAGTACAAGCATCCTTCTTCGCGATTAATAGGGGATAAGAAAAATAATAATGATATTAACGAAAATTGAACGAATGCAAATTGGAAGTCCAAGGGCGATAATCACATACAAAGAGTTTTTAAAATCGATTATGGATTGAGATCCTATTCAATAATCATAATATATATTCCTAATTTGCAGGCTCGCTTAGCACAGTCAGGTGACCAAGATGATTTAAATCGGACCTGCATGGGCCATCACAAAAATATATCATGCCCAGTCCCAAAATACGTAGGACCAGGAATACGTGACATGCCAGCTACGCATTCGACCAGACTCTGATCTGACTCGATTACGTATAAACTGTAAAATATAAAGGGCACTAACTAGATATCCCATAAATTTAAACCTCTATGTCTCAATCCACAATGTAAATCAGTATACAAGAAAGAGCTATATGTGCTAAAGTCGGTCGCCCAATAACACACGAACTCGAATAGGATCGAGAAGAGATGAGTCTACAAATACTAGGCTACAACAGCAGATGAATAATCAACAAGAATGAAGTAACCATAATGCCGGTAGAAATGATATGAGTACCTGGTACAGTGCCCGCAAGACATGCCACTCCATCAGTATCTCCAAGTGCTCCGTAACCATCTATGCTGCAAAACTGGCAGGGAACCAGGTCCTCAGAGGGACGTAACAAGGTACAGAAATACAGCATGCCAAAGTACAACAGAAAATACAAGTGCAATAACAGGGTACTCTATCATAACCAAATAAGTGTGACACAGTTTGAAGACAATGTTCGACGCGTGGGCTTTCTAAAATAAAACCGTAGCTCCGGACATGGAAACACACGGGACGTACCGCAGCTCCGGGCAAGGAGTCACACGGGTGATACAACTACACTAGATACAGGATCACTACAGAAATAATACATAAATATATAAGCGCGTGCAGAGGAGCCCAAACGTCTAGTAACTGTCTTCCCCTTCCCAAGCGGTCAACGATTGTGCGCTGAACCTGAACCTCTAACTACAGTCTTGACACGCAGAAATAACTCGACAGACGTGACCCTAAGGTCGTCCCAGTCTCTGGTCGTGATGTCAGTATCAGGATACAGGAATCTGGCACGATCACAATATAAGAGTGTGTCTTGGGGTATCGATATACTCAAGTACGCATACCGAGATGCTACGAAACATCCAACAATCTTTCTAAGATGTTACGACATACGTCTTCACCCGGTTGTGAACCGGACGTGAAGTATCGAACGTTAACATAAATACGTACACAATGTACATAACGAAACAATAAATATCTGTAAACTGAAATACAGGGTGATAAGGTACACTTGCCTGCGTGCAGCTGCTGATGATGGGGATCCGGTACCACATCCAAGTCCTCAGGTCCCGCAGTACCTAGAGATAAGATACAAACCAAAAATCAATAATCTAACACACGACAGGCAGGGATGCAACACACATCTACACCGAAACTCAGTCTCAGCTACGACTCACAGGGACAAGATACTAGGGGGTTGACCATGGTTGACTATCGGTACGATACAGCAATCAACTAGTCATCTATACACTCTCCTCGACCAATCCTCATTCTTACCATATTCATCACATGGTTCAGTAGTTCAGGTATGCTCAATCCTTGACCGGATTTACTTATTAAATATTAGGTCTTCCTCAACCCTCAGTATCATTTCACCCACAATCACTGCTCATCCATACAGATTACCATGCACATAAATAAATATGTTAAACCCTAAATCTCAATGTCTATCATTCAAATCATTTTAATATACTGACGACGAATAAACCCCAAGTTCACCATTAAACCCTAATCTCAAGTCATTATAATCCACATTCACCTTAATCAACATTGTTCAAGTACTATACTACACTAACCTTATATATGCCAATATTATATAACCATTAAACCTTAACAACTATATATATATATATATGCCCAAAACACTACATCTTATACAAACATTGATACCTAAACCCTAGCTAACATTAACACATGAATATATATTAATAAAATCCTATTAAAACAATATCAAAATATGGGATATACACAAAGAGAGGGGGAGAAAGTCAATCTCTACGCGGCGAGGTTGCTGGCTGGATGACGGAGTGTGGCCGGTGGAGGGTGGCCGTGGGGTGGTGCCAAGTGGTGGTAGTGGCGAAGGTGTAATGGTGGTGGTGAAGGTGAACGGGGAGGAGTATACCAGAGTGGGAGCTGCTGTAGAGGCGAAGTCGGGTGTACAGGCCGGAGCTGCGCAGGTGGCTGCACCGTGGAGAATATGCACGAACTGGCCGGAGCGGGGGGTGGCTGCACACCGGAGAGGGGGTGCACGAACTGGACGGAGCGGGGGGTGGCTGCACCGTGGAGAATATCGGAGAAGAAGAGTAGAGGGGGTGGCTGCACAGCCAGAGCTGCACGGGGGGTGAATGACTGCACGGCGTCGCCGGAGTCGAGCGTAGTAGTAGGCGGGGGAGGGTGAGCTGCAGACCGGAGTCGGTTCAGTCGGAACGCTGAAGCCGAGCGGGCACGCCGCGGGTTGTGCACCGCCGGAGTAGTAGCGGTGCGACGCTGCTCCGTCAGGCCGAGCTGGCTGCGGGAAAACAAACCCAACGCCGTGGCCGGAGTCGGTCAGCCACCGGAGGAAAACTCCTAGGAAGAGGAAATGATGAAGAAGAAGAAGAATGGAAGAAGAAGAAGAAAAATATATGAGTATGTAGGGGGCTCGGTTCCCTAGGTTGAGGAAGGAGGAGAGAGAGGTTTTTTTTCAATGCCTAGGGATTAGGACTGGCTTGGGAGTTGTGAGGGTGATGATGATGGTTTATTGGAGAGTGTGGATAGTTTGGATGGTGGGGATTAGCCCATTTCAATTGGAGGGCTACGATTTCCTATGAGTAAATTTATTTATTCATGAGAAATGGCGTGGAAGAGATGTTGACTACGTTCAACAAATGGTAACCTCTCTATTTGGCCTTGGCCAATGAGGTGAGGACACCTAAAATCACTATATTGCAACTAAGCCCCTTAAATTCGAGAAATTGCATGAACACATGAAATGATGCAAAAATTGTGGAAAAAATAGAGTTCGGTGATTTGCATGGTGAGGGGGTATTTGGTGTTAGGCATGGGTTTAATTAATTGGGCATTGGGATTAATTTGGGGATTAAAATTGGATTAGACAAAATTGGTATCCCCGATTTAAATAGAATTAAAGTGTCCCGCGCTTTTAAATTAAATGGGGGCACTTGGGGTCAAAATTTGGAAATGACACAAAGGTCAAAAATGGTGGAGGCTTGGAGTCAGTCTTGGACCCTTTAGTTGGTCCGGCTCAACGGGTTAAGTTGGTATCTCAAAATTGAGGGTAACGACAAAGGTGTCCGATACGAAATTTATTTATGGGATTTTGGTTACGAAAAATTGTGCAATTAATTTAGAGCACAAAGAAATATGATTTTGAGTGACGGGAAAATCCAGTGCCTAAATTGGCGAGTCAAGTCAGAAGTACAATAGTCTGATGGAATTCATGGGCTGATAATGGGCTCCGAAAAAATTAAGCAATGATAGGGCGCGCCAAGGGTTTAATTAAATAAAATAAAATAACGGACAAACTCAACTCTACTCTAAACCTCTACATCTGCTGCTAATCCAAAATTTTCCCAATCCAAACTTGACGTATATATTTACATATACCTCATTCTTTGGAATGATAGACGTTACATGTACAGATACCACGCTCTTCGGAGTATGGACGTTATTCCTATACATACCCATACGTACCAAGGTTGTCATCACATTGCATTCACTTAGATGGTTAGCACACCCCTTTATTTTATTTAGTATTTATATATGGCATGCATTTTTGTATCTTGTTACGTCCCTCTGAGGACCTGTTTCCCTTCCATATTTGGACGAGGCTTACTATCCTACAGTGTACGGACCCAGGCTGGAGACGAGGTACGCATCCGAGGAGGATAGAGAGGTGCTTCCATCAGAGTTCCCTTGATCACTGGTAGGCCTTCCGCCTAGGACTGGTGAATCCTTATCTAGTTAGTCGATGCCCTAGTCATTACTCTCTTATCTGTTTTTCAGTACTCTTATTTCGTCATTGTAGTGGGTTTGTTCCCATCAGACATATTTTGGATTATACTATAACATTTCAGACTTGCACTTATTTTCCAGTATTTATTTCAGTACTTCTTATTTATATTATGGATGAGATTAGACATTACCTGTTATATGATAGTATTGAACTTGTTAGTATTTTATGACAGCGCAGTACATTTCGTCGGATCCATTAAATTGGGTAATGCCTCGAAGACGTATTAGCTGGCCATTGCCATGTGGCCTGGTCCCGTGTATTTTAGGACTGGGGCGTGACAGTGCACATCCCACCAATCATATGCGTTTAAACGAAGCTGAAGCTGAGCGCAAGCAACTCTCTTTGTTTCGTCCATGCGAAGTACTTCGAAGTAATCTTCCAACTCAACCAGCCAATCCAACGTCACGGAGGGATCCTCGGTCCCTTTAAAGGTAGCATGACACATCATTTTAAACTCTGATATTTGCAGGATTGAACCCTTTTCATTTGAGGGCGGAGGTTCCTGAGAGCCTTAAAGCCCTACGGTCTTGGCTACAACTGGCACTATCGTGGCGACAACTGATGAAGAATGGTTGCTAGCAACGAGCGTCGTCACAATCGTTTCTAAGGTATCCATTTGCTTCTGCTGTGCTTTGGCCTGAGTCCGCTGCGCCTAAAATTGAGCCTCAATCCGGGACTCGAATTGTCTCTGACATAATTATGCCTGTCTCTGTTGCATTTTTATGAAACGCATCATCCGCTTGAACGGATCAACAGAGGGCGTGGCTGCTGGACTTCCCGAGCTGTCTGATATGCCGAAACTGCTCCCCTGCACCTGCGCCACCACCTGTGCTTGTGCATCAGGCTCTGAGGCCGTTCCTTTAAAGAAAAGTAACTTGTATCAATCTCAAAATATATTATGGACTCACTGTATGGAACACATCTCATTTTTTCCTACAATAGAAAGAATGGAACTTGAGAGGAGGTTTACTTACTTGAAGAAAAATAGAACATCTGTTGATGAATATACAACATAATTTATAAGGTTAAGTAGATTTTCTCTAAGTATGATGACTACTGAGAGGGCAAAAATAGCTCAGTTTTGAGAAGGACTGGACAATAGGTTGAAGGCAGGAGTAGCACCCTACCCCTGCCAAACATATGTTGATGTAGTAGAAGCAGTCAGGGATCAAGAAAGGATATATAATAAGAAATCTGGCTCAAAGGTGGGA
Source organism: Iris macrosiphon (assembly GCA_036927795.1). Classification (NCBI taxonomy): domain Eukaryota; kingdom Viridiplantae; phylum Streptophyta; class Magnoliopsida; order Asparagales; family Iridaceae; genus Iris; species Iris macrosiphon. The sequence continues at coordinate 42,087,324 of JAYESA010000005.1, read as the reverse complement.
AGACAAAAGAGAAATTGGAAAACGGGTTCTTCTCAGGCAAGGATTCAAGGACAAAGCCATGTCAAATTCACACAGGCTGAACCAAGTAAGCTGTGCATATTATGGGAAACCATGACATACAAAGAACTCCTGTATGAATTTTCATGGACTATGTCTTAGGTGTGGATCGTCTGAACATCAAGCTCCATAATCTCTTCAATAACCCACAAGAAGACTCGGGATTCCAAACACTCCACAAGGACCAAGGGTTATGAACCAAGGATTCAAGCCAAGGCCAATGCTTTAATTAAATGGACCCAGACCCATGGTAATAACAACACCTCCAGTACCTCCAGCTCAAGCCCGTGTATCTTCTGGATATCAGCAAAGACCAGCGCAATCTCCTCAAGTTCATCAGTTCAACCAAGCATAGAAAGCAAATCAGAATTATAACAAAAGAAGTAAGAAGCAGGGACATGATTTCATGATGAATGTTAATGCGGAAGGGTTAGCTGGAGAAGTGGTAATAGGTACCATACTTGTATTATCTAGCCCTGCATCAGTACTATTTAATTCTGGAGCAACTCACTCCTTTATATCTGCATCTTTTGCAACCATGCATGATATTATGACTCAGCCCTTAGCCAAAAATTTGAAAATTCTTACTGGTAATGGTATTGTAGAAGTTAGCATAATATGTAGAGTGTCCAATTAAAATGAGAGGAGAAAGATTTTAGGTTAGATTATTAGTCTTCTCTATGAATAGTTGTGATGTGGTACTAGGAATGGATTGGTTAACTTTGACCTCGACAGTTATAAATTGTAGACAAGGAACAATTTTATTTCAAATACCAGGTAAGGACTTACATGAATTTGTTAAAGATAAAAAGTAATTTGATGAAAAAGAATTAGAAAATTTTGAATTACCTTCAGGAAGAAACTTACAAAATCAGGAGACTGAAAAATGACCAAGGATTGTAGATGAATTTAAAGATATTTTTCCTGATCAATTACTAGGATTACAACCTGATAGGGCTGTCGAATTTAGTATTGATCTAATTCCTGGAGCTTCTCCTATTGCAAAGAAGATATATCCAATGAATAAAGAAGAACTAGCTGAATTGAATAAACAAATAAAGGAGTTATTGGATAAAGAATTTATTAGACCCAGTTCATCACCATGGAGAGCACTTGTATTATTTACTATGTAATTAATAACCGATATATATCGGTTATATAACCGGTATATATCGATATCGGTCCTAAACCAATTTTTTTTTTGGAAAATATCGGTTAAATATCGGAACCGATATAATCGGCCGATATGACCGATATGTTGTGATATATCGATTTTGAAAAAAATTGATATATCAAAGTTAGATTATGTTTAAAGTGGGGATGGGTCCTGCAGGGAGAGAGAGAAAAAAAGCAGCGGAGAACTTGCTATTGCGGCTGTTGGTACGTTTCTTCTTCTTCTTCCACTTTTTTCTACTTTTCTTCTGCAACTTCTCTTCTTCTTCTTCTTCTTCTTCAACTTCAACTTTCTTCTTCTTCTTCTTCTGCAACTTTCTTCTTATTCTTCTTACTGCTACTATATTTTCTTCTTATTCTTATTCTGCCGACTGCTACATTTTTGTTTTCATATTAGTTAAACCGTTGAAGTGGGTACTTTTTATATTTTAATGTTAGTTTTGGAATGAACTATGAACCTTTTAGTTTTAATGCTTTAAGAAACTCTTCTTGCATATTTTGTAATAGATAACTATTAAAAGTATTGATCATATATAAAAACTGTGTTTAAATGTAAACCAATATTTACCGTTATAAATCTGATATATCGGTGATATATTAATAACTCTACTGGACAGTTATCATGAAAAAAATGTTTTTAACTGCAAAGATTATTTGTAAAAAAAAAGGATGGAAGTCTGGGCTAGTAATTGATTATAGAGCACTAAATAAAGTAACCGTCAAAAATAAATATCCATTACCAAGGATCAAAGAATTGTTTGATCAATTAGGAGGAGCAACCATATTTTCAAAGATTGATCTTAGATCTGGATATCACCAAGTGAAGGTTAGAAAGGAAGACATACCAAAAACAACCTTCAGAACTCGTTATGGGCATTATGAAATCCAAGTTATGCCATTCGGATTTAATGCACCTGCAATCTTTATGGATTTAATGAATAGAATATTTTACCAATACTTAGATAAATTTGTAATTGTGTTCATCGATGATATACTAATCTACTCGAAGAATGAAAAAGAACATGAAGAACATTTGAGGATAGGACTTCAAACTCTACGACATGAGAAATTATATGGAAAACTGAGTAAATATAAATTTTGGTTAGACAACATTTCCTTTTTGGGACATATTATAAGTGGAGAAGGAATATCAGTAGATCTGTAAAGAAGTAGTAGGAGAGAATAATCCAGCTCTTTCATTCATCATGATATTATATATATATATATATATATAACCTTGGGCCTAAGCCACATGGGCCAATCACCATATATACAATTTAATTCTAATATCCCCCACCTCAAGTTGGAGCATGCAAGTCACAAATGCCCAACTTGTGCAAAAGAAACTCAAATTGTCATTTACCCAAAGCTTTGGTGAAAATATCCGTCAATTGCCCATCTGTCGGCACATGATATGGCGAATAACTTCATCAAGAACAACATCCCTCAAAAATTAACAATCCACCTCAATGTGTTTTGTGCGCTCATAGAAAACTGGATTATGTGTAAGATGTAAAGAAGATTGGCTATCACAAAATAAATCCATAGCATATGAATGTTGTACCCCCAAACTGCTAAGCAACCCTTTGAGCCACTTAAGCTCATACGTGACTGCCGTCATCGCACGATATTCTACTTCGGTCGAAAAGCAGAACACCATCACATATTTCTTCGTCTTCCAAGAGATAGGCGAATCACCAAGAAAAACCAACCAACCAGACAAAGAGTATCTCATGATGGGATAACTCGCCCAATCGGAATCACACCACCCCCGGAGCCACAATCACAGTCAAAGCGAAGAAGAATGTCTTGACCATGACAACCCTTCAGATATCTAATAACCCTCGAAGCCGTATCCTAATGATCACATCGGGGCTCATGCATAAACTACGACAAGATGTGAATAGGGTAAGCCAAATTTGGTCGAGTAAACGAAAGATAGATCAGCCACCCCACGAGTTGTCGATATGCTTCCCCATCCGATAATAGTGGACTTGTAGAGCGTTCCAATTGATAATGTTGTTCCATGGAAAATCTTGCTGGTTTTGCCCCCAACAATCATGTCTCAGAGATAATGTCAAGTGTATATTTCTGTTGGCACAAAAAAAATTCTCCATACTTCGAGCTACCTCAACTCCAAGAATAAACTTCAACACCCCAAGGTCCTACATATGAAATCATGTACTCAAATAATTTTTAAAGGCAATAAGAGCATCAGAATTATTGTAACGACATATTTCGTTCAAGCGGATAGCCGATTCAAATAGTACAAGTGCAATAACCCGACTGGCTTTTCTTAGCGAGAAGACTCATTTGAGGCAAAGGATTCCAGACTTGGCCCTTCAGGAGTTCAGACTTAGACTTTCAAAGGTTCGCTCGGAGTATCGCTCGACCGAGACAAATCATCGCTAAGGTGGGTGGCTACAATGAACTTGTCTTTGCTTAGCCAGCATACATAAAATATGGACGATACATGCTAGTCGCTAGGTGAATCACCTACTGCATGCTAATAAATAATATAACGCACCTAGCTAATGGAATAATCCTGTCTTGTATTACTTGTGTTAGAACATGGAAATAAAACTTGGCTTATAACTTGGACCCTCGCATGTTACCTTAGTTTTGTGCAAGTAGACCCCGCTATGCCTCTAGTAGATCGGGGCATGACATATTGGTATCAGAGCATTAACTTTACGTCTTTGGACTTCTTATCGATTTTCTCAATTTTGAAAGCTCGTTTATGGGTTATGTGCATACACTCTCTCTCATTGACCCATTGGGATGTTCCATATAATGAGTCTAAATACTTTTAAAAATTGCATGTGATTGATATGATTGCTTGAACTGGAACGCAAAGACCCTTGTTTCGGCCTGTGTTAGAGTTTGTGGGATAGACTCGTGCTAGAATTTGCAAGTTATGTATGAACCTGAATACCTATACATAATTTCCAAGCTGGTTAGTGTGCGAGATAGAATATCGTTCGAACGGTTACCTATGCACACAACTTTTCGGCTAAGTTGTGCTGAGTATCGGGAGCCAAGACCCTTGGTGCTAGCAAGTTTGCAAGCGAGAGTGGGATATCGTTCTGATAGGACAAGTCAGACTTAGAATGGCAACCGATAGAAACCTTATCACTTTATCTCCAAGGCGAATATAGAGAATCGTACTTAAATTTTGGAAAATAGCTTAGACGATATTTTGTGTCGGAAGATGCAAATAAAATATGGTTTACTTGGATGACTATCAATAGAGATATATATGAGACTAAGATTTATCAGGCGACGCTTAGGTATCACGCATGAGTTCTAAGGAACGACTTGGTGAATATGCTAGCGAGTGACGTGAACACGATTGAGGATTTAATTGGGTGACTCGATTCCTGAGTGTTGTATAGATCATTTTGGAAATGTTCAAGCGAATTCAAAGATCTCGTGTGATAGTTGGTTTGAACGATTGAGAATGTATTGAATAAAGTAACAAGGCTTATATCGAATAAGGACACAAGGTAATAGAAATCAATATCTTGGTCGAGGAAACTTGGTAGATCATGCGAGCGATTTCAAATTAAACCAAACGAATTAAAACTTGAGTAGGATATCGCTCGAATAGAAGTTAGCCCGAGAATGGATATTGTTGTTTCGGATTAATAGACTTGGTATGATATCAATAATTGAAAGATGATATAGATTGATACAAGTAAAATAATATTGTGGTTCGATGAAAAAGGTAAGCGATAACGGATTCGACCTGGAGTTTGGAAGAACGATCTTGAATTAAGTTTGAAAGATAACTCTCGACAATCAGTCTCAGCCGATAATAATTATTCTGCGGGAGCGCTGGCATTGTGATTTCACGTCCGGCGGGGATGATCGAACTCACGGAAATATGTTCGATGATTATTCAAATGAACTCGATAAAATAGAACGTAACTAAGTGAATGGACTTTGGCTTGGGATTTAAAATCAATTGTTTGAGGAATGGTAGAAGTAGACTATGGATTTATCAAATGGTAACACTGAAGTTGGACGATTTGGATAGACGAATTATGATCACGGCATGAACATATATAACTTAGATGGAGCAAAGTGTTAATGATAAGGTATCTCAATTATTTTGATGATAGCCATAAGGTTTGACATTTTTGTCTTGTGCGAGCGTAACTCCATGCTCATACATGTGTCACGTCCGAATTAGCACTATTACCCAGCTGGAGCATTGGCATGGTGATCTCACGTCCAGCGAGGATAATTGAACTTGCGGGAGACCGGAGCGTGATAATCAAAGGATCATCTTGACTTGTGGTTCGACACGATAAGACAAATTTGGGAATGCAAGTGAATCGAAAGTGTTTCAAGGATGAGTTAGCCTAGAACATGGAGTAAGTCACATTTGATGGTTATGTGAACGGATATGTAAATTATGTTGGACGACTTGGAGTTATGATCGAAGATTTAGAATTGAATCATGGCTAGGTAGTCTAGACTTAGAATGGATATATGGGTTCTATCAAACATGTTTGAGGAGATAGACTATGTAAATTGCTAGGCTTGTCATGCGACATGGATATATCATGGATTTGATTGAATGGACTCGAACCCTGTTCAACGAACGTGTTAATGTGTGTAGGATGATATGTGCTCGATGTTTAGAAATCTGAGTGAAACGAGCTTGGGTAGAATATCTCGTGCAAACGAACAATAGTTTGACCTTAGGAATTGGGGCGAGCATCGTATGACAAATTTGTACGATAAATCATATGTTAGAACCTATATCTATGACCTTGTAAGCTGACCTAGTAATCAGGCAGACAACCCTGTGCCGAGTGAAAGAACTTGTGTAGCCGACTTTAGAGTATTGCCTGAGAAAGCCATAGAACTGGGGCAGCAAGACATAGAATTAGACTTGGAACGGTAAGTATGTGCTATATTTGACACGAATAGAATGGAAGATAGGACATGGACGCTAGTCAGTTGATCGGATAGATCGTTCTTGACGGTAGTGCAATGCTTAATTTGAGTGAGACTGAAAATAACTTAGATTTTGGTTGACCTCGTTGGAGGTATTATTGTGATTTGTAAGACAAGAACCTTTGAGATTTCGTAAGTAGCTTGTTCGAATTCACTATTGCTAAGTTTGCTTGAATGCATATGTTTGAGGGACGCCTTGAACGTGTGCACGATCCAAGACTCAATAATATGTTGAACTCGAGTGCAAATACTTCGATATCGCTAAGTTGGTTGACATATATATATTTGAGGGACCTTTGAATATGTGCACGATCCAGACTCGCGATATGCTGATCTCAAATGCTAGTGCAAGTGAATATATTAGATTCGCATGGACGAGTATAACAATTTGGATAAGTTTGCCTCAGCCTTAGATCATTATTCAAGATGGATCATACCGTACCTCGCGTTAAGCGATATATGTTCCGCGCTAAGGTGCAGTAGAGACCGAGTCAGAGCTTGGATTGAATGATAGAGTCATTCGATAAGATATACCCAGCACACATGCAACACGGATCATTATGCTTGAGATAGATTTGATAGTTTGCGATAGAACGGTTTGCGCTCAGGAAGTCTCGAGGACAAGACTTTTTTTGAGTGGTGTATAATGTAACGACCCATTCCGTTCAAGCGGATAGCCGATTCAAACGGCATAAGTGCAACAACCTGACCCGCTTTGCTCAGCGAGAAGACTCGTTTGAGGCAAAGGATTCTAGACTTGGCCCTTCAGAAGTTTAGACTTAGACTTTCAAAGGCTCGCTCGGAGTATCGCTCGACCGAGGCGAATCATCGCTAGGTGGGTGGCTACGATGAACTTATCTTTGCTTAGCCAGCACACTTAAAATATGGATGCTAGGTAAATCACCCTATGCATGCTAATAAATATTATAACGCACCTAGCTAAGGGAATAATCCTATTTTGTATTGCTTATGTTAGAACATGGAAATAAAACTCGGCTTATAACTTGGACCCTCGCATGCTACCTTAGCTTCGTACAAGTAGACCCCGCTATGCCTCGAGTATATCGGAGCATGATAATTATTGTTAGAGAGAATTAGATCGTCGGCATATACAAGAATATTCATCTGAACATCACCCTTATGAAGAGTAAAAAGCGAGTAGTCAGAGTACGATTGGAAAAATTCGTACTCCTACAAATAAGTCGCCAACTTCGTAATCCAACAACGAGGCGCCTGTTTAAGCCCATAAAGAGATTTTTGAAGCTGACATACCTGATCAGGGCGTGTGGTTCAAAAACCAGGTGGTAGTTTCATATAAACTTCTTCGGTAAGATCTCCATGCAGGAAAATATTAGGAACATTCATCTGATGTAGTTCCTAATTCTTTGCTGTAGCTACAGTTAGAAAAGCACGAACACTAACCATTTTTGCAACCGGAGCAAAAGTATCAGTGTAATCAATCTCTTCAACCTGCTGATTGCCGAAAACCACCAAACGGGCTTTAAGCCCTCAACACTCCCATCAGAATTATACTTTATCTTATACACCCACCGGCTCCCTAGAGCACATTTTCCAGCCGGAAGCGTCTCCATTGTCCAGGTATCTTTATCCCCCAAAGCTCGTATCTCCTTCTACATAGCTTCACGCCACCCTGCATCTTTAACCGCCTCTTTAAAGGAGGTTGGTTATGTACCTGCAGTTACAACTGCAAGAAAATTCCTGTATCCCAGAGAAAATCTATCACAATTCAAAAAATATGTTATAGGATAAGGAGTACCCGAGGAGTGATTGGAAGTGGTGGAACATTGGGAGGAAGGACTGTAGAAGCATAAAAAATACGCTAGAGAAATTATACGCAATATGCATGAAGCCCGCGTATCGCTCTACCGAGGCGAATCATCGCTAAGGTGGGTGGCTACGGTGAACTTGTCTTTGCTTAGCCAGCACACATAAAATCTGGAATATTCATGCTAGTCGCTAGGTGATTCACCCCCTGCATGCTAATAAATCTAACGCACCAAGCTAAGGGAATAATCCCAACTTGTATTGCTTGTTAGAACATGGAAATTGAAATACTGCTTATATTCAGACCCTCGCATGCTAAGTCCCTTAACGGTTTCAACTCTCGGTTTACCTTCGTGTCCGAGCAATGGCCTGCTTATGTTCCTTAGAAACGCATGCTTGTCTGCTTGAATGTTGCATTATTTTCATCCAAACCTCGGAAGACTACCAAGTAGTCATTCCGTGCCTGAATGAACCCGCAAGTATTCGGGACCGTTAGGTCACCAAGGCAGTTCCCGAACCAGGGGACTGCATCATGTCAAGAAAATGAATCATACTCCAGTGGCAAGACTCATTCAGGTATTCGGATCTCCCTGCAAGTCTCCCTCCTGTGCGGGCTTACAACAGCCCAGGAGACTGTGCATATCCAATAGCCAAATGAATCATGCATTACTGCTTGTCGTGTGCTCGTGTGTAAATTAATAATCGTGTTCGATCATGGACAACTTGTGCACAAGGGTATAAGTTCTGCGGACGGTGCTTGGGCACTGGCACCAATCCGATCCGGGCAGACTTCGTGTGTTGTCATCGTGTGCGGACTGGATAGCTTGCAACGCATCGTGTGTTATCGTGTATTCAATATGAGCTCCCGTTGCTTGCTATCCATGTCCATGACTAGTCCATTATGGCATCAAGCCAGTGATCATCGTGTGTATATGCTTGCAATGCCTCGTGTGTTTATCGTGTGAATATGGCTTGCAATGCATCGTGTGATTTTCATGTGTGTTTAAGCCTGCTGCATGCTTGCTTATAAAATGGAAAGATAAACAAGTCATCCTCGCTTAGCGGCTATCCGCGTGCGAGTCATTGCATAGCATCAATGAATAACTTAACACCTGAACGATCATGTTAAAAGAACCCTCGTGTTTGCATATGCTATGCCTCCTGAATGTTTATACTTACCGTGCTTGAATTAATCATGTTTGCCTTGGACAGGGAAGGAGAAATGGTAAGTTGGTAAGTCTCGCCGTGTTTCCTCAAACATCGCACGGCGCACTGCCCGACACGTTAGGCTATTCAATATTTGCATAAAACTGATCCTAAGGCAACTAGAAAGACAACTTAATAGTTGTGCACGGAACCTGTATTACGTGTTTGGATTTCTCGAGCGGGCGAGTAGCTTCCCCACCAGTGCATTCAATGTACTGATAATCCACCAATTTGTATGCAGGGTACGGAAGAACCTCAGTCGGTGAGGATGCCTCCAACGTGCGTGCTAAGGCCACGAGTTTCCTCTGAAGCCTTGCAATGGTGCGTCCGGAAATAAAGCACATATACAAGACATAATGTTGGAACATAGCCCGAACTCGCCTGTACAATCATTCCACAGTTGTAGCCACTTGGCACGCTTTTACTGTTTCAGAGAGAGGCTTGAGCGACTTGTAATCTTGGCTATACGCCGCCTGTAACACATGTTTATATCAATAAAAGAGCTTGCTTTACTTCAACTTGTGTTTCAATGCTTCCGCTATATTTGTCGACTCAGTGAACCTATTATCGAATCGCTATGCATTTCTAAACTCCGCTGCACTCGGACAATCTGTGCGACTCTGTGGCTTAGAACTCTTGCCGCCAGCCAATGAACTATGGCCTTGCACGGGCGTGGCTCACGCTCGTGCGGCATCACGCCCGGATGGGTTAAGCGATCGTTCCGCGGGAGCGCTGGCGAGGGTGATTCCCGCCTAGCGGGAACGGCCGATTGCCTTCGGGAGATCGGGGCGTGACATGTTGGTATCAGAGCCTGGCTTCTACGCCTTTGGACTTCGATTCGATATCCCTGTTTCGAAAGCTCGTTCGTGGGTTATATGCACGCTCTCTCTCAATGCCTCGATAGGATATTCCAACAATAAGTCTAAATACTTTCAAAATACGTTTTGAATGATATGATTGCTTGTCTGGTTGTATGCTGCGAGTGGCCTTTGTGCCAACCTGTGCGAACCCTTGAGAGTATCGCTAGTAGCTTGTCCGATTTTTACTAACTCTAAGTTTGGTTGAATGCAACTATTCGAGGGACGCCTTGAACTAGTGCACCATCCAAGACTTAAGAAAAGGTGAACTTGAGTACTGAGACTTCGCTATCACTGAGCTGGTTGACGTGTTCACGCTAGAAATACATTTCGAAAGTGCGCACGATCCAGTCTAAGCGATATGCTGATTTTGAAGCTTGTGCAAGTGAATATCCAAATGAACAAGTACAACGACTTGTCTAGGATTGCCTCAACCCTAGATTACTGCTTGTCCTCAGTAAGTCTCGAGGACGAGACTTTTTCTGAGTTGGGTAGGATGTAACACCCCGTTCCGCTCAAGCGGACTGCCGTCTTAAACGGCAATCGTGCAACTGTCCCGACCTGCTTTGCCTCAAACAAGAAACAAAGGATATCCAGACTTGTCCCTACAGGATCCCGGCTAAGGCTTGCAGAGGCTCGCTTGACGTATCGCTCTACCGAGGCAAATCATCGCTAAGGTGGGTGGCTACGGTGAACTTGTCTTTGCTTAGCCAGCACACATAAAATCTGGAATATTCATGCTAGTCGCTAGGTGATTCACCCCCTGCATGCTAATAAATCCAACGCACCTAGCTAAGGGAATAATCCCAACTTGTATTGCTTGCTAGAACATGGAAATTGAAATACTGCTTATATTTAGACCCTCGCATGCTAAGTCCCTTAACGGTTTCAACTCTCGGTTTACCTTCGGGTCCGAGTAACGTGCCTGCTTATGTTCCTTAGAAACGCATGCTTGTCTGCTTGAATGTTGCATTGTTTTCATCCAAACCTCGGAAGACTACCAAGTAGTCATTCCGTGCCTGAATGAACCCGCAAGTATTCGGGATCGTTAGGTTACCAAGGCAGTTCCCGATCCATGGGACTGCATCATGTCAAGAAAATGAATCATACTCCAGAGGCAAGACTCATTCAGGTATTCAGATCTCCCTGTAAGTCTCCCTCCTGTGCGGGCTTACAGCAGCCCAGAAGACTGTGCATATCCAATAGCTAAATGAATCATGCATTACTGCTGTCACGCCCCAGTCCCAAAATACGTAGGACTAGGAACACGTAAGCATGCCAGTCGCATGGATATGGCAACTCCAATATATGGAAACCAAAATCCATACGTACGCTGTAATATAAAAATCCATCCATGAGTGGTATAAGCATATGTCACAAGTCATAGGGTACAATCTAAATCTCATCCACAGAAAATTAATATAAATGACTAACCAGCATCTATATAACTAGATCTCAATATAAGTATCTAAGGATGATAGTTGGATGGAAACAAATCCACTACCAACTCGAATGTAAGAGCAAATATTAAAATAAGTACAACACAACAACACCATATAAGAACACCATCTAGCAATCACGGGCTCGAAGAGAGGACATCCACGAAACATATATAGCCATCCAATCTGTGCTCCTGCAAATGCTCAAGAATAGATACACTGGGCAGAGGACCAGGTCCTCAGAGGGACGTAACAAGATACAGAAAATATGAGCCAACTTGAATACAGTAAACACGCATATAATTTGAAAATAAATAAGTACGCTATACAAGACAATCTATATGAATGCAAATGAGGACAACTTTTCGACGTATTGGCAAGGGTAGGCTACTCGATCTACCTCACAACTCACACACACGTCAATGGACATCAGAAATCGACATACCGCGGGGGTAGCGACCAGCGAGACTCCAAAAATTAACATACCGCGGGGGTAGCGACCAGCGCGACACACGCCCGTAGTGCGAGCTATATACTACGGTTTACCAGAGTGGTTAAAAGCCCATACGCCTAATGATTGTCCTCCCATGATACTAGGTGCCATGTGTGTGTCAACATATCTAATACATAGTAATGACTGGAGAAAAACTACACATGCAAGAACTATACAAAAATGAAATAAATAAATAGAAATATAAATAGCATGCAAAGTACTGTAAATAATTTGGCAAGGTATCATGCCTGGTAAGAAAGCTGCAAGGTGTACTGTCCAGAAGTCAAACGCACAAAATCAAAAGCTATGGCCGCAGAACAATGTCTCCGGATGCTGAAATAAACATCACCAACATTTCCGGAATGGGCAAAATAGCTAAAAAGCATACCCCTTTCGTCCAATTTGGACACATGGACAAAACGGTAATTTCGGGCAAAAGTGGGGTCCACGGGTGGCCCACTTTGTACCGAAAAGCGTGCCAAGGGTAACAGTCTCTAAATGGAACAAATTATAGGTCAAACAACTCTAAATGTCAATACGAACCCATCGGTATGTCCAAATGTGGATTCCGATGAGCCGAACAAAATTTTGTCTAAAAAGTCAACTATAGGGCCCCACCAATTGACGATTTGGTCAACCGTCTCAGAATTGCGTAAAAATTGGGTCACAGGACCAGCACGTTACCACGAGTCCAGTGACGCAAGTTTCATCACAATCTGACAAGCGTGCACAAAATACGCGCGAGTTCCACAAAAGTTGCGATACGGGGTGTGTCCGCGGATACGGCCTGATTTTGGCACGCACACGCGTCCGAATCATTTTTCACAAATTTTCACGTGTCCGGTTACGCTGTGTGCACCGTTCGGTACACTTGGTACATGGCGGGACGGTCCCGTTTGGCGGGGCGCGCTCCGTTTTTCAACTTTTGGAAATCTGGAAAAAGTGGGTGCGCATAGTTTTGTGACGAATTTAACTATGTCCACAGCGGCTAATAATATAGGATTTTTTAACAGAAAATAAACTAGTTCAAGTGTTCTACATGTATCAAAAAGAATCACAGAATTTGGATCTCTGTGGTGGGAGATACGAACTCGGCAATCTGGGTGGTCACCGCAGTTTTCTGCGATCCCAGAATTGGGTCTGCTCGCACCCACTTGGACGCTATTTTTTGCCTAGGGGTACACATTTTCCGAGGTTGTCTATTATACAAATATGGAAGAGGGTTAAGGGGTGAGCATACCGGTGAAGACAGAACGGCGTTTGGTTGAGCGAGTCGACGGGAAACAATTTCGGAGCGAAGGTGTCTCGTGTGGGAATCTGCAGTGCGCGAGGTCGGAGTCGTCGGGATGGTTTGGACGGCTTGGCGGGGCTCTCTGGTTGCGGTGACGGCTCTAGATGAGAAGAGGAGGTCTGAAGATTTAGGTTAGGGTTTTTGAGATATATATATATATATATATATATATATATATATATATATATATATATATATATATATATATATATATATATATTTAATAGGGAGAGAGAAGCGAAATAGGGGGCGGCCAATTGGGGTCGGGTCTGGGAATAAGCCGCTGAAGTGGGATGGTGGGTCTCTGGATGCAAATGTTATGGGCTGAAGGGTGGCAGTCTTAGCAATTGCTAAGGAATGGTCCCTGGAAGTAGCAAATATATTAAAGGGGCGGGTCCTGTTTGGCGTTTAGCAAGTTGCTAAGGATGGGGTCTTTAGCATTGTTATTATTATTATGATTATTATTAGTTCATTCTAACTGGAAGCAACTTGCTGAAGATGGTAGTAGTGTTATTAGACGGGTCTGGAGCAAATTGGCTAGTGAGTTGCTGAAGTATGGGTCCTTGCAGCAAGTTTGCTAGGATGGTAAAGAATGGTAACATAGTAGTTGTTATTATTATTATTATTATTATTAGTTAAGTTCTTATTTAATTATTTCTTTTACTTTCTTTTCTTTTCTTTTTCTAAATATATATATACATATATATATATATATATATATATATATATATATATATATATATATATATATATATATTTGTGTATACATATATATTATATATATATTCATAAGAAAATTCATGGATTAGAATAATGCACACCATTAGGCTAGCAACAGCTTAAGGGGTCTCCTACATGAAATAAATTCCAAAAAACTTCTGATGGTCCCATAAGTCCTCTAAGTGTCCGAACACCTAAAATAAAAATTATTAAAAATCTATTTCTCCTATTTAGCACATAATTACCATAATTAAATTATTAATTAATAAAAAATAATAAATACGGTTTTTTAGAAATAGGGGTTTTACATTCTACCCAACTTACAAAAATTTTGTCCTCGAAATTAAGATTAAGCCACGATAGAATGTCAAGGATGGTATAAGACTTGCATTGTTTAAAATGCAAGGCTAGGTTTAAAGGGGTGGGCGATGTTGCACATTGCACATTCCGAAAAAATCATAAAAAAATCCATATGAGCGAAAAATAGGTTTCTTCATGTGTCATGTCCAATTGTGTGGACACATAAATGCTCTTTGCATAAAAGCGCCCAACAATTAGAAAATTGCACAAAGATGAGAATTGGGTGATGGGCATGTCTAGGATAAGGGTGTAGAATTTGTAGGAAGGCAGTGGCTAGTGTAGCGCTCCAATTATCGGAGCACGGTAAGGTCGCTAAGTGATATAACTATTGTAAAATTAAATAAAATATCGTGTTCTATCTCTAACTGGACTCAAGCTAACCTTAGTCTCACTAACTCAGCCAAGTAGGTCAAGTTTTTGGGTGAGGGGTTCACAATCTGCCGAACTTAAAATTTCCATCTACCACCTAAGGCTATACATCTAGAAAAACTATTGCTCAAATTATTTAATCATGATTGTTAATCCTCAAAGGTTTAACACCAAACATATCACCTATGATATGCCCTTAACCAATTATAAAAGAGAGTCACTAAGTCATGTGATTAGCCTTATGGGGTATATCTAGTACTATCAGTGTCAACTTATACCAGCACGAGGTTTCATCTTTCCGAAATAGGGGAAGACGGAGAGAAATAATAAAGAACTCAAGGTGAAGGTGACAGAATACAAGTACGAGGTTCAAAGAGATTAAAGAATCGAAAAGAGAGTTGTCAGGACAGTTGTGGATTGAAATCCTATTTTTGATAATTTTCTATTTACATGCTCATATCAGTACAGTTATGTAACCGATACGATGTGTCAGACATATCTAGGGCAAGTATATCTGTCTACTACCATATATCTCAATCCACGTAAAGTAGTCATGCGAAGAGCGAACCAAGCGCACTAAGGTTAGCTAGACCTTAATACACCAATTCTGATTAGGCAATTGTATCATTGTGTGCACCCAATAATACATATGCCATGAGCAAGCTCGATAAAAGAATAAGCTTGCAAAAACTAGGCTATAATAGCAGCATAAGTTAAGGTAGTACAACAAACATAAATATGCTGGATTATGATGAAAGAAGGTACATAACAATTCAAGTTCACAAAAGATAAGACTCCACAATCTCTACATTTGTCATACTAATTCCTTGTCTAAGTCGATAGTCGACAAAGTAGGGGTATAGCCTCTAAGTTCTACAGTCTGATGAAACATTATCTTCTTATGCTAGCACACAGTTAATGTCATTCAGCTACACTTCAATAATAGGGCAAAAGACTATGTGATACTATGTTGTGAGGTATACTACCCAACTTATAACAATAACCTAGTACTGTAATTGTCTTAAGGATACCGTAGAAACTCTTGTTAAGGTTTACGAGAAGGGATCTTGGTACTTATTAGGGTATCCTCTATACTAGGGTCAAATATTATGGTAAAACTTCTAAGTAACTCTAGTAGCATCTATACTACTCTCAAGTCTTCATAATACATCAAGGGGTAATGATAAACCAATCTATAGATAAGGAATTCTACGGTTCACTTAACTATTCTAAACTTAGTGGGGTGTCTATATTCTCGTTGTATTCTTAATAGGTGTGCTACCATAATCATCATCCTAATAACCGGGGTTCCTATATTCTAGCAGAAGGCTATACTAAAGAAACTATTATGGGAGTACAGGAATCAAGCAGGATGCAATTGTTCAAATAGACAGATAGGAGGAAGATGAATCATAGTCAATTATGGATGAGATCCTATACTCTAGTCCTAGGTGCAGGCTTGTTCGGTACAATAATGTAACCGAGACAATATGCTCTCGACCTACGTGGGCCACCACAAAAACATGTCATGCCCCAGTCCCAAAATACGTAGGACTAGGAACACGTAAGCATGCCAGCCGCATAGATATGGCAACTCCAATATATGGAAACCAAAATCCACACGTACGCTGTAATATAAAAATCCATCCACGAGTGGTATAAGCATATGTCACAAGTCATAGGGTACAATCTAAATCTCATCCACAGAAAATCAATATAAATGACTAACCAGCATCTATATAACTAGATTTCAACATAAGTATCTAAGGATGATAGTTGGATGGAAACAAATCCACTACCAACTCGAATGTAAGAGCAAATATTAAAGTAAGTACAACACAACAACACCATATAAGAACACCATCTAGCAATCACGGGCTCGAAGAGAGGACATCCACGAAACATATATAGCCATCCAATCTGTGCTCTTGCAAATGCTCAAGAATAGATACACCTGGCAGAGGACCAGGTCCTCAGAGGGACGTAACAAGATACAGAAAATACGAGCCAACTTGAATACAGTAAACACACATATAATTTAGAAATAAATAAGTACGTTGTACAAGACAATCTATATGAATGCAAATGAGGACAACTTTTCGACGTATGGACAAGGGTAGGCTACTCGATCTACCTCACAACTCACACACACGTCAATGGACATCAGAAATCGACATACCGCGGGGGTAGCGACCAGCGAGACTCCAGAAATCGACATACCGCGGGGGTAGCGACCAGCACGACACACGCCCGTAGTGCGAGCTATATACTACGGTTTACCAGAGTGGTTAAAAGCTCATACGCCTAATGATTGTCCTCCCATTATACTAGGTGCCATGTGTGTGTCAACATATCTAATACATAGTAATGACTGGAGAAAAACTACACATGCAAGAAATATACAGAAATGAAATAAATAAACAGAAATATAAATAGCATGCAAAGTACTGTAAACTATTTGGCAAGGTATCTTGCCTGGTAAGAAAGCTGCAAGGTGTACTGTCTAGAAGTCAAACGCACAGAATCAAAAGCTAAGGCCGCAGAACAATGTCTCCGGATGCTGAAATAAATATAACCAACGTTTCCGGAATGAGAAAAATAGCTAAAAAGAATATCCCTTTCGTCCAATTTGGACACAGGGGCAAAACGGTAATTTCGGGCAAAAGTGGGGTCCACGGGTGGCCCACTTTGCACCGAAAAGCGTGCCAAAGGTAACAGTCTCTAAATGGGACAAATTATAGGTCAAACCACTCTAAATGTCAATACGAACCCAACGGTATGTCCAAATGTGGATTCCGATGAGCCGAACAAAATTTTGTCCAAAAAGTCAACTTTGGGGCCCGCCAATTGGCGATTTGGTCAACCGTCTCAGAATTGCGTAAAAATTGGGTCACAGGACCAGCGCGTTACCACGAGTCCAGTGACACAAATTTCGTCATAATCTGACAAGCGTGCACAAAATACGCACGAGTTCCACAAAAGTTGCGACACGGGGTGTGTCCGCGGATACGGCCTGATTCCGGCGCGCACACGCGTCCGAATCAGTTTCCACGAATTTTTACGTATCCGATTACGCTGTGGGCACCGTTCGATACACTTGGTACACGTCGGGGCGGTCCCGTTTCGCGGGGCGCGCTCTATTTTCCAACTTTTGGAAATCTGGAAAAAGTGGGTGCGCATAGTTTTGTGACGAATTTAACTATGTCCACAGCGGCTAATAATATAGAGTTATTTAACAAAAAATAAACTAGGTCAAGTATTCTACATGTATCAAAAAGAATCACCGAATTCGGATCTCTGTGGTGGGAGATACGAACTCGGCAATCTGGGTGGTCACCGCAGTTTTCTGCGATCCCAGAATTGGGTCTGCTCGCGCCCACTTGGACGCTGTTTTTGCCTAGGGGTACACGTTTTCCGAGGTTGGCTATAATACAAATATGGAAGAGGGTTAAGGGGTGAGCATACCGGTGAAGACGGAACGGCGTTTGGTTGAGCGAGTCGACGGAAAACAATTTCGGAGCGAAGGTGCCTCGTGTGGGAATCTGCAGTGCGCGAGGTCGGAGTCGTCGGGATGGTTTGGACGGCTTGGCCGGGCTCTCTGGTTGCGGTGACGGCTCTAGATGAGGAGAGGAGGTCTGAAGATTTAGGTTAGATTTTTTGAGAGATAAATATATATATATATATATATATATATATATATATATATATATATATATATATATATATATATATATATATATTTAATAGGGAGAGAGAAGCGAAATAGGGGGCGGCCAATTGGGGTCGGGTCTGGGAACAAGCCGCTGAAGTGGGATGGTGGGTCTCTGGATGAAAATGTTATGGGCTGAAGGGTGGAAGTCTTAGAAATTGCTAAGGAATGGTCCCTGGAAGTAGCAAATATATTAAAGGGGCGGGTCCTGTTTGGCATTTAGCAAGTTGCTAAGGATGGGGTCTTTAGCATTGTTATTATTATTATGATTATTATTAGTTCATTCTAACTGGAAGCAACTTGCTGAAGATGGTAGTAGTGTTATTAGGCGGGTCTAGAGCAAATTGGCTAGTGAGTTGCTGAAGTATGGGTCCTTGCAGCAAGTTTGCTAGGATGGTAAAGAATGGTAACATAGTAGTTGTTATTATTATTATTATTATTAGTTAAGTTCTTATTTAATTATTTCTTTTACTTTCTTTTTTTTTCTTTTCTAAATATATATATACATATATATATATTTGTGTATACATATATATTATATATATATTCATAAGAAAATTCATGGATTAGAATAATGCACACCATTAGGCTAGCAACAGCTTAAGGGGTCTCCTACATGGAATAAATTCCAAAAAATTTCTGATGGTCCCATAAGTCCTCTAAGTGTCCGAACACCTAAAATAAAAATTATTAAAATCTATTTCTCCTATTTAGCACATAATTACCATAATTAAATTATTAATTAATAAAAAATAATAAATACGTTTTTTTAGAAATAGGGGTTTTACAACTGCTTGTCGTGTGCTCGTGTGTAAATTAATAATCGTGTTCGATCATGGACAACTTGTGCACAAGGGTATAAGTTCTGCGGACGGTGCTGGGGCACTGGCACCGATCCGATCCGGGCAGACTTCGTGTGTAGTCATCGTGTGCGGACTGGATAGCTTGCAACGCATCGTGTGTTATCGTGTATTCAATATGAGCTCCCGTTGCTTGCTATCCATGTCCATGACTAGTCCATTATGGCATCAAGCCAGTGATCATCGTGTGTATATGCTTGCAATGCCTCGTGTGTTTATCGTGTGAATATGGCTTGCAATGCATCGTATGATTTTCATGTGTGTTTAAGCCTGCTGCATGCTTGCTTGTAAAATGGAAAGATAAATAAGTCATCCTCGCTTAGCGGCTATCCGCGTGCGAGTCATTGCATAGCATCAATGAATAACTTAACACCTGAACGATCATGTTAAAAGAACCCTCGTGTTTGCATATGCTATGCCTCCTGAATATTTATACTTACCGTGCTTGAATTAATCATGTTTGCCTTGGACAGGGAAGGAGAAATGGTAAGTTGGTAAGTCTCACCGTGTTTCCTCAAATATCGTACGGTGCACTGCCCGACACGTTAGGCTATTCAATATTTGCATAAAACAAATCCTAAGGCAACTAGAAAGACAACTTAATAGTTGTGCATGGAACCTGTATTACGTGTTTGGATTTGTCGAGCGGGCGAGTAGCTTCTCCACCAGTGCATTCAATGTACTGATAATCCACCAGTTTGTATGCAGGGTACGGGAGAACCTCGTTCGGTGCGGATGCCTCCAACGTGCGTGCTAAGGCCAGGAGTTTTCTCTGAAGCCTTGCAATGGTGCGTCCGGAAATGAAGCACATATACAAGATATAATGTTGGAACATAGCCCAAACTCGCCTGTACAATCATTCCACAGTTGTAGCCACTTGGCACACTTTTACTGTTTCAGAGAGAGGCTTGAGCGACTTGTAATCTCGGCTATACGCCGCCTGTAACACATGTTTATATCAATAAAAGAGCTTGCTTTACTTCAACTTGTGTTTCAATGCTTCCGCTATATTTGTCGAGTCAGTGAACCTGTTATCGAATCGCTATGCGTTCCTAAACTCCGCTGCACTCGGACAATCTGTGCGACTCTGTGGCTTAGAACTCTTGCCGCCAGCCAATGAACCATGGCCTTGCACTGGCGTGGCTCACGCTCGTGCGGCATCACGCCCGGATGGGTTAAGCGATCGTTCCGCGGGAGCGCTGGCGAGGGTGATTCCCGCCTACCGGGAACGGCCGATTGCCTGCGGGAGATCGGGGCGTGACACCAGGTCCTCAGAGGGACGTAACAAGGTACAAGAAACATCATGCCAAAATAAATATAGTATATGAAAATGTAACAATAGGACAAACTATGTAACCAGCTATGTGATATGCAAGTGAGAGCATCACTAGTACTCAGGCTTAGACCACTACAAGCTGTGTCGGGGTGCCGGTAGCAGTAATAACAAGTAATGGGTCTAGCTCTGCTAGAGAGTCTACGACCTCACAATAGTAGTAGATATATATAAAACATCCTGTAGCCTGTGTCTCTCCCCACCCAATGTAACCACACGTCTCATGTCCATAACGTCTCATGTCCATGTCACGCGAGATCATAGCTAATACAACTAGTCATATAATATCTATGAATATAATGTCTATGTAAATCCTGTATCCTACACAGAATCACCATGAATATCTCAGAAAGATTTTGTCTCATGTATAGTGTCAAGTGTCCTGGGTTATAATGTACTTGATAAGACAAGTACGAGAGTGTAAGGGTCACGAATGTCCATCTCTAGATAATGTTACACAACTCCGCGTACGGGGTTGGCACCCGACTATTAATCGGACGCTAAGTAAGTCACACGGTCCTAGTTTTTAAGTATATACAATAATTATTTTAAGTCAAATAAATATATAACAAAACTGCAAGTTGGCAAGGTACACTTGCCTGGAACTCCAAGCTGATAATACAAAGAACCTGCTCTCGAATCCACGCTCGTGCGATCCCAAGATCCTAAATATATAATATCATAAAATTAGTCACTATGACATGGTTCACTAAGCATGCACAAGAGTAAAACTACTCTACGTCATTAATCATTAGACAATTATGGTCCAATTTAATCAAGGATACAACTTATACAATGCCATCAATTATTTAGAGTCTAAAATAATTAGGGGTTCTAACAAAGTAGGTTGGCTAAGGTTCACTAGTCAAGGACCAAGAAAGTGTGTAAACACCAAGCCTACTAGTCACATAACATCATCAAGCCTCATAAACATGGTTATAACGAAGGTTCATTTAGGTACTAGGTGTTCTCATACTAGATTTTCATATACAACATATCATCAACATTGGTATTCACTAAGTGTTAAACTATGTTAACCAACCTAGGGTTAGTTTTGTCTATTAAAACATACACATGAGCATTAACAATAGGTCAAGTTAGGGTCATCACAAACAATCACATACTATATTTCTCAAGTATATCCATTCATCCAACTATATACAACTCTCGTTCTACTACAAAATATCAAGTATACATAGACAAGTCAAATCTGAATTTATAATAAGATCATGGCATATACCTCATTTCTTTGTTGTATTTGTCATAAAATATGTGTGAAAGCACTACTATAACTAATGAACAACCTTAGCATGACATCTTCTATATTCTAACATAGTATTTATAAACAATAAAACTAGCTATCACAAAACCTAGGCAAAATGCACTACTAGTTGCACAATATTTAATCATGTCTCAACCATGCATTTATCTATATATAACACCCTAAAAAAAATTTATGCATTCTGAAATTTAGTGACAATTAGGGTAAAAATTATATTTTGCAAGTGGTTGCTTGGGTTTTAGATCATGGCAAAGTGAATAGGACAACAAGTGCATAAATAACATCCAAGTCTAGACATGAGAAGTAATAAATGTTCTTGGTCTAATATCATAAATAATATGAATACAAAGTTAGTGAAATTTAATAGGGATATGAAGTAAATATAGAAAGGGTTGAGTAGGAGGAGTTGTAGCTCTTATCAAAGTGTAATGGGAAGTCAAAAGAGGGTTGTGCACTGCTTGCACAAATTTGTCCAGATTTGGACACTTCGTCTCGTAGCTACTGTCTGGGGCTTCAAAACATTTCTCCAAGTACTTTGCAGATTAGAGAGATTAGGAGAGAGATAGAGGATAAAGATAGTGTGGTTGTTGAAGGGGTTTTAGTGCTGGAAGTGGTGGCAACAAGGTGTTGAAGTGGTGCTATTGTCGGCGGGTTCAGCAGGGTGTCTTTGTTTTGTAAGGGGTATTTGGGGGAGTTGTAGGATGATTTAGGTGCTTAGTTATAAATAAAACTTGTTAAGGAGAGGTAGGAGAAGGATATTTGGGTGCTGTAGTGGTGGTTTGGAGGCTATGGAGGTGGTGGAGTGGCCTGAGAAGAGGATACACTAAATTCGAATTCAGCCTGGACACCTCTGATGGAGGGCTGTTTTGAGAAACTTAGAACAAATTTTGATGGGAGGTTTGTGAAGAGAAAGTGATAAGGACAGGGAGAGGAAGAAGCATACAAAATTTGAGAGAAAAATACTTACTGTGGAGGGATATAGGGCCGGATTGGTGGGGGTATTGCTGAATTAAGATTCAGCCTGGGTAGGGTTGGATGGATGGAGGTGTGGAGGGAGATAGAGAAGGAATTGGAGATGGTTTGTGAAGAGAAAATGTGAGAAAGAGAGTTAGGAAGAAGTTTTATTCAGGTGGTTCTAATGGGGGAGGTGAAGAGAGGGGGGTTATGGGCAGTCTAGTGGGGAGGGGAAGGGTTTGGAGTTACCAATGGGGTAAGGAAAGGTCACAAGTTATAACACCTTTCCTTTCACATTCCATCCTAATGATTTAGTAAATCCATGGCTGTCCAAAACTGAAATGATGTTTAATATGGATGGTCAAACCTAGCTTAGTCAACCTAGGTTAAGTCCAACTACTTCTAGTTGGGTCAGGTTCGGGTCGTTGCGGTTTAGTTTGACTAGGTTGGTCCGATTCACTAGAAAATTGGTCATTTGTAACTATTGAGGGTAGGTAGCACATAGAGGTTAAATAGAGTAGGATACAGGTATAATGTGTGTCTTAGACCTAGTATAGATCATGATCATGCATTAGGTCGAAAGAATTGGTCGAAATTGGATCTCCAATTTAAATTGGAATGGTCAACGGTTGCACTGTAGGTGCTAGAAATTAAGTTTTTGACCCGAATATTTTACATTAAAATAGAGCACAAGGAGATATGTTTGAGTGGGATATGATAATCATAAATTAAGGTGGGCTCGTCTAGATCATGCATATAAAATTTATTTGGCGATAATGGCTAATGTTGTGCTCCTAAAAATTAAAGTTACGGAAAATATTTTTAAAGGATACTTTTGTTTACTTAATCCAAATTAATAATAAAAATAATAATTTTAAATATTATATTAAATTAAAATAGCTAAATCTCTGGGTGAGGGGATTTACACGTATAAACCTAGTTTTTATTTCTTTCGTTTATTATCAAACACAAGAGGCGACTCTGCTGGGGACTACTTTCTCTTCTGATGACAAAGTCATTTCTCAACACGATGTTGTATCCGTCGGAGCAACGAAGAAGACTTTGGTCGTTCAATTCGACCAATCTTCTTATGAAGATATGCTTCACGCAGGGGGTAGCTCTCATTCCCTCTCTGTTCAGGACAGCAGGAAGCTGCATAAAGTGTGGATGCCTCGCACATCCTCTACCCTTCCTGCAGACTCTCTCTCTCTCCGATCAACAAGGTTGTGGCATCCCAACCTATACGCCCTGTGCGTAAAAACTCGTCTTCGGTCTGTGACGTGGCAGACAAAGCTTCTGGCAGTGCCTTAGCGCCAACCCAGAAGTCTACACCGTGCCCTGCGCGAAAAAACTCGTCTCCCGTTGCTTGCGGGGAAGACGTAGTTTCTGACAAGGCCTCAGCGCCAAGTCAGAAATTTCAAATGCGCCTTGCGCGTAAAACCTTGTCTTCCATTGCTGACGGGGCAGACGTAGTTTCTGACAAGGCCTTAGCGCCATGTCAGAAAATCCAAACGAGCTTTGCGCGTAAAAATACCTCTCCCGCCTATAAGGGGGCAGAGGGTCCCTGCAATCTCTGCAAGGGAAAACAAGTGGCAGATTTCTCGACCTCTCGACTTTTACGCCATCAAGAGAATAAGTTGCCCGCTCTTTAGATTACGCGGAATGCTGATGGCCGTTTGAGGACTTCTCATATTTTACGCCAACCTGAGCAAAATTCCAAATTACGCCAGGAGAAGCCCCTGGGCGTAAAGAAGGCCCAGTCTGTGGATAGATTCGCTCCGTATGGATCATGTGCTACTCACATGGCTGGACTGCTGTATACGTATGGCAAAGAGATTTATGGTTCCCAATATCCGTATTCCGACTAATGTAAAAAGGCAGAATAAGCCTTCTGCTTCTTCTTCTTCTGTTAATCCCCCTGATTTGTGCGATTTCTTGATCCAGAAACGCAAAGGCAAGGGTTAAAATCAAGATGCAGTACCTCTAACTACGAAGAGTAGGGAGATCATATGGGAATATACGCCAACATCTAATGTCGTCACGACAAATGGGCCACATGAAGATTCTATCTTTATTATTCCACCTGCTCGCGACGATCAGCATCAAATAATCTTCGGTCGAATGCGGAATAGACCGATTGTACAAGAAGATTCTCGCGAGTCTAATGTTGGAAAAATCCAAATCCACAGATATAGCTCACAGGCTTTAAAGATTATGCAGAATATGGGTTATGATCTGAAGATGAAGCAAGGCCTCAATTATGGCAAAGGCAGACGAATATCGTTGCATAGTGATCCTTACTATCAAGAAACTCATTTTGGGTTAGGGTATACCGCATCTCTTGCAAACTCCAAACCTCCACAGTCAGATTCTATAATGTCAGAGCCAGGTCCTTCTAGATCAACTTCTATGGACGAACGCAACGACAGGTCTGGGGGTAGTCTCCCTCGAC
This sequence comes from Iris macrosiphon, assembly GCA_036927795.1. Classification (NCBI taxonomy): domain Eukaryota; kingdom Viridiplantae; phylum Streptophyta; class Magnoliopsida; order Asparagales; family Iridaceae; genus Iris; species Iris macrosiphon. Next base: position 42,062,016 of record JAYESA010000005.1, on the reverse strand, counting down.
AAAACAGGGCAGCATCCAAAGCTGGGGGTAGAATTTCCTTCGTGTCTGACAGTGATGCAAGCATGCCCATTCCCTCTGAGGATCGAAAGACTCAGGCATCGGGAGCCCGAAGGCCAAAGGGGACTTTCTCCTTCAATAAGGATGACGTCATTAAAATCTTCAATAAAATGATGAAGGAAAACAAGCTTCGTCTACCCAACATCAGATATCCTGAAAGGGATGGCAAGGTCGATGACCCGAAATATTGCCTCTTTCATCGGTACATTCATCACCCCATGAAGGCATGCTATGTACTAAAAAGGAGAATCCAGGAATTGATCGACGCCAAAGTCATTACTCTGCATTTATAAACGAGGAGACGACCAGGGCAAATTGATCTCACTCCAATGTGGCAATTTGCTCCCTCAAGAAGCACCGGGTGATGAATCCCTAAAAATCTCCTCGGAGGAACAACCTTCAGGTCTATCCCCATTTTAGCAAATCACTCTCCAGGGAATTTTTCGGACATCGGTTCACGTCCATATTACCTCTGAACCATTTTTACCCCCAGCTGAGTTTTCGCCATGTCCAAGTGACCTCTGAGCAAACCTCCCAGGTTGTTGCTATTGACCAGTTCAAGTCCATGATACCTCTGAACTACATCTCTCCGCTTTCTCCAACAAAGTAAAAACCATCACCACAAAAATAGGCACTTCCATAGTACCTCTGTCCTGCTTTTCCTTACCGCCAAATTCATATCTTACCACGTCCACATTCCCTCTGAGTAAGATGTTTTCAAAACTTTTTCATGTTCATATTACCACTGAGTGAAGTTCTTCTCTTCGGCTTTCTACTATTATTTCAGCTTATTATCTGTACTTAAGGTACGCCATGGGTAATAAGTCCATAAGCTAAGAATTTGCCATGTCCATATTACCTCTGAGCAAACTGTCCGAGTTTTGGCTATCGATTATCATGTCCATATTACCTCTGATATCGGTTGTCATCTCAACTTAACACCCGTACTTAACTCTAAGTACGCTAGTGGTGTTAGGTCTACAAAATCTGCCACGTCCATATTACCTCTGGCAGGGTTTGTCTTAAAACTTATTACTTGTACTGTCGTGCACAAGAAGTAATAGGTCCACAAACATCCCCCAGTGGGATGCCCGCAATGGAAACGAGTTGTTCACGTCCATATTACCTCTGAGCAAACTGTCCGAGTTTTGGCTATCGATTATTATTTTCTCTGATATCGGTTGTCATCTCAACTTAACAACCGTACTTAACTCTAAGTACGCCAGTGGTGTTAGGTCTACAAAACCTGCCACGTCCATATTACCTCTGGCAGGGTTTGTCTTAAAACTTATTACTTGCACTCTCGTGCACAAGAAGTAATAGGTCCACAAACATCCCCCAGTGGGATGCCCGTAAGGAAAACGAGTTGTTCATGTCCATATTACCTCTGAACTATCCTCATTTTTCCCAACCAAGAAAAATTCAGTTCATGTCCATATTACCTCTGAACTACGTCTCTCTACTATCCCCACAGAGTCATATTTTACAGCATCAATATTGTCTCTGTCAGGTCTTGTCTCAAACTTATTACTTGTACTCCTGTGCGCAAGAAGTAATAGTCCCACCAAAGATCCCCCAGTAGGATGTTCTCAACAAGCACGGTATTGTACTACGACCATAGTTCCTCTGGTATGATATCTAAAGTGCACACAAACGATCGCAAAGAAAGGGAGGACCCTTATGTGATTAAAATAGCATTTTCAAATGGCGCTTACAGATGAGCCAAGCATAATAAAGTTTTGATAATGGTCCCTATTAACGGCAAAATTGCAGATCTATTCTGTATTTGATCTCCTTTGCTTAAACGGAGTATGGTGAAGATCTCATTCTGACGATACTACGCACAAAGATTGGTTGGATCATATTCTATCATGTCCATATAACCTCTGAATAGATATGTTCAACTAATTTGAATCGTCAAAACCTATCATGTCCATATTACCTCTGATAGTGTTTTGTACACGAATTTTAGTTGGATCATATTCTATCATGTCCATATAACCTCTGAATAGATATGTTCAACTGAAACTTACCGAAAGGATATCACGTCCATATTACCTCTGATATCACTTTCACCCTATCTTGTCATTTATACTTCAAAAATGATGGGTCCACAAAGTCAGATAGAGCTTCTTTATTATCTCCGGGAAAAGCAAATTACAAAAAGAAGCAAAATAGTACATCATTGGGGAGAAGCAGCCAAATCACGAATCTATTGTGCCAAAGCAGCCAACCTCTCATTCCTGGAGTCCAAAATATTAGCGCGAGCCCGCTCCATTCGTGCCTCATCATCGCTCAGGAGGGATAGTTCAGACCGAGCATGTATAAAATCGGCGTGGAGAACACCCGCATGTGTCAGGTTCTGCTGAGCTGCTTTCATTCGGTCCTTCAACATATCTTGAGCTGCCGATGAAGCGAGCGTCCCCTCCTTTGCCTGAGCGAGTTCAGCTTCCAATCTGCGGACCCTCGCTTCATTTCCCTCGCATTCAGCCGCGCACTTAGCCAACTGGGGAATGACATACCCCAATACGACATGCTCTTTATTCATCACTTGTTGCTGTGCCTCGATGGATTTTCTCAGAGTTTCCATCTCTCCAGCAAGTCTCGCAGTCAAGGAGTTGTACTCAGCCTGAATTATATCATCGACGTTGTCGCGAGACAATTGCAAATAATTGTTAATAGGTTCTTCCAAACCATTAACTATTTGCTCCAGAGCATCAGCCCGTCCAGTGTCATCAAAATTTTAATCTGCGCTATGGTAAGATTGGAGGACATCTTCAGAGCATCAAAGCCCATATTCTTCTCCAGCACCATGGATATCAACGATTTTAAAGTGACATAGAATATGCTAGTAAATTGTTCAACTAGCATGGTAAAGTGTGAATAGACGCTGGGAGTGGCCGCGATATCAGTAAACCCCCTTTGTGGATCGTTGGCAAAAGATGTGGCCACGTTCGTCGCTTCAACAGATGGCACGACAAAAGAAGAGGCACCAACGATGGTTGAAGTTGCTGGTGTACTTAACGAAGGAGGCGCAGTCGCGATGATAGGCTCATCCTCCTCTGATTATATCTGGACTGTTGTTGGCGAGACGACGCCCGAAAAGTTGAGGACGAAGGATCGGTAGCTTCAAAGCGTACCTCTTCGATATCAAACGCCACCGTTTCATCGGTTGGATTCGCAAAAAAGTCAAAGGTTGTGATGACTCCGCCCTCTCCAGAGACGTCTACTCCTGATAAGAAGACAAGAGAAAATTAATAATCAAACTTGATGTTAATTTTTCTGAAAAAGGCATAAAAGACGACATTTACCCATGGCCGATGGTATATATGTCGCGTCCGCAGTCTGTACAGCTAAATCATTTCTTAATGATGCTAAGCGAGCTGTCATACCTGGGGAAGAGGGTGCATCAAAAGACGTCCGAGGATAGTCTTCCCAGTCTTCACTCAGATCCAATCGAGGCTCATCGGGTGGAATCTCGCTGGAAATATTGACAAACGAAGAAGGGGCTGGACCCATTATTTGTTTGGACAAAGATATCCTTAATACGCTTGACCTCAAAGGTGACCCCACTGCACTACCAGTAGCGGTGGTAGCGGCAACAATCTCGGGCAAAGAATCTCCGGCGCTGTCAGACGGAACTATGGAGGTTCCCTCTCTAAAAGGCGAAGGACCTCTGATCAAAGAATCACCCCCCAATAGGGGGAACAACAGGCTTACTCCCAGAAGCCTCATGGCTGGAAGTCCTTTTAGGACCACTGACAGTCTTCTTTTTCTTGCGAGGGGAAGACTCTTTCGGAGTATGATCTCTTTGCTTAATGGGGATAACGAGAGGCTCTGCAGGCGGAGCTAATACGCCTCTCGGTATTGTCGTCAAGAATTCGTCTGGACCGACAGGGTCTTCACCTTCATCAGAGGAGACTGATTGGATCTCCTCTCTTCCAGTGGACCTATTAGAAGGCATCCTAAAACTTCCACGCATATCAAAATTGTGATGGAAGGTATTGATGGCAGCATAAAATTGCGCGTACGAATGAAGGATGCGCAACTCCATGGAGAGAGAAGTCACGGGCACAGTAAAGGTTGCTCCAGTACAACCCATTATGAAGTACCGCCATCCTCTGGCCCTGTCAATAAGTCCACCTCTGAACTTGAAGCTGATGATAGCATTCCCCACATGCAACTGGTCGTACCCAAATTGCCTGGCAAATCGGCTAGGCGGATAGGGCTCAAAAAAGCAGTAGTCCTCACTCCTGTACAACAGATAAGAAGGCCTAATACAGACCAACCAGTAGAAGGCTTCGGGAGAAAGAATGGTCCTCCCGTGACCTGAGTCCTGAAGTTTCGTCCCCTGTTGATTAATATGTACAGTGGGGACGATACAGAAGAGCTTTCAGCTATGAGAAAAATTTAATGCTCACCGGTAATCGATGACGGTCGCCACATTCCAAGAGGAATTCTTGTAATTCAACAAGAAATTATTTCCCGAACTACTGGCAGAGCCGGGAGACATCACCCTAGGGTTATGAAGAATTAACCATCCCATCAGATATAGGAATGGTAACTCTACCCTGGGAAAGCTTTTACGTCGTGTTTCATCGGCAAGCAGCCCATCAGTAATGGCCCTCAGGCCAGCCTGTATCCGGCACACCATAGCAGGGAGCAGGCCCAGTCTTGCTCCAAACACCAAACGCACTGCAGGCTACAAGGTGTTACGATGGATGCGATCCGTAGACACGATGCCAGGTACTACCCATCGGCGTAACCATACAGAAAGGAAATCAGCCATTTGAGCTTCCCTTGATAGAGGCTTACGACAATGCCTCATATAACTGTAGGCTTTAGTGCCTGCCGGATAACCCTCGATCTTCTCGTCGAGAACATGATCTGAAGCCCCAGCGTCTTCAATCAGATCATCGACTATTTGAGCATTAAGCATGCTCAGAAGGCTCAAAGGCTTATCCCTGCTATCCACAACTTTGTCTGGCTTAACATCTCTGGCCTGATGAAAGAAGAGATAAGACGCCCATTTGTTGGTATGAGCCAAATCAGAAGGCTCATTATAGAAGGTGGTACAGGCAAGATAGTGGCACATCAGCTCCTGGTATACCACCACTACTCGAGAGTTTGTATCCCCCAGCTCCCTGTTTGTGGGAACATACTCTTCGTAAGGAGTATCCCCCATTGGCAGTCTTAAAATCTCTGCCATCTCATGAAGGGCCAATCCCAACTCCCCTAGCGGAGTGGCGAAAGTCCCAGTGAGCGAGATATACCGCTCCATCAAAGCCAAAAACAGGTTGGTGATGAGAGGCAACCCAACACTGGTGGCACTTACAGCCTCAAACAGACCAATGCTCTCCAGCTCCGTCTGAAAGTGCTTCAGGGCCCAGACAGTTAAACGGGCGCATCGAAGATTTCCAAGGCTAAGCCAACCGCTGGCCCGAGGATTAACCTTGGGATATACTCCTCCCTGCCCTATGAAGTCATTGCAAAAAGTTGATACTTGAACCGGCTGGAGCAGTGAAGTATCCTCACTCGGGACACTGTCCGGCAGTAATCCCCTGAAAGGCATAACAAGGCCTGAAGGTCGGCTCATAAATAATCCTCGGTCTGATCTTTTCTGATAAAATATCTTCCCCGACTGGCCGTGAAGATTAGGAGTCAAGGTCCATGACATCTTCCTGGGATGCGTGGAGTGGAAGAATGTCGAGATAGGGTAATCTCTAGGCATCCTTAGCAGGTACATGACCATGCCCTCAGCAGTAAACACCCAATTTTCCTTCTTGGGATTTGTCTGGGATTGTTTATCAATCATATCCCCGAATAGGAAAGCTGATTTCCTATATGTGGCCCCATCTATATACGTCAGAGGCTCCCCGCTGATCATACTCAACAACATTCGTTCTCCTTGAGACGATATCAGAGTTCCCCTTCCTTCAGGATACTGAGTTCCAGAAATAGGGAATGTCACATGGGACAAATCCTCCAGATAATTGGAGTTCAGCATCCCAGCAGCTGAACCCACCACCTCAGCCAACAGAGGGATCTGCAAGTCCACTACAAAATACAAGAGAACAAGTTAGTTTTTTACACTAGACGATACACTCTTATAGTTTACGCCAAAGATGATCAGTCTGTGCTTTTACTCCAAGACTATAAAAATTTTAAGATTTTTTACGCTGGAACCTATTTTCGAGGCGTAAAATTCAAGGTTGGCAAGATACTCCCAAAATCTAACAGTCTGAGCTTTTACGCCAAGACTGCCAAAATCTGAGTTTTTACGCCGGAATTTTCTTTTCGTGCGTAAAGCCCAAAGATGGAAGTATACGCCAAATTTTGACAGTCAGTTTTTACGCCAGACTGCAAAAAAAAAGATGGTTTTACGCTGACACATTAGGAATATGGGCGTAATGATAAGACATCTCTGTGCATCATCTTCCTCAAAGAAGCTCTCAGCACAGAAGACGACATTGCGCGTTCACGTACAACGTGTGCGATGGGTTTTTCTCTTCCCAAAAAACTTTACCTGTGACGCCTGGTGCACAACTTGACGGTGGGGCACTTCGTTCAGATTGGGGTTCGCTCATCCCAACAGGAGTTGCTCGTGCTTGAGCAGAGGAGCGAGAAGAAGAGGCAGCTTTCTTTCCCTTAGAAGTGGAAGTTGGTTTCTGAGTTTTAGCCATGGCAATATGTACATAGAACATGATGGACTTGGGGTAGTTATAGAGTTCAGATAACTCTTCTCTCAAGGCCTTGGGGTAGTTATAGAGTTCAGATAACTCTTCGAATCCCTAACCAAATCCGATATTTAAGATTCGGTTATGATTTAGAACCACGTCAGCCAATCATTTGGAAAAAAAAAGACGGACAGTCAGTGGATCCAGATTTCACGCGAAGAGCAGATCTATAATTTTTTACGCTAAGGAGCTTTCTACGCTCAGAGGCTACAAATCTACGATTCTATGCTCAGAGGCTATAAGTCTATGGTTTTACGCCCGAATGCTTTTATGCTCGATGGCTTTTACGCTCAAGAGGCTACAAACCTACGACTTTACGCTCAGTAGCTACGAATCTACGATCTTACGCCCAGGAGCTTTTTTACGCTCAGAAACTACAAATCTACGGTTTTATGCTCAGAGGCTATAAGTTTATGGTTTTATGCCCGGATGCTTTTATACTCGGTAGCTTTTATGCTCGAGAGGCTACAAATCTACGACTTTACGCTCAGAGGCTACAAATCTATGATTTCACGTTCAGAAGCTTTTTACGCTCAGAAGCTACAAATCTATGGTTCTATGCTCGAAAAACTACAGATGGTCGATTACAAGGGTTTACGCAGGAAATGCTCCTTCTTGGCTACAAAATATTCCAAGTGTCTGAAATACACAGAGTTCAGCATTGAAGACAATTGTTCTTCTTGGGCCATTTGGAAGTCCATCCAAAGTCCAGTCAGAATACATTACAAAAGTTCAAGTATGGCTTGTTCAACAGACATTTCTCGCCCTATTGTATGGGAATTTCGGGAAACCATTCTTGAAAATGATGGTCTGAACAAGAATTCTTCGTATCAGAGAAGTGACAGTTCAGAATTGCTACGCGACTCTCCGCCCAAAACAGCATGACAGTTTGATCTTCAAAGACAACTTAATGCTAAAGAGCTTTCTACGTGCCTTTCATTACGCGTAAAAGTGGGACGTGATCAGATACTCTCTTTTATCAGAGTCAGCATAAAAGTTATTCAGACATGTCGAAGCTACACACAACAAATATGACAAGTCATCAGATGCGTAAAAGAAGACAATTTTATTAATCATGATTACATATGATGAAAATCCAGTTTACAAAGGATTTTTCATCTTCATGATTATATATGATGGAAATACTTGTTCTACCAAGGGTTTTTCATTTTCATTTAAAGATCACACCAAGAATCTGCTATGCCAGATTATCATATTGGTGGAGATCTTTTTCGTCTTCTACAAGCAGTTAATCGGTTTCCGCGGCCGATTAACAAGAAAATGATAAATGGCGGGAGGATACAAAAAACCCAGTTTTGGTGATTTTTTGCCAACAAATCTGCCGATTCGGACCACCGCTCCGTGGGCTTCTTCTGGAGCAACTGACACCAGAAATAGTAATCCAGCTGGGCCTGTATAAATTATTCAAGCCCATCCTCCATACGCCATGGCAGGCATGCCCTAGAATTGTGTTGGGGTTTCAGACCCAACTCAATACTGGAAGAAAGGGCCAAATTGCCTACCCTCGTCAACCGCTATGAGAGGAGAAAATACAGCTTGCAAGCTGTGTGGTCCAATATGACCCTTCCTCTCTCCTGGATGAATCGCCATATGAAATTGCTGATCATCCCGAGCAAAGAAAGCTATGATATCCTTCCATGATCCATCGTTGCAGAGGACATTTGCTCGAAGATGCCTCTTTTTATGGCTCCTTACATGCTGGAAGAACATGATCTTCTTCTTCCTCAAGTCAGCAAGACGAACATCGGCAACCATCTCTCTGTGGTGAAGGAAGTATGGGAAGAATAGGTTAACTAAGTCGCCTTTATATAGGCAGAGGATATCACATCAAATCCCAACAAATTCCTAAATATCTGCCAAAAAATCAGCCTCGTAGAACGAGTCAAATTTGACCGTTTTATGCTTCATTCAAAGTGTTTCAAATTACGAGGAATTTAAAAACTTTGAAGGGGGTCTTGTAGAAGCATGAAAAATACGCTGGAGAAATTATACGCAATATGCATGAAGCCCGCGTAAAGCAGAGTTTCAGTGCTATGCAGCGTAAATCATGACTTCAGAGCCATCAGCGTACAACAGAGCTTTAACGCAATTCAGCGTACAACATAGCTCCAGAACAACCCGCGTAATGCAGTATTTCCAGACTGCTCCAGCGTAAAAGGGGTTGCTACACCGCCACTTTGGCGTAAAACCTATCTGCTTTTAATGCAGTGTGGAGTTGTACGAGGAACGCTTCGTATTCCTCGAATGAACTTGTCAGACAGTACAATGAACCTGACTCCTGACAAAGAGTATCGCACGACGATCGAGAGGACGGCTGTAATGATGATTCTACACAGAGCCGCAGACTATCGTTTAGCGACTAATTCTTGACATAAGACGTCGTTTATGCATTCAAAGGAATACGCTGCCTATTTTACACAGGCAAGCATGAGCTTTTACGCTCAAGAGGAGACCAAACTAGACGCCACGTCAAAAGATGTTCTTCGTACAGAACTCGAGGCACGTCTCTACAGTTAATACGCGAGATGGGGGCAGATCTCTGCATTTAATGCATGAGATTTGATTCTACTTTTAATGACTGGGTGAGCTATAATTAGGGCTAATACGTCCACATCACCATCCCTGCACATTACGCCATCAGGCTATTTTTAGCTATAGGAGCACGCTATACGCTATCTCCTAAAAATACGCCAACCAGGCTATTTTCAGCTATAGGAGCACGCTGTATGCTATCTCCTCAAAATACGCCAACTCAGGCTATATTTGCAAAGGTACGTGATAAGACTATTTGGTCCAGAATACGCTCAAGACTCCAGTCAACATCAAGTTCAATGTGCTATCTGGTTTCTACGCCAATATGACAACCATTTGGCTTCTACGCCAATATGACAGCTACCTGGCTTCTACGCCAACAAGATAACTATTCGGTTTCTTCTCCATGGTGACAGTTGTTTGGCATCTACGCTAACCTTTTCTACGCGAGGGGCAGTTACCTACGTGGCTTGCATGCCGTGATCTTCGCAGCAGTTATACGCGTTACCTCATAATGGGACACGCGTCATACGCGGATTCAGAAGATCATTTATACGTGGGTGGCAGTTATTATAACCGCCGCGTAAAAAGTGCCACACTCTCCACTGTTCGGCTTCTATGCTGACTAGACGGTTACTGTCACTGAACCCTATAAATAGAGACCTCCGGCCACGGAGGTCAGGGGTCGAAGGGTCAAAGATTTTGGTGAAGAGATCAAGGGTCAGAAAACCAAGGTCAAAAGATCGATTTATTGAGAGAGAAGAGTCTAGAGCACAGACAGAGACTAGTGATTGACGACTTTGGCATTGAGCATCCAATCCCTCTTGCGATCTTTGAAGCTTCTTCTTCTTATACAACACTTCTTCGTCATCGTGTGGTCCAAGGGACAAAGTGATCGACCGCAGATCAGACTCCTATAGCAATATTTTCCCAGAATCAAATTTTGTACTTGACATCCTTGTATAGGATTAATTGTACTTCTTTTTCTTGTTTATAAACCGAAGAAAAGGGTTTACTATAAACCTAGTTTTCATTTCTTTCGTTTATTATCAAACAAGGACTAGGGCTCAACTTTCGTATTATATTTTTAACAAAATCGTGGGTCTTCACGGACGAAATTTGGGCACGCATTACATTCCCCAGTATACCCTCACCATCTAGTGCCCCACCGTCGCCTTATCCTCCGTCGGCTTATCCTCCACAGCGGCCTCAACCGCGCCACCCTCACCATCAGCCACCCCCACCGCGTCGTTCCCATCTGGGGATATGACCGTCCCATCCGTATGAGATAAATCATACCCCGTAGTACTGTCGATCACAGGATCAAAACCCAAATCATTATCACCCACGAAAGGAGGAGCAAGCTCAGGTGAAGCCGTACCACCACGATCATCCTCAACATAATAGGGAAACTCAATCTCGTAAAATTTAACATCTCGAGAGAAAAAAATTACTAGTAGCAATATCATACAATTTCTAACCCATTTTGCCATGGGGATATCCCACAAAAATACACTTTCGACTGCGACTGACAAATTTATCCATTTTAGATTTTTGGTTGTGGGCAAAACATAGACAACCAAAAATACGTAATTCATCATAAGAAGGAGAAGCACTAAATAAAATTTCATAAAGGGTTTTAAAACCAAGAAGACTTGAAGGGGTTCGATTGATCAAATAACCAGCCGCTAAAATACATTCTCCCCAAAAAGAAACTGGAAAATCTCCCTGAAAACGTAAAGCACGTACCACATTCAAAATATGTCTATATTTTCTTTTGACCCTCCCGTTCTGCTAGGGTATACCCACACAAGATATCTGAAATAAAATACCATTCTGTGCAAAGTAGTCACGCATGCAATTAAACTCGGTACCATTATCACTTCGTACAATTCAAACTTTAGAATTAAATTGCCGCTCTATCATATAAAAAAATAACAATAATATCTTGTATACTTCAGTCTTATCAATCAACAAAAATATCCAAACAGCACGAGAAAAATTATCTACAATCGTCAAAAAATATCGAGCTCCACACGAAGAAGGCACAGGATACGGCCCCCAAAGATCAAAATATATCAAATCAAAAATTATAACAGTAACTGGAAAAATGCCTCAAATTTGCTTTGCCTGATGGAAAACTTCACATGCCTTATTCACTGAACTACTAGAGCTACTAACAATATGAAGAGACTTTACTACTTTATCAGAAGGATGCCCAAGTCGTTGATGCCAAATGTCCAATAAAGTCGTCCCAATCACTGCCAAGGCATGAGTCTTCGGTACAATATGAAAGTAGTAGATCTGTCCCGCCGTTCACCGATGCCAATCCGGGTCCTCAAACTGGGGTCATGTATCATGCATAATTTTTTAATGAATTATACAATATAATTTGTATCATCAATAAGATGGGCCACAAAAATTAAATTATAATATAATTGAGGTACAATTATAACATTTATGAGAATAACACCCGGTATAAGAGCAACACGCCCGCAGCATGAGGCAACCTCAGTCCGTCCGGGAGCCCAACAGGATATTCTTCCATTTGTGTCACCCCCGACAATAAATCCAAATTTTCAGTAACATGATTCGAAGCGCCTGTATCAATAATCCAAGGTGCAATAGACATACCCACCATACGGTCCTTCAGAGAATTGACCAAAGAGTTACCAAGTAGAGAAATAAGTTGTTTCCATTGGTCCGAAGTTATTCCTGAAACACCGCATGTACCATCACCTACTATACGTGTCTGTGCCATAGCTGTCATGCCACATCCTGCCACCGCCGCACGCTCCTCCGTACCCTGTCCACTTCCACCACCCGTCGCGTGTCCGACACCACGTCCGCGGCCAGTCCCTCGTCCTCTACCACACGGACTATCCTTCCACCAATCCGGAAAGCCATGTTTCTCGAAGCAAGTAGCTTCTTCATGTCCGTTAGGTCTGCAAAAATTATAAAGTAACTCCGATTTATCCCGAGCATCCAAACGAGATGGCCCACAGTTAACAGAAAAAGTTTTAACCGCAAACGCCATAACCTCGTCCCGTTCATAGGAGACTTGTGTGGACGTGCACAATCGTTCCTCCTGTAGCATGGATAGATAAGCATGCGCCAAAGTAGGGAACGGATCTTGTGCCAAAAAAGTTGAGCCAACGTTGCCATAGAGTTCCTGATTGATCCTATAAAGAAATTGATAAAAACGCTCCTTATCAACCTGTTTCTACAACTTTTTCTGGATATCACACATACATTTGCCGTAACGGCACGCCAAAATAGGTTCATAAGTCCCCAACTCATCCCAAAGAGTCTGCAATTGGTCAAAGTAGTCGACCACAGACATGGATTTCATTTGGTGACACTCTGCCAACGAATGTTTAATCTTTTGAATTCAAGCGCCATTCCCCACGCTAAAGTGGTCCTTGAGTGAATCCCACAGCGGTTTTGCCTCCTCAAAATAGGGTATCGTCTTCTTCACCGAAGCATCAATAGTATGCAAGATCTACTGCACATGCATTGATTGGACAGAGTACCGATCCTCCAATTTGTTATTCTCTGTAGGTTTATCGATAGACCCGTCAATAAATCCAAATTTTCTGTCGAGCCCTTAGAGAAAGCTGAATAGATCTCGACCATTCCTCATAATTTTTCCCACGAAATACCACTTTCGTAATTGTATTACCCGGATTGTCATTAGAACCAAGGTAATATGGGAAGGTGGGATCGATCCTTGTTGTTGTCGCTGCCACCGACGTAGAAAACTTATTGCTGCCATCGCTCGTCATACTGTCAGTCGAAGGAAGATTTGCCGCCGCCGCCGTAGAGAAAAATTGTCGTCGCTACCGCCGCTATGAGAAAAAAATCGTACCCTAGCCGTCAGGCTCTAATACCATGTAAAGAAGTAGTAGAAAAGAATAATCCATCTCTTTCGTTCATCATGATATTACATATATATACATCCACATAGTAACTTGGGCCTAAGCCACATGGGCCAATCACCATATATACAATTTAATCATACAATTTAATCCCAATAAGATTCTAAGGAGATAGAAGTAGTCAAATCTTGGCCTAATCCTAAGAATGTAGGAGAAATTCGAAGTTATCTTGGTTTAGCCGGATACTATAGAAGATTTGTGGAAAACTTTTCAAGGATTGCTGAGCCACTTACTCGGTTAACTCGAAAAAATAAAAAGTTTATTTGGAATAATAAATACCAATTAGCTTTTGAGAAATTAAAGGAAACACTCATTACTGCTCCAGTACTAGCATTACCATCAGGATCTGGAGGATATGAGATCTATAGTGATGCTTCCAAAAAAGGATTGGGTTGTGTACTGATGTAACATGGACATCTTATCACTTATGCTTCTCGCCAACTGAAGACACATGAGAGAAACTATTCAACTCATGATCTAGAATTAGCAGTTGTAGCCTTTGCACTAAAATTATGGAGACACTATCTATATGGAGAAAGAATCAAAATATATACAGATCATAAAAGTCTTAAGTATGTGTTCACACAAAAAGAATTAAACATGAGACAACGAAGATGTTTGGAATTACTTAAGGACTTTGACATGGAATGGAATACCATCCAAGAAAAGCCAATAAAGTGGCTGATTCTTTAAGTAGGAGACCTACAACATTCTTTCTGATTACACCAAAGGTGGTCTTGGAAGATCTGAGAAAAATGGGGATTGAGGTAATTTTTCCAGTAGTAGAAGAAATTTGGGCAAACTTACAAATACAGTCACCTTTGGTAGAAAAGATTAAGATGGCACAGGAAAATAATGTAAAGCTGCAAAAGTTATGAAAGCAGACAGAAGCTGGATTATAAACTGATTTAATTAAACATGTAAATGGATCTTTAAGATTCGAAAATCGATTGTGTGTACCTTATGAAGATCTCAGTGTAGGGCCGTGTATGGTAACTCTAGAGCGGGGTGAATAGAGTGTATGTATGCAGCAGAGTAAAATCACCTGTTAAAAATATAATTCTATTGTATGCAATGGTGATCAACTACTAGCAGTTAGAATATATCTCATGTGTAAGTGATACTACTAGCAGTGTTATGAATATACTTATATATATGCAATAGGGTGAGAGAAAGTAAACGCAAACACCAAAATGTATACTGGTTTTCCTCTGAGAGGACTAGTCCAGTCCTGAGAACTCAAGCTCGGAGTTTTATTTACTATAATCACCAATAGTGAATCACAAGCTTTCATCCGAAGGCTTTCCACTTCTTTACAAACCACGAGGTTTGATCCGAAGTCTCGCAACTTCACAGCTTGATAGAGAGAGTAACTGATAAAACTAAGCTCTTTACAACTCTGAAGACTTCTAGACCGAGACCGCACTTGGCACTATGAAGGCTAGGGAGTTGCTCTTTGAGATAGGAACGTTAAATCTTAGATGTTTTCTCACAATAAGATAAAAGTTTAAGAATCGTTGAGTGAGTGAGAATGAAGAATTTCAATCATATTTATAGGGTGTAGGCAAACATAATTCGACTAGAATTAGGATGGAATTTAATTCAAATTTTCAACCGTTGGGCCAAGAAATCATGAGCTTATTGAACTAGTTGATTTCATACCCAAAGGGTAACCGAGTTTGGTCCGAGTTCGGCACGAGTTTGGCCCGAGTTCAATCTCTAAGTATGGTAGACTTTGTAAATGAATGTGGCCTAATTTGGTGGATAGGTTCTTTGGTTCATTTGAGTGGAGTAGGTATCTGGGTATAGGTATTTAGGATTTGCTAGTGCGACTCAGCTTACATTAGTCCTAGACTCAAATAAATAAAAGATTGTATTTGAATATGAAACTAATAGTTGTTGCAGAGTATGATTTAGTCTTGACGGGGTAGATATGCTTTGCATCGAGTATCTGCTTCATCTGTATTTTAGATCTAATATTTGACGATTATTAGAATCAGGTTGACTGTGACCGCTTTGTGTCAACAATCTCCCCCATTATAAAATTGACAAACTATGCCAAAATACACATATGGTGAGTCTGATGTAGCCTTTGATGCAAATAGTAGAAACATAGAGAAGTTTCTTTGAACGTAGATCTTTCGGTTAAAAACTAGCTTTTTTAGAAAAAAATCTCCCCCGTAAGTATATATTTCCTTTGAATTGGAGCATTTGAATGACCTGTAACTTGACATTTCTTTATAGAAAAATTAGGTGCAGGTATATCAACAAAATATATCACAGCTATATGCATCAACTATAATCAAAATATTTTGTTGTCGTATTTTATTATTTCTCCCCCTTTGTCAATATACCATAGTGGAAAAACTCCCCCGAAATGTGTGATTATGACAATTTGGAAAAAGATAAATTAATCAGAACATGCATCAGAATAAGTAACAAGATTGACAAATATTTAGATACAAATAACCAAAATATTTTAAACAAATATTTCTAGTACACTGAAATAGAAAAACTAATACATCCACATAGCCATTAGAAACTATCATAAATCATCATTAGTAGTATCAACAGGCGGGTGATCATCAAAGTATGCTCTAGTAGGGTCGAAGTACTAGTGAACAAATGGATCATCGATCCAGTAGCCTGAGCAGGAAGGATCATGAGCCATTGGGTGAGGTGCAGTAGGATGACGGGTTAGGTGATAATGAAGATATGCTATGAAGTTGGCTAAAGTGTGGGCCTGAATAGTGGTACGATAAGACTGGTCGTGAAGTCGAGTGATAATCATAGTGTTCTGCTCCTGGTGTTGAGAAGCTATCATCTTTTTTGCAACCTGAATTGCTCACGGAACATCTCTTGGATCGAGTCCAAGGTAGCAGGCTGTGCAGAGGATGATGGAGTAGGAGTAGGAGCAGGAGGAGCTAGGGCTGTATTAGCTGGTGCATCAAAATCAGATCTGGATGAGTCATCCTCATCAGGAATGAGAGAAATAGGCTGAATCCTACGGGCTTTGGTCAGATAAGCTGGCTCAGATAGATAAGTGGGTTCTTCCATAGGAATGTGGAAGTACTCAAAGATGAGTGGTAGATACATGACATTAGAAAGTTGATATTTGTGTTTACAACAGTCAATCATCTGCCGAATTATGGTCTTAGGAAGGCTAAAGGGAGTAGATGTATAGAAGTGATATAAAGCAGACATCTCCCTATAGGTCACATCATCTTTGGAGGTTTGCTTAGGAATGATAGCAGAGTATATGATACAGTGAAGTTCATAAAAGTATTGCTTGAAATAACGAGCACGAAACTTTTCGTTAGGACATGGATGAGGGACGCAAAATATGTCCCTAAAAGAATCAAGAGTGATGCCATCTCTGAGATTGAGATTGTCGATCTCAACTAGGGCATCTCCCTCGTTAGAAATTCCAAGAATTTTACCCAAAGTTGTATCATCAAATTCAATATCGATCCCACCCACTCTCGAAGAGATAGACCATTGATCATGAGATAGATTATAATAAAACATACAAATGACATTCAAATATATGAGTTTTCTAGTTTTGACTAGACAATGAAGATAGAATTCTACAAGTTTAGGTTTTTGGACATGAAAAGTAATAAAATTAATAGGATTGCCCTTGCAAATATTTTTTACACAAAGTCATTGAACCATAGATTTGAGGCATCAATAGAAGTGAAAATAAAGTCATCATATTCTCCTGGGTTTGGAATATTAGGAGAAAATAAGGAATAGAGAACATCATCACTAGAGGGTTGAGAAGAGGAAGCTTCATTTGCTTTTCTCTTCTTTTTCCCAAATTTAGGAGCCGTGAATTAGGGTTTGATAATGTGAAGATTGTACTTTGAAAAGATTGAAGGGGATGAAGGAGAATCTCACCAAGAGCCTTATATCTCAAGTTGAGTGAGAAAAAGCCTCTGTGGAAGGAGATCACAAAACTAGGGTTTTGGAGGAAAGGGTCTTATTCTCGGTTTGGAGAAGAAGGGTTTGAAGGATGAAGTAATGAGATCAAATCTGAGACTACTGCTGTTATATAAAAACACTTAAACCGAATTTAGACCGAGTTTGGACAGATAGCTCAAGATTTTTAAAAAAAAAAGTTTTTGTAGAATGCTATAACAGTTATATAAAAAATATACAGATGATCTCATATATAAAATATATGAGGTCTATAACTATGACAGGCTATTATCAGTCATTACTTTCAAACAAGTCATTTAAAAGAATTTATATGCAGTCAATTACTGAATGAATGATAATTGTATTAGAAAACGTTTGTAAATAGATCTTTGTATATCATTACTTAGTGATGTATTTTTGTTATTATTAATGAGCTGTAGGGGCTGGTTCCCAGCTAGCGGTGGACCGAAGATTCTTAAATACCGTGTCGCTTAAGACTGTTTACACCTTGTTGTTAGAAGGACCATTCAGGCTATTTAACAATAATTTTTACACCTTTAGATCATAATATTGAGGAGTCAGTTAACAAAAGTTTCTTTGTACACAGTTTAAGAAAAATTATACTACCACATTTCAATGAATTAAATGAGTACAGTATACTACTATAAATATAAAAATTTGTGTTACCATAATGACTTAATAGTCATGTTTTGTGTTGGTGCAATTTCCATGAGAATATCCATTTAGCTTTTTACAATCACCAATTTTCTCCTTTACCATTACGTCTTGCCACAAATTATTTCACCTATATGATTAGAACAAGACTTTGGTATCCAGGATTTGGATCCATATTTGTTAGCTTTAGGAATCCACTTATACATATTCATATCAACCAATTTTTTAGCCTTACACTGATATGTAATATGTCCTTTTAAACCACAATAATGACATATAGCATAGGTATTTGTGTTGGATATAGAAGGATGAGTAGTGTGACATGTCTTGCGTGGATATTTGTAATAGAATGCATGATTATGTGAAGTATGTCGTGTTCTATATGCATGATAGTGTGAAGCTTTTGGTTTGCTTGTCGGTGTCTTATTGTGAGTATTCTTTTGTTTAGCCACGTGTCTCGTGTTAGACTGAATAGTAGGTTGTACGACCTGCTTTCCCAATCTAATCTCTAAATTTTTAGAGGTGGCATATAAATTATCATATTTGACAGTAAGAGCATCTATCTTAAGTGAGGCATTAGAGTACTTCTCATTTTCCTATTTTAAGTCCTCCTTAAGTTTAGTATTTTCTTGATTGCTTTTATCAAAGCAGTCAAGAGCTTCTTGTAAACTGAGCTTAAGTTTGGAGATTTTAATTGATTCATCAGAAGAAAAGTTTTCTCTAGCTTCCCTAAGTAAGCAAATAAGCTGATCATTCTTAAGCTGGTAAGATTTGATATCTTTTCGAGCTTGCTTATAGTTATTTCTAAGCTTATTATATTCTTCAAATAAATTATTAAAAGTATCAGGCAATTCATCATACGAAATATCTCTTGCTAGTGAATCATTATTTACCTCGCTTATTATTAAGCACAAGTCTATCGTTTGTTGAAGGTTTTTGTAATTCTCGTACTGGATGCTTGCATTGATTGCTAGACTTTCACTTGGGAAAAGTTTGCAATATCTTTTTCCTTGCTGTCATCATTGTTGCATTGAATGTCTACATCTTTCTTTGTACTTGTAGCTTCTTTATTTTGATACAAGCTTGCAACATCATGAGGTTGTTCTTCAACTTTTTCGTTGTCTCCATAGGTTGCTTCCAGCATTTTCCATATCTCATATGATGTTTTGCACTTGGAGATAAGTTTGAATTCGTCTTCTCCTAGAGTACAGTAGAGCAATTACATTGCCTTTGCATCATCGCTTGCTACTTTTTTTTCATCTTGGGTATATTTATTATCTGCTTTGTCAACTCTTTTGTAACCATTAATAACATAAGTCCATAAGTTAAAGTCAAGAAAATTTAGAAAAATACTCATATGTATTTTCCAAAATAAATAGTTAGTGCTGTTAAAAACATATGGCTTATCAAGGAGTTGGCTTTCACCATTGATGGAAAAAAGTGATTGTGTTGTTGCTATGTGTTATACTCTTTGGATGTTAATCTGGTAATCAAGAGAACTTGATCTGATACTAATTGAATAATTAATTTGTATGAGAAAAAGTTCCTATATAAGAGTACTAGCTCTTATACCAATTGAAGAAGCAATTGGGATCAGAAACAAAATAAGTGACTACCTGCTCTGATACTAATTGTAGGACCAAATGGTATTACTATTATCTATATAAAGAGAGCACCTGCTCTGATACCAATTGTAGGACAAAATGGTATCAGTATTATCTATATAAAGAGAGCACCTGCTTTGATACCAATTGTAGGACCATGTATGGCAACTCTAGAGGAGGGGTGAATAGATTGTATGTATGCAGCGGAGTAAAATCACCTGTTAAAAATATAATTCTATTGTATGTAATGGTGATCAACTACTAGTAGTTAGAATATATCTCATGTGTAAGTGATACTACTAGCACTGTTATGAATATACTTATATATATGCAATAGGGTGAGAGAAAGCAAACGCAAACACCAAGATGTATAATGGTTTTCCTCTGAGAGGACTAGTCCAGTCCCGAGAACTCAAGCTCGGAGTTTTATCCACTATAATCACCAATAGTGAATCACAAGCTTTGATCCGAAGGCTTGCCAGTTCTTTACAAATACGAGGTTTGATCCAAAGTCTCACAACTTCATAGCTTGATAGAGAGAGTAACTGATAGAACCAAGCTCTTTACAATTCTGAAGACTTCTAGACCGGGATCACACTTGGCACTAGGAAGGCTAGGGAGTTGCTCTTTGAGATGGAAAGGTTAAGGGTTAGATATTTGCTCATAATAGGCTAGAAGATTAAGAATAGTTTAGTGGGTAAGAATGAAGAATTCCAATCCTATTTATAGGGTGTAGGCAAACAGAATTCGACCAGAATTTGGATGGGGTTTAATTCAAATTTTCAACCGTTGGGTCAAGAAATCATGAGCTTATTGAACTGGTTGATTTCATACCAAAAGGGTAACCGAGTTCGGTCCGAGTTCGGTCTGAGTTCGGCACAAGTTCGGATTGATTTCGGTCTCTAAGTATGGTAGACTTTGTAAAGGGTAACCGAGTTCGGCTCGACTTCGGTCTCTAAGTATGGTAGACTTTGTAAATGTATGGTGGATAGGTTCTTTGGTTCATTTGAGTGGACTAGGTATCTGGATATATGTATTTAGGATTTGCCAGTGCGACTCAGCTTACATCAGTCCTAGACTCAAATAAATAAAATATTATATTTGAATATGAAATCAATAGCTGTTGCAGAGTCTGATTTAGTACTGACGGAGTAGATATTCTTTGCATCAAGTATCTGCTTCATCTATATTTTAGATCTGATGTTTGACGATTATCAGAATTAGGTTGACTGTAACCACTTTGTGTCAACACTCAGGACAGAAATAATGTCTGAAGCACACAGTTCACAATATTCTATTCATCCTGAGAGTACAAAGATGTATAAGGATCTGAAGCAGAACTTATGGTAGAACAGAATAGAAAGAGAAATTTCCAAGTTCGTGTCAAAATATTTGATTTTTCAACAAGTGAAAGCTGAACATTAGAGGATTGCAGAACTTCTTCAACCTCTACCTGTACTAGAATGGAAATGGAAGAATATTACTATGGACATTGTATCAGGACTTCCAAGAACTCAAAAAGGTAATAATGTAATCTGGGTAATCATAGACATGCTTACAAAATCAGCTAGATTCCTGCCATTCCGAGTTGGTCAATCAACTAAACTTTTAGCAGATATATATATATGAAGAATTTTGTTAGTCAATATGGGGTGCAAGTGAGTATCATATCGGATATAGATACTCGATTTACTTCTAGATTTTGGAAAAGTTTATAAGAAAGTTTTGGTACCCGTTTATAATATAGTTCAGCATACTACCCACACACTGATGGTCAATCTGAACGGACAATTCAAAATTTAGAAGATATGTTGAGGGCATGTATTTTGGACTTCGGGGGATCATGGGACGATCATTTGCATTTGATCGAATTTTTATATAATAACAGTTATCAGGACACTATTAAAATGACACCATTTGAAGCTTTATAAGGAATAAAATATCGATCCCCAATATGTTGGAGTGGCGTAGGTGAACGTCAACTCTTAGGTCCAGAACTGGTTACTCAAACAGTGGACAAAGTCAAGATAATCCGAGGTTATCTTCAGGAAGCACAAGACAGACATAAAATATGGGCAGATAAGCATCGAAGGGATTTAAAATTCAAGGCAGGTGACCATGTATTCCTAAAGATTTTGCCTACGCGAGGGAATATTAGATTTGTAACACGAGAAAAGCTAAGTCCAAGATACATAGGTCCATTTGATGTTTTGGAATGAATTGGAGACGTATCTTATCGACTTGATTTACCACCATCTTTGTAAAGAGTTCATGATGTCTTTCATATATCCCAACTTTGAAAATATGTGCCCGATCCTAGTTATATACTAGATCATTCAGAAATCATAATGGGCCCAACATTACACATAGAACAAAAGCCAGTAGAACTTCTAGATCGAAGGGAAAAGATTCTCAAGAACAATAATATTTCTCTGGTTCTAGTATCATGGAATAAAGACTCGTCTGGAGAATCTACCTGAAAAAGGGAAGAGGACATACGAAGGAAATATCCATATCTATTCAAGGACTAAGGTTAGTTCTAGTCTATGCTTTATTTATTACCTAGCCTCTTTTCTAATTCCGAGGACAAAATTTATATAAGGTGGGTAGAATGTCATAACCTGTATTTTTTTAAGCTAATTTTATTTTATTTAGTTCTTATTTTAGCCCTTAAAGAAACTTACTTATTGATTTAAACTAGGTTAATTACATTTAGACCCTTCCAAAAATTTGTGTATTTATAAATTTTCTCTTTTTCACCTACTACCAAATAGGGAATGGGTGACTCACCCATAAAACACCATCATTTAGTTTTTAGGTTTATGGGGATGGGGGAATGGCTGGAGTATTTGGAGAAGAAGAGGGGGGGGTTTGGTCCTCTCAATCCTCACATTCTTCTTCATCTCTCTCACTCATCCCCTCCTCATCTCCCTCTCTTTCATGTTGTTGCGACTACTGTTGTTGTTACTCTGCTGTTGTCGCTGTCTTACTGCTCTGCCATGGTTGTTGTTGCAGCTGTTGTTGTTACACTGCTGTTGCGATACCGCTGACGCCTGGAGATCGGGGCATGACAGATTGGTATCAGAGCATGGCTTTATGCCTTTGGATTTTGTTTCGATTTTCTCAGTTTTAAAAGCTCGTTCGTGGGTTATGTGCATTCTCTCTCTCTCTTAATGTCCCAACGGAATATTCCAAATAATGAGTCTAAATACTTTCAAAAAGTTGCATGTGAATGATATGATTGCTTATACGAAATCGAAATGCATAGGCCTTTGTGCCGACCTGTGCTAGACCCTTTGGAATTAGACTCGTGCTAGAATCGCGATTTATGTACAAACCCGAATAACTATACATGATTACCCAACTGGTTAGTATGTGAAAATGAATATTGCCCAAACGGTTAGCTTTATACACAGCCATTCGGCTAAGTTGTGTAGAGTATCGCGTGCCAAGATCCTTTGGTGCAAGCTAAGTTGCTACGAGATTGGGATATCATTCAGGAATAAGACAAGTCAGACTCAGAACGGAAACTGATAGAAACATTATGAGATAATCGCTTAGGCGAACATTGAGAATTGTGCTTGGATTTTGGAAAATAGCTCGAACGGTATTTCGTGTTAGAAGATACAAATCAAATATGGTTTAATTGGATGACTATAAACGGGATATATATATATATATATATATATATATATATATATATATATATATATATATATGAGACTAGATTTATCAGACGATGCTAAGTATCGTGCATGAATTCTTAGGAGAACTTGGTGAATATGCTAATAATTTATGCGAACGTCGATTGAGGATTTGATTGGGTGACTCAATTCTGAGTGGTGTATGGACCATTTAGAAATGTCCAAACAGATTCATAGGTCTCATGCGATAGTCAGAATGAACGATTTGAGAATGTCTTGAATAAGTGATAAGGCTCATATCGAATTAGGATTCACGAAAATAGAAATCGATATCTCGGTTAGGAAAACATGTTGGAAACTTGGAGGATTGTGCGAGCGATTTGGATTTGAAACAAACGGATTAAACTTGAATACAATATCGCTCGAATAGAAGTTAGCCCGAAAATGAATATCTTGGTTCGATGAATAAGATAAGCGATAATAGATTTGGCTTAGAGTTTGGAAGAACGATATTGAAATCTAGTTCGAAGATATAACATTCGAAAATAGTACCAACAAGAACGATTATCCTGTGGGAGCGCTGGCGTGGTGATTTCACGTACGGCGGGGATGATCGAACTCACGAGAACATATTCGGTGATTATTCCAACAAACTCGATGAATGGAACGTATTAAAATGAATAGACTTGGGCTTGAATATTTGAAACTAGTTGCTTGAGGAATGAAAGAAGTAGACTATAGATTTACCGAACGGTAACATTGAAGTTGGATAATTTTGCTAGATGAATTATAATCACTGCATGAATGGACTTGACTCGATGGATATATAACTTGGTTGGAGTAAAGGAAAATGATAAGGAAGTCATGATCATTTCAGAGATAACCATAACGCTTGACGTTCTTGTCTTGTGCGAGTGTAACACTATGCTCGCGCATGCGTCACGCCCGGGTTAGGACGATTCTCCAGCGGGAGCGTTGACGTGGTGATCTCACATCCAACGAGGGTGATCGAACTTTCGGGAGACCGGAGCGTGACAACTGATGGATCATCTTGACTTTTGGTTCGACACGATAAGACAAATTTGGAATGAAAGTGATTGAAAATATTTTGAGGATAAGTTAGCCTAGAACCTGGAACAAATCACGCTTAATAGTTTCGTAAACGGATACATGAATCAGGTTGAATAATTTAGAGTTATAAATAAAATGTTTAGAATTGAATCTTGGCTTGATGGTCTAGACTTGGAATGGATAGGTATTCAATCAAAACATGTTTGGAGAGATAGATTATGCAAATCACTAGGCTTGTCATGCATCTTGAATATCGTGGATTTTACTAAACGAACTCGAACCCTGTACAAATGAACGTGTTATGAGAGTAGGAAAATCTGTGCTCGATGTTTAGAAATATGAGAAAAATGAGCCTGGGTAGAATACCCCGTGCAAATGAACAATGGTTTCACCATAGGAATTGGGACGAGCATCATGCGACGAATTTGCACGATGTATCGTGTGCTTAAACTTGTACCTATGACCTTGTGAGCTGACCTAGTAATTAGGCAGACGACCCTGTGTCGAGTGAATGAACCTGTGTGACCGACTTTATTATATTGCTTGAATAAGCTAAATAACTGGGGCAGCAAGACTTAGAGTTAGACTTGGGAACGATAATATGCACTATGTTTGACCCGAATGAATGAACGCAAGTCGTTAGACCGAATAGATCGTGCTTAACGGTAGTGCAAATACTTAATTTTGAGTTGGAATGGAAAAATGATATGGAATTGGATTGCCCCTATCGGAAGTATCCTTGTGATTTATAAACGAGAACCCTTGAGATTTTTGCAAGTAGCTTGTCCGAGTTCACTATCGCTAAGTTGGTTGAAAGCATATGTTTGAGGGACGCCTTAAACGTGTGCACGATCCAAGACTCAATGAGATATGAAACTCGAGTGCTAAGACTTCGCTTTGGTTGGCATGATTATGTTTGAGGTGCACTTCGAATATGTGCACGATCCAGACTCGTGATATGCTGATCTCTTATGCTAGTGCAAGTGAATATCCATATGAACCAGTATAATGACTTGTATAAGTTTGCCTCAGCCCTAAATCATTATTCAGGATGGATTGAAATATACCCCGTATATCCTGCGCTAAGGCACAAATAAGACTGACTCAGCATATATGTGACACGACATAAGGAACGAAGTAGGAGATTGTGTTCGACCAAAATAGATTTAGTGGTACCGATTGCTACTCTTGGGATAGATCCGATAATGCAATAGAACGGCCTGCGCTCAGGAAGTCTCGAGGATGAGACTTTTTCTGAGTGGTGTATAATGTAACGATCCGTTCCGCTCAAGCGGACTACCGATTCAAACGGCAAAAGTGCAACGTCCCGACCCGCTTTGCTTCAGCGAGAATACTCATTTGAGGCAAGAGAATTTCAAGACTTGGCTCTTCAGGAGTTACGGCTTAGGCTTTCAGAGGCTCGCTCGGAGTATCACTCGACCGAGGCGAATCATCGCTAAGGTGGGTGGCTACGATGAACTTGTATTTGCTTAGCCAGCACACTTAAAATATTGACGTTTCATGCTAGTCGCTAGGTGAATCACCCATGCATGCTAATAAGAATACAATGCACCTAGCTAAGGAAATAATCTCAACTTGTATTGCTTGAGTTAGAATATGGAAATAAAATATTGCTTATATAAAGACCCTCGCATTCTTCCTTACCTTGTGCAACTAGACTCCTCTATGCCTCGAGTAGAACGATATATGTATATTCTATAGCACATTGTTCACTTGTTTATACTGCACGACCTAGATTATGTCTTTCGGTAAGTCCCTTTACGGTTTTACTCCTCGACTTACCCTCGGGCCCGAGCCAAACGTGAATGCTTATGTTTTCTTATGAATTCAATGCTTGTTATATATTTGCATGCCAATATCAACTGAATTCTATCTTGCCCTATTTTTATCCAAACCATCGGAAGACTATCTAATAGTCGTTCGAAGCCAAGTATAGAATATTGAAAGTATCTGGGACCGTTAGGTCGCCAAGGCAATTCCCGAACTAGGGGATTGTATCATGTCAAGTAAAAAAAGAATCACAGCTCATGAAGCAAGACTCATTCAGGTATTCAGATCCTTGCAGTCTCTCTCGAGTGGGCGAGAGGGTGTATGCGCTCTTATTGCTACATCCATCTCTGCCCAAGAGACTATACATCATCCAATGGTTATGTGAATCAAGAATCAACATGTTATTCATGAATTTCGTGAATCTGAAACACAAGACTGCATGGTCGCGGACAACTCGTGCATGAGGTATTATGGATTTCTCGAACGATCTTCGGGACACTGGGTGTCACGACCCGCACCCGAAAAATTGGGCATGATTCGTGGGTACGTCCAGCCTTCGCCGCAGAATTAGCGGTAGAACGCTGTAAAGGTTCGTTCTAGGTCAACAATATATAACTCACAAAACCTATCAATATAACCTCTCCAAAAGGAGGGCAACCACGCAGTATATATATGCCTCAATCATAATAACTAGGGGAAGAGTAAAAGCAAGATAAGATATCAACAACGAAACAATAAACAAGGAGCAAGTACAATATCCAAATATACAGTCCAAGTCTATAGTCTACAACATCACAGAAGCAATAAAATAATAAATACAGTCATCCAGAATATCAACTGGAAATAACCCAGGAAACCCACCTAGCTAACTAGGGTGCTAACGGCGTCTCCTCGACGGGCTCCTCCTCAGTCTCCGGGTCACAACACTCCTCGACGCCCGGCCCGTAGAATGTCGGGCAAAAATCCTCAGGATCCTCTAGAAAAAATATGCCCAGTCAGGACTGGAACGAAGTACATAACTCTGAAAGCAACTCCAAATGCATGGTAAGCTGTATATGACTAGCAATAAAAAAGTATACAAGATGCACAGGAAAATAAATACATGGTGGAGCAGATAAAGTAGCTGCAATATAAAACTGGAGAACAATACAAGTAGTGGAGAAGTAACTGCATGTGACAAAATAGAAATATTAGCTAAGTACCTTGAGCACAAGTTCATTATGTGATCGGCTTAGGTTGCACATGAATAATCTACGATAACTCCGTTATACGTGAGTTGCATAACCGACATACACATGAATACTGTTTGGCTTTGATCACATAACCAACTCCTACTTCCCTCCCCCAGTAATACTCTTGGATCCAACCACGACACGCTACGTACATGATAAATAACTCGCGCACATGAAAGCGAGAGCACACGAAGCACATGATAGCACATGAGAATCAATACCCAAAGCACATGATGAAATAAACGTGATAGAGTACCCGCTGAACACGGTAAAGGGGATAGCATCTCCTGACGGGATCCACTAGTACCAGCTCGTGAAATAATGTGTCGGAATCAAGTATTACAGTTCTAGAATAGGTGATATAAACGCTATCATAAAATGGAAACGATCAGAGGTAGGTACTCGCCTGACGTCCTGAGCAACTGATGAGGATCGAGATCCGGACTGGTGTCACAAGAACCTATTACGAAAAGCAGAATTAAATAGGGTTTTAAAGAGTTCAACTGATATAAAATAACTAAAAATAAGGTTCTAGGGGTATTCTAGGTCGAACAGGTCGAACCGGTGAAATTGGGTCAAAAAGTTAACCTTGGGTCCAAAAAGTCAACTCTGGGTCAAAACTAGGTCAAATATTGACTTTTACGGTTAACGAGGGCAATTATGGTCAACACTAGGTCAAACTAGGGTGCCCCTAAAATTCTAGGTCAAAACTAGCTCATTAAGCTAGTAAACCTTCAAACTCGCCTCCTCGAGATACCGGGATACCCTCAGTATCCAATTTCTCAACCTAGGCTATGCACCCCGCCTAAACCCGCTAAAACCTATGCTAGCACGCATAAATATATATACATATACATATAAAAATAACACTAAACCTATTCCTAGGCAATTGCTCAAAAACCCCGCTCCGATACTCAATACCTTGGGTATCTTAAGGTATTGAGATACCATGATATCTCAAGGTATTGAGATACCATGATATTATCCTCCAATACCTCACTAACTACCCATCTAGCTATATATCTATGCATATAGATATATACCTAGGTAATAATTTAGGCTAGAATATATATATCTAACACATATATATATACACCTACGTATCTATATATATATATCCACACATACACAATTACATATAACCCTTACTCGATACTCATATATATCTAACTATATAGATATATATATCTACACTTATATATAAATATATATATATATATATATATATATATATATATATAAACTCACAACACTCACAACACTCACCAACGCACGCCCAACCACCCCAACACACACAAATACATATATATATATATATATATATATATATATATATATATATATATATATATATATATAATATAATCCGATAACTCTAGCACACACTCCCCGAAGCTAACCCAACGCGCGCACAAGCCCGAAACCAAGAAACTAAGTCGAAATGGCCGTTCGGTCATTTCGACGAACACGTGGTGTGTGGTTCACAAAACCTCCTGAAACGCACACCAAACCTACTCGGAATCGGTCCAAAATTTATCCATGGGTTCTAAACAATGTCTAGATCCTAGAAATAATGCTAACTCATCGATTCTAGGTCCGTGGCAAAAACGCGCACGCACATAGAACCTACGACGACGAAAACCCCCAAATCGCCCGGAACGCCCATTTCTCCGCTACACGACTTCACGTATCCGAACGGAGACACGTACTAACCCCCAAAACACTCAAGCACGTCTACCTAGGTCCATTTAACCTAGGGCATTACCCAAAATTGGGCCAATCTCGGATTTCATCCAAAATTGACACAAAATCTAATGTCAAAGTCTCCAAACACAACCAAACTTGTTCTAACTTTCTCCCACGGGTAGCCTTAGGGTCTAGGAAGGTTCTAAACTACTAATTATACTATATTAGAGCAATTAGTAAGAGAAAAGTTAGGGTTTACTGTTTGTGGTATTAAATGAAAGTGTATTTCAATGACGGGATTTATACGAAACCCGCGCCCTTTGGTTTACAAACAAACGTGTACAATTTAATCCTATACGAGGATGTGGGAGTATAATTTATTTAATCTGGGTATAAATTGCTATAGGTTTCTGATCTGCAGTCGATCACTTTAGCCCTTGGACCACACGATGTTGAAGAAGTGCCGTGGAAGACAGGTAGCAGCTTCGAAGGTTGCAAAGGAGGGTGGATGCACGATGCCAAAGTCGTCGATCCCTACTCTTTGCCTGAGCTCCGGACTCTCTCTCTCTCTCTCTCTCTCTCTCTCTCTCTCTCTCTCTTGACCTCCGGTTCGATCTTTCTGGGAAGTTCGACCTTGTTCGATCCTTCTTTCAAAGTTTTGACCTTGTTCGATCTTCAAGTTTGAAGTTTTTCGACCTTTTTCCCCATTGATAGGGGTCTCTATTTATAGAGTTTTTGTGACAGTGACCACTCCGTCGGTGTAAAAACCGAGGAGTAGAAAGTACAGCACCCTTTTATAAAACGGTTAAAATAACCAATGCCTGCGTATATATGACCTTTTGAGTGAGCATGTGACGCGTATCCAACTAAGGGGACAAAATACGTATATCTGCTGCGAAGATCACGGCGTAGAAGCCACGTAGGTAGGTATCCCTTGTGTAGAAGAGGTTGGCGTAGAAGCCAAATGACTGTCACCCTGGCGTAGAAGCCAAATAGGCATAGAAGCCGAGTAGGCGTAGAAGTCGAATGGTCGTAGAGACTGAGTGGGCTTTTGAAGCCGAATGGTCGTAGAGACTGAGTGGGCGTAGCAGCCGAATGGGCGTAGAAGCCGAATGAGCACAGATCTTGAATGGGCGTAGAAGCCGTTGCGTACCGTGGCAGAGTGCTGATGTGGACGTCTTAGCCGGAATTACGGCTTTTAAAGATATAATCAAATCTCTTGCAAAGATTTGCCACCATCTTGTGCATTAAATACGGAGGCATGTTTTGAAGGTCTGCAGCCCTTCTGTGCATTCGTCGCAGAGATGTGCCTTGAGAGAAACGGTCGCCGCTCTGTGCAATTAGACGTAGAGACGTGCCTCGAGCCCCGTACGAAGTGCAGCTTTTGACGTGGCAGGCGGTTTGTCTACTGCGGAGCGTAAAACAGCTCATGTTTGCCTGTGTAAAATAAGGCAGCGTATCCCCTTGTACGCGAAAGAGCAGTTTATGCTGAGGGGACGTCAGTAAACGACGGTTCGGTGATATTTTAACCAAATTCTCTGCATTAAATACAGAGATCTGCCATCATACTGTGGCACGCGTCCCGAGGGGTCTATCATCATTTCCAGCTGTCGTCTGGGTAGCCGTGCAGCACTTTTTGTCAGGAGTCAGAGGTCAGGTTCACTGCGTGACTTGACAGGTTCATTTCGGGGAAGACGAAGCGTTCCTCGTACGCTTTAATGCTGCTTTGAGAGCGGATGAGTTTTACGCCATGGAGGCGATGAAGAACCATGTTTACGCTGGAGCGGCCTGGACGTACTGCACTTACGCGGATGGTCCTTTGAGCTTGTACTTCACGTTGTGTTTAGCGGAAAAAGCTCTGTTGCACGCTTGATGGCTCTGAAGGCCTCTGTTTACGCTGCTCTGCATCAGTATGCTGCATAGCTCCTCCCAGAGTATTTTTTATGCTTCTACAAGACCCCCTTCAAAGCTTTTAAATTCCTCGGAATTTGAAACGCTTTGAATGAAGCATGAACGACCCCTCGTAACTCGAAACGTTTCTGAATGGAGCATTGAAACGGTCGATGCGGACTTTATGGCAGATTTATTGGGGACCACTTGTGATCTCTTTCGCCTATAAAAAGGCTGGGGGATTAACCTGTTCTCCCCACATTCCCATCACCATGCAGAGATGATCGCCGGAGTTCGTCGGGTCGACCTGAGGAAGAAGGAGATCATGTTCTTCTAGCATGTAGGGAGCCAGAAAAGACGACATCTTCGAGCAAGTGTCCACTGCAATGATGGATCATGGAAGGATATCTTAGCCTTCCTTGCTCGGGATAATCAGCAACTTTGTACGGTGGTTCTTCGGGAGAGACGAAGAATCGTATTTTACCACGCTGCTTGCAAGTGGCGCCTTCTCCAGTTACCTCTGGTGACGAGAGACAGACAGACCGACTAGAGTGGCGGTGGTCTGTAGGAAAGCAGAATTACCCTGCTTTCCTTCTGTTGGAGGATGGGTCATATTCCCAGTTTTGTATCCTCCTGCCACTGATCATCTTCTTGGAAGAAGAGGAAGATCACCAATGCGAGAACCTGTCAGAACAGATTCCGAGGGCGGCCTTCAAACGACGAGGGGGGATCTCCTTTGTAGACGGAGTTTCCCTCAGATGTAATCATGAAAAATAGAGAAAAACCCTTGTAGATTGGATTTCCCTCATATGTAATCATGATTTTGATTTTAATAAAATCGTCTTCTTCTTCATATGATCATCTTGCCATACGTTGTTGTGAAGTCTGAATATGTGTAGCTTCGACACGTCTGATTCTTTATGCCAACTCTGATAAGAAGAGTATTAGGCCCGGTCCTTTACGCGTAGCGAACAGTCCATAGAACGCTGTTAAGAATTTTTGAACATTTAGAACTGTCTTGTTGCTAGGACTGAGGGACCGCGTAGAGCTCTGAACTGCTGCTTCTGATGAGCAGAAATTTTGTTCAGACTTCGTCTTCAAGAATGATCTCTCGAAACTCCCTTGGAACAGGGTCAAGGATTTGGCTGTCAAACTGAGTTGTCATCTTGATAGACGAGATGTTCAGACTGGAGTCTGGATGAACCTCCAATTTTGGACCCGAGAAGAGTAATTTCTCAATGTTTGAACTCTTTATGTTTCGGGTACTTGGAATACTTTGGGGTCAAGAACGAGTATCTTCTGTGTGAACTCTTTGCAATTGACCGCTTCGGGGACTGTTCGGATATGCGGAAAGTCGTGGAGCGTAAAATCATTAGTCTGTAGCCTCTGGGCGTAAAACACCATCGAGCGTGAAATCATAGACTTGTGGTTCCTGAGCGTGAAGTCGTAGGTTTGTAGCCTCTCGAGCATAAAAGCTACCGAGCACAAAGGCATCCGGGCGAAAAACCATAGACTTATAGCTGTCGAACGTAGAGCCGTAGATTCGTAGCTGTCAAGCGTAGAAAGCTCCTTTAGCGTAGAATTGTAGATCTGTAGCCTGTGAGCGTAGAACACCATCGAGCGAGAAATCATAGACTTGTGGTTCCTGAGCGTGAAGTCATAGGTTCGTAGCCTCTCGAGCATAAAAGCTACCGAGCACAAAGGCATCCGGGCGTAAAATCATAGACTTATAGCTGTCGAACATAAAGCCGTAGATTCGTAGATGTCGAGCGTAGAATGCTCCTTTAGCGTAGAACTGTAGATCTGTAGCCTGTGAGCGTAGAACACCATCGAGCATGAAATCATAGACTTGTGGTTCCTGAGCGTGAAGCCGTAGGTTTGTTGCCTCTCGAGCATAAAATCTACCGAGCACAAAGGCAACCAGGCGTAAAACTATAGACTTATAGCTGTCGAATGTAAAGCCGTAGATTCGTAGCTGTCGAGCGTAGAAAGCTCCTTTAGCGTAGAACTGTAGATCTGTAGCTCCTGAAAAAAAAATTTCTCCGAGCGTGAAGTTTGCGGATCTGTTGCTTCTGAGCGTAAACTGAGCGCCACCGAGCGTGAGATCATCGATTTGATATCTGCTGAGCATAAAGTCGTAGGTTTGTTGCCTCTCGAGCATAAAAGCTACCGAGCACAAAGGCATCCGGACGAAAAACCATAGACTTATAGCTTGCGAGCGTAAAACCATAGATCTGTTGTTGTCGAGCATAGAAAGCTCCTTTAGCGTAGAAACCACCGAACTACTTTGCGCGAAGAATTTTTCAAATTCGCTGATTGTCCGTCTTTCGAGAGTAGTGGGCTGACGTGGCATCCAATCATAACCAACTATTAATTGCGAGATTTGGTTAGGGTCTCGAGGAGTTCGTCCGAGGATTCGAGGAGTCGACTCAAACTCTATATATATCCCAAGCCTTTGAGAGAAAAAATTTTTATTCGCCTTCTGCGAAAGAGAGCTTTCGACTGTTCGAGTTTTTCTTCGTTCCTTCTCCGAGCACTTCGAGTCTTCAGAAATGGCGCCGAAACAAACTCCCTCCACTAAGGGAAAGAGCATAGGTTCTTCTTCTCCTTCTCCAGCCCCAGCGAGAGAGTCTTCGGTCGGGCAAGGTGAACTTCCTTCTGAGCGAAGTATTCCGCCGACGAGCAGCGCACCCGGTCTTAGAGGTAGAGCCTTTGGGGTGACAAAAACGACAAAAAATCCTTTACACACGTTGAACGTGACCGCGCTAGGTCGTCTTCTGTGCTGATAGCCTCTTTGAGGAAGATGATGCACGGAGGCGTTTTCATCTTTTACGCCCACATTTCTAATGTGCCAGCGTAAAAACTCCATATTTTCGTAGTTCCGAGCGTAAAAGCTCTGGCTACCGAAAATTGGCGTATATCGTAAAATTTGAGTTTTACGCTTGTGGAGGAGACTTCCGACGTAAAATAACCAAATTTGTACAATCCTGACGTAGAGCACAGACTGTCGTTTCTTTGGTCTGTATGTTTGTGCAAGATTTGTAATGACATATTTTTCTTGCACTTTTGCAGTTGATTTGGGTGAGTCTCCACTGGCCGAGGTGATGGGTTCCGCTGTCGGGATGCTGCACTCGAACTATCTAGAGGATCTGTCCCACGTGGCATTTCCCATCTCCGGACCCCAGTATCCTGAGGGAAGGGGATTTTTGATATCGACTCAGGGCGAGCGGACGCTGTTGAATATGATCAACGGAGAGCCCCTGACCTACGTCGACGGGGAGCAGTACATAAAGCCGGCTTTCCTCTTTGGGGACATGATTGACAAACAGTCCCAAACGAAGCCCAAGAGGGAACCCTGGGTTTTTTCTGCCGGGAATTTGGTCTTGTATCTGCCAACGATGCCGAAGGATTATCCCATCTTGGCTTTCTTCCATGCGACGCATCGCAGGAGGATGTCGTAGACGCTGACTCCCGATCTTCACGGCAAGCCGGGGAAGATCTTTCATCTGAAAGGGGCTGACCAGGGGTCGTTTGTTAGCCGCCCTTCCGGTGTTGTGACGTTGTTCAGGGGACTGTGCCCGGGCAGTGTCCCGAGTGAAGACAGCTCAGTGATCCAGCCGGTCCAATTGCCGACCTTCTACAACGACTTCATGGGATGAGGTGGGGTATATCCCAAGGAGAATCCTCGGTGCAATGGGTGGATCACCCCAACCAACCTCCGATGGACTTGCCTAGTTAACTGGGCCTTGAAGCACTTTCGGAGAGAGCTGGAGGGCATTGGACTGTATGCCGCTGTGAGTGCGACGAGTGTTGGGTTGCCTCCCAACCCTAATTTGTTCTTGGCACTGATGGAGCGATATATTTCGCTCACTGGAACCTTCGCCACTCCACTGGGGGAGCTGGGATTGGCCCTCCATGAGATGGCAGTTGTCTCGAGACTGCCGATGGGGGATACCCCATATGAAGAGTATGTTCCCACCAACCGGGAGTTGAGGGACTTGGACGCTCGGGTGGCGGAAGTATATCAGGAGCTGATGTGTCAATACTTCGCGTGCACCACTTTTTATAACGAGCCTTCTGATTTGTCTCACACCACCAAGTGGATGTCCTACCTCTTCTTCCTTCGAGCCAGGGCCGCCAAGTCGGAGAAAGCCTCGGGGGGCAAGAATGAGCCCGTGAACTGTTTGGGCGTGCTTAGTGCCCAGGTCATTGAGGATCTTATGGAGGAGGCTAAAGCTCCAGATCAGATTCTCGTTGAGGGGGTAGGAAAGTACCCTGAAGGCACTAAGGCCTACAGTTACTTGAGGCGCTGCCGCAGGCCTCTGTCTAAGGAAGCCCAGCTGGCCGGTTTCCTCTCAATATGGCTACGTCGAGTAGTAGTGCCCAGTACTGCGTCCGCAGACCGTATTCACCGGAACATCTTGTGGCCGGCAGTGCGTCTGGTGTTCGGGGCAAGACTGGGCTTGCTTCCTGCCATGGTGTGCCGTATACAGGCTGGCCTGAGAGCCATGACTGATGGGTTGCTCGTCGATGAAGCTCGGCGTGAGAGTTTTCCCCGGGTGGAATTACCATACCTGTACTTGATGGGATGGTTAATTCTCCACAACCTCCGGGTGATGTCTCCCGGCTCTGGTAGCATCTCGGGGGGTAATTTCTTGCTGAACTACAAGGACTCTCCCTGGAATATGAACACAACTTTGGACTGTCGGCTGGTGTTGAACCTCAGTCACGGCTGGAAGCTCCTCTGTACTCCTCCTCCTGTACATCGCAATCAATCAGGGATGAGGCTTGAGGATTCAGGTGGAAAGAAGACTGATCTTTCTCCGGAAGCTTTCAATTGGTTGGTCTATATTAGACCCTCCCATCTGCTGTACAGGAGCGAAGACCATTGCTTCTTCGAGCCCTACTTGCCTAGTCGGTTCGCCAGGCAGTTTGGGTACGATCAGTTGCACGTGGGCAATGCCGTCACCAGCTTCAGGTCCAGGGGCAGACTCATTGATGGAGCCAGAGGGTGGCGATATTTTATCATGGGTTGCACGGGAGCAATCTTCATTGTGTCGGTCGTTACAACCTCCAAGGAGCTCCGTATTCTCCATTCTTACGCCCAGTTCTATGTGGCGATTAATACCTTCCATCACGATTTTGACATGCGTGGAAGCTTCAGGGTGCCTTCTCCCAATCCTGGGGGAAGAGTTAAAGTCCCCTCGGTTTCTTCTGAAGAGGGTGAGGAGTCTGGCACTCCGGATGAGCCTCTGGTGTCGGTGCCGAGGTGTGAAGTGCCTCCGCCTGCGGGGGCTTTGGTAGTCTCTTCTGGGAAGCGACGGGCTTCTGCCCCGAAGGAAGCTTCTCTTCGTAAGAGGAGGAAGGAGACGGTTGCTCGTCCTCTCCGTATTCTTGGTATTGAGGCTCCTGGGAGTGAGCCTGCATCTCCCCATATCAGGGATGATTCCTTGGCTGGAGGTTCCTCGGCGGCACCGGAGAATCTTCGCTAGAGGTCGCTGTCGTTGCTACTGCTCGAGGTAGTAGAACGAGATTGCCTGTGTGGCCGCAGCAGATGGGAGAATCTTTTTCTAGACCAGAAACGGATAAAACTCCCGCTGTGTCAGCGAGCACGCCTAGCGAGATTCCAGTTGACGAACCTCGACTGCGTCTCGGTGAAGGCTTGTTAGAACTCCGGGCGATGTCGGTTGGTCCACCTCCTTCTCCAGGTATGATAGTTCGTATTGTGTCATTAAAGCGTGGTTTAGCTACATCGACTGCAGATGTGCCATATATACCGTTGGCTCCGGGTAAATGTCGTCTTTATGTCTCTCTTTAGAAAGATTACCATCATATTGATATCAACTTTCTGGTCCTTTTCTCAGGGGATGGCGTCCACGGGGAGTACAGCGTTGAAGCACCTTCTGGCTCTGCTCCGGCTCCTAGCGATGATAATGAGGCTTTCGACTTCGAGGAGGAAATACCTTCGGGGGCCAGCTCGCCTGGAGTGGTTTTGTCATCTCGAGAGGAGGACGAACCCGTCATCGTGACTTTGCCTCTCGCAAGTATGCTGATGACTTCGACCGTCGTCGTTGCACCTCTTTTTGTTGCACCACCCGTCGAGGCGGCGGCTGTGGCCACTTCGTCTGCAATCATTCCCGGAGGGGGACTTGCTGATATCGCGGCCACTCCTGGCGTTCAATCGGATCTAGTTGCGCTGACCGAGTAACATACCAGCCTCTTTTACACCGGTTTGAAAACGATGATATCAATGGTGTTGGCGAAGAGTCTAGATTTCGAGCGCCTGAAGAAGACTTCTCAGTTTTCGATTGGGGCTGTCAGGGAGTTCGACGATCCTGGGGTAGCTGACGCCCTGGAGGCGGTGGTTAATGGTTTAGAGCAACCCATTAACGAATACTTGCAGCTGACTCGGGGCAGCTTTGATGCTGAGGTCCAGGCCAGATACGACCTCATGACTGCGCGACTTTCTATACAGTTGGAAAGCCTGGACAACTCCATCAAAACACATAAGCTGGAGATGGATAAAAGAAAAGCTGTCGTGGAAGAGGCTCTCGCTCTTGAGACGAAGCTCCGATCCGAGCACGAAGGGAACGCAGCGAGGGCCCGCAAGCTGAAGAAAAAACTCGCTCTGGCAGAGGAGTGGGCTTCTCAGTCGTTGGCAGGTATAGATGTAGCAACTGGTCGACTGAGCACAGCGCGACGGGATTTGGAGCGTGCAGAAGCTGCCCGTGTGGGCTCTCTTCGGGCAAGGGCTGAGCTTACCCTTACGAACAATCCCGAGGCACGGCTGGAGCGGGCTCGCGCTGATGCCTTATTTTCAGGAATAAGAGGATAGCTGCACTGGAGTGGCTGATTCGCGATCTGACTGCTCCCCCATCATGATGTATCCTTTCTCTTTTTGCTTCCCCAGATGTAATTCTGCTCTTATCGGGAATAAACAAAAGCGACTCTTTTCTGAGTTTTGTGGACCCATTATTTCGGAATGTAAATGACAGTTTTTTTAGGCGAGAGTGATATCAGAGGTAGTATGGACATGATAGACTCTCGATAAACTTTTTAGCAGGATATATCTATTCAGAGGTCATACAGACATAATAGGATATGATCTAGCTAGTTTCGTTTTGGGAGTTGTTTTGTCAGAATTGAGATCCTCGCTATATTCCACTCGAGCAGAGGAGATTAAGCATAGTACCTTTTCAGGAATTTGCCGTTGATAGGAGCCATTAACAGGTCTCCATTAGGCTGGGCTATCCTGTATGCGCCGTTTGAGAACATTGTCTCAATCACATAAGGGTCTTTCCACTTGGGCTAAAATTTGCCTTTACTTCTGTGAGTAAGAATCATCGGCCTTCTTACGGCTAGAACTAGCTCGCCGACTTTGAACACTCTTTCCTTTACTTTATGATTGAAAGCTTTGGAAATGCATGCTTGGTAGAGCGCGATGCGCTGTTGAGCTTGGAGGCGTTTCTCGTCTAATCCTTCTAGATCTTGGAGCCTTAACAGGTCATTCTTTTCTCGAGTCAGCTCATTAGTCACGGCTATCCTGAGTGACGGGATCTGGATTTCAATAGGGAGAACTGCTTCGCTCCCGTAGACCAGCAAGAATGGGGTACAACCTGTCGGTGTTCGTACCGTTGTGCGGTATGCCCAGAGACATTCGCCCAGCTTCTCATTCCAATCTCTCTTGTTTGAAGAGACGAATTTCTTCAAGAGTTTGATAATGGTTTTGTTGAAAGCTTCCGCCAAACCATTAGCAGCTGGATAATATGCCGTAGAGGCGATATTGTGTATCTGATTTTTATCGCAAAATCGATGAAACGCTTGGCTGATGAACTGAGGCCCATTGTCGTGAATTATCCTCCGGGGTACCCCGAAGCGATAAATGACGTGATGCTTGATGAAGCTGATCACATTAGACGCCTTCACCTCAGCAAGAGGGATTTTCTCTGCCCATTTGGAGAAGTAATCCGTGATGGCCAGTATGAACCGGTGACCCCTGGAAGAAGACGGGTGGATAGGACCGATGATATCTATACCCCATGCTTCGAAAGGCCAGGATGCGACCTTAGGATGTAGATATTCAGACGGTTGATGTATGAAGTCTGCACGAACCTGACAGGCTCTGCATTGTCTTGCATACCGTATTGCATCTGCGATCATAGTAGGCCAGTAATAGCCCATCCTCCTGATGCGATCCTGTAGCTTAGGACCGGGCTGATGTGCTCCGCATACGCCGTCGTGAGCTTCACGAATAATCTGCTGTACTTCGTCGTTAGAGAGACATCTCAATAGCAGTCCGTCGTAGGTCCGTCGATATAGGCATTATGAAGATGCATCGTAGTAGAAGTGTAATGATCGTCTTTTGACGGATACTGCTTCTTTGGGGTCCTCTGGCAAGATTCCGTATGTGACGAAATCTATGAAGGGACTTCTCCAGTCTCTTCTAGGGGGATCTGTGTTCACAGCGTAGCTGCGTTCTATGTGAAAGTTGTTCTTCACACAGAATAAATCTCTGTTAAGAAGGATTACCGAATCCTGCCTTCTTATAGGAGTGGCTAAATCTGCAGCTAGACTGGCTAGGGCATCAGCTTCCAGATTTTGAGATCGAGGTACATGCTCTAGGAAGAACCCTTTGAATGTCATGGCTATCTCGACCGTCGCTTGGTGATAGGGGATGAGGTCTGAATTCCGGACTTCATATATCCCTCTGACTTGATTGACGATAAGCAGAATCACCAAAAGCTTCCAGGGACTCGACCCCCAGCTCTTTGGCGACTTGGAGCCCGATTAGCAGAGTGTTGTACTCTGCCACATTGATGGAGCAGGGCTCGCTAAGAGAATATGCTCGGTAGATGACGAGCTGATCAGGAGTGACCAGGACGACTCCTACTCCTGAAACGACGTTTCCCCTAGGATCGGTTCTGGAGGCACCATCGAAGAAGAGTTGCCATGCGTTACTTTCCATTGCAGAATTACATTCTGCAACTTCGTCGGGAATATCCTCGTATAATTTGAAGGCCTCCGGGATCGGATGAGCAGCTAGGAAGTCAGCCAGCGCTTGGCCCTTGATGGACTTCTGCGGTACGTATACCATGTCATATGGTGTTAATAGCATCGCCCAAGTCGCGAGTCGGGAATTAAGAGCACTGGGCTTGCTCATCAGTACTCGAAGAGGGTTGATCCTGGAGATGATATGAATAGTCTGGCCGGCGACATAGTGTCGCGTCTTCTGGATAGCGAATATCAGAGCCAAGCATTCTTTCTCCACTGGGTTGTACCGGTGTTCGGCTCCGACCATCATCCTGCTGAGGTAGTAGATAGCCTGTTCATGACCCATGTCGTTCTTCTGTGCGAGAAGAGCTCCTAGCGAATGATCCATCGCTCGAAAGTACAGCAAGAATGGTCTTCCCATGACGGGAGGCACCAAAACTGGCGGACTGGTGAGGTAGCGCTTGATATCTCCGAACGCTTGCTGACAGGCTTCGTCCCACACGAAGGATACACCTTTCTTCATGAGATGAGAAAAGGGCTGACATCTCCCCGAGAGGTTGGATATGAATCGCCGGATATAAGCCAGACGGCCTTGAAATCCCCGGAGTTCCCTCAGATTACGGGGCGGTCGCATTTCTACGATTGCCTGGACTTTGTCAGGGTCCACCTGGATGCCTTTGGCGGTGATGAAAAATCCCAGGAACTTGCCACTGGATACACCCAGAAAGGACTTCGTAGGGTTCATCTTGAGTTAATGTTGGCGCATTAACTCGAATACTGTCCTCAAGTCTTGAATGTGATCGTCTTTGAGGCGACTCTTGACGGCTATGTCGTCCACGTAACATTCTACTGTTTTGCGTAAATGCTCATAGAATATGTTACTCATAGCCCGTTGGTATGTAGCCCCAGCGTTCTTCAATCCGAAGGGCATGACCGTATAGCAATATACCCCCAATGGTGTCCAGAAGGCAGTGTGCTTCTCGTCTTCAGGATGCATCTTGATCTGATTGTATCCTGAGAACCCGTCCATGAAAGACATGCGTTCAAAGCCGCAGGTGTTGTCGATCATGATGTTCGTGATAGAAAGAGGGAACTCATCTTTGGGGCAGGCCGCATTCAGATCTCGATAATCGATGCAGATACGTACCTTCCCATTTTTCTTCATGACTGGGACAACGTTGGCGACCCAGTCGGGATGTTTGTTCTTCCCGAATGAAACCACAGGCTATCAAATTCTTGACTTCAGCTTCAATGGCGTCCATCATATCCGGGCGGAACCGGCGTTGGTGCTGCTTCACAGGCTTTGAGTCGGTCAATATGTTGAGTTTGTGAGTAGCCACCTTCGGGTCTAGGCCTGGCATGTCCTCATAATCCCACGCAAAGACGTCGACGTATTCCTTTATCAGCTGTATAATTTCTTCCCTTTCAGGTGGGGGAAGATTGTCACTGATAAATATCGGCTTTGGCGAAAGTTCACCCCCAACATCGATTTGGATAACTTCGTCTTTGGTGGGAGGTTCTCTTTGCTCGAAGCGGAATTCCCACTGCGTATCCATTTGTTGAGCCCAAGAGTCATTCTCGAACGGCTCAGAATCCTACTCATCTGCTTCTGAGGGATTTATCACCACCATATTTACTGATAGTGTTTGTTCAAGAGCATCAGGTGAGTCGGAGGGTGACGAGCCGTTCTGAGAAGAGGGAAAGATGTCCTCATCTGATTGGAAGTCGAAAGGGAGGTGGCATACCCTAACCCGAAACGAGTCTGTCGATAGCGGGGGTCGCCGCGCGGCGGCGTTCGTCTGCCTCTTCCGTAGTTGAAGCCTGGCTTCCGATTCAAGTTGTAGCCCATGTTTTGCATGATCTTCAGCGCTTGCGGGCTGTATCGGTGAACTTGTATTTTTCCAGCATCGTCATCGAAAGGATCTTCCTGGAGAGTCGGTTGATTGCGCGTGTGACCGAAGAATATTGGACGCTGACTGCTGCAGGTAGGCGGGATAATGAAGATAGAATCCTCATATGGTCCATACGTTGTGATGACGTTGGATGATGACGCTACTTCCCAGACATACGGACGGTAGGAGTTTGTAGCTTCCAAGAATTTTTTGTGCTATGGGTTCTACCTCGTCACGGGGAATGGTATATACTCGCTCAGAGGTGAGATGGACATGGCAGTTTTTGTGGACTTAACACCACTGGCGTATTTAGAGTTTAAGTACGAATGTTAAGTGTAGACGACAATCGATATCAGAGGTAATATGGACATGATAATTGATGGTCGAAAGTTTATTCAGAGGTAATATGAACATGACAAACTTTATGATTGTGACTTCCATCGGGGATGGAGGCACACATCTGCTCAGAGGTAATATGGACATGGCAGTTTTTGTGGACTTAACACCACTGGCGTACTTAGAGTTAAGTACGGATGTTAAGTGTAGACGACAATCGATATCAGAGGTAATATGGACATGACAATTAACGGTCGAAAGTTTATTCAGAGGTAATATAAACATGACAAACTTTGTGATTGTGACTTCCATCGGGGATGGAGGCACACATCTGCTCAGAGGTGATATGGACATGGCAGTTTTTATAGACTTAACACCACTGGCGTACTTAGAGTTAAGTACGGATATCAAGTATAGACGACAATCGATATCAGAGGTAATATGGACATGACAATTGACGGTCGAAAGTTTATTCAGAGGTAATATGAACATGACAAACTTTGTGATTGTGACTTCCATCGGGGATGGAGGCACACATCTGCTCAGAGGTGATATGGACATGGCAGTTTTTATGGACTTAACACCACTAACGTACTTAGAGTTAAGTACGGATGTCAAGTGTAGACGACAATGGATATCAGAGGTAATATGGATATGACAATTGACGGTCGAAAGTTTATTCAGAGGTAATATGAACATGACAAACTTTGTGATTGTGACTTCCATCGGGGATGGAGGCACACATCTGCTCAGAGGTGATATGGACATGGCAGTTTTTGTGGACTTAACACCACTGGCGTACTTAGAGTTAAGTACGGATGTCAAGTATGGATGGCAACTTATATCAGAAGATAGTCGGTAGCCGAAAGTTTTATTCAGAGGTGATATGAACATGACAAACTTTTGTCTAGAGAGACTTTTTAGGGACTCTTCCTCGAGTACACACATTTTCTTTTGAAAGGAGCAAATCGTTATGTAAGAAAAGAATGGAAATCCAATCGGTACGGACCGTAACTTTGTTCACAGATTCAAAGTGATGACCTTGGCATCGATCGTCTCCTGAATTTTCCTTTTTAGCACATAGCACGCCTTTGTGGGGTGATGAGTGTATCGGTGGAAGAGACAATAATCTGGGTGATCCACGTCGCCAGCCCTCTCAGGATGTCTGATGTTGGGTAGCTGGAGCTTGCGCTCTTTCATTAATATATCAAAGATTTCAACGATGTCATCTTCGTTGAAGGAGAAAGTCCCTTTTGGTCTTCGGGCTCTTGATGCCTGAATTTTACGGTCTTGCAGGGAGATCGTTGTTGTTGCATCATCTTCAGATCTTGAGGGGATTCTACCCCCGGCCCTGGACGTCCCCTTGTTCTGTCGAGGTAAGTTACCTCTGGATATGCCGTGGTCTCTGGCCACAGAAACTGATTCATCAAGAACTGCCTCTGGTTGTACAGGATTGGATTTCGGAATTTTGGGTCTCGTGAGAGAAGCAGTATATCCCAACCCGAAATGAGCTTCTCGATAGTGAGAATTACTACGCACCGGCGTTCGCCTACCTTTTCCATAGTTGAGACCTTATTTCAGTTTTAAGTCGTAACCCATGTTTTGCATAATATTTAATGCTTGTGGGCTGTATCTGTGGGTTTGTATCCTGCCAGATTCAGACTCGCGTGATTCCTCTTGCACGATTGGGGCATTCCGCCTGCTGCCGAAGATTATCGGACGCTGATCGTCATGGGTTGGTGGAATGATAAAGATGGAGTCTTCCTGTGGTCCACCTGTTATGACGACATCAGATGTTGACGTATCTTCCCATATGATTTCCCCGCGTTTGACTGTTAGGGGAACTGAAGTCCGTTTATGACTCTCGTTCTTGCGTTTCTGGATTAGATAATCCCGCAGGTCAGGAGGAGTAGAGGAAGAAGACGAAGGCTTGTTTCTTCTGTTCCCATCATTGGGCATACGGATATTGGGCACCCCGGTTTTCCTTGTGCCACCTGTGTACAACAGGTTGGCCATCTGGGTGGCGGATAATCTCCTGGGAGGGTGTCTTTCCGCAACCTGAGCTTGTTTTACGCTGAGGGACTTTGCCTGGCGTAACTCGGAGATTCGCTCAAACTGGCGTAAAACTGGAGAGGCCCTCAGTCGGCCATCGGCTTCTCGCGTAATCCGGAGGGTAGGCAGACTATTCCCTTGCTGGCGTAAAGGTCGAGAAGTTGAGTACTCTGCCGCTTGCTTTCCCTTGCGGAGATTACAGCGCTCATCTGGTTCACCGTAGAGGTCAGATGTTGTCTTGCGCGTGGAGCGTGATCTGTACCTCCGATTTGGCGTTGAGGCACCATCAGAAGTTTTGTCTGTACCACGCTTAGCGGGAGACTAATTTCTATGCGTAGAGCGCAGGGGATGCTTCTGGGTTAGCGCTGAGGCTTTGCCGAAAGTTTCGTCTGTACCGCGCTTAGCGGGAGACTGATTTCTACGCGTAAAGCGCAGTGGATACTTCTGGGTTAGCGCTGAGGCTTTGCCCGAAGTTTCGTCTGTACCGCGCGTAGCGGGAGACTGAATTTTACGTGCGGGGCACGGAGGGAGCGATGCTACAACCTCATTGGTCGGAGAGATCGGAGAGTCCACAGGAATAACGTATTCTTCATGCTTCTACATTTACCTCTTGGGAGTTGGAATCCCAAGGCTAAAGTCTCCAAAACCCTTGAAATCACCACCCTCAAGCCTCCAAGCCTCCAAATTAAGCCTCCACACTAAGTCTAGGCTCTAAACACCTAGGTTAGGGAAAAGTGTAGGGTTAGGGTTCACATCCATGG
The DNA here is from genome assembly GCA_036927795.1 of Iris macrosiphon. Classification (NCBI taxonomy): domain Eukaryota; kingdom Viridiplantae; phylum Streptophyta; class Magnoliopsida; order Asparagales; family Iridaceae; genus Iris; species Iris macrosiphon. Next base: position 42,017,185 of record JAYESA010000005.1, on the reverse strand, counting down.
AAGAAATAGAAGAAGGAAGAGAAGAATGACTTACTTGGAGCTTGAAATAGGAAGTGGGAAGAAGAAAAGAAGAAGAAAGAGTGGAGAATGGAGAAGAAGAAGAAGAAGTGAAGAAGAATGGGGGGACTGTGTTCGGGTCTGGAAAGGGGTTGTGGGAACCGGCCACACATGTATAAAGTAGGTTTCCTTAATCCAAATGACTAAAACACCCTCTCCTTTAGTCATGCAACTTGGGTTTTGGGTTTGGGATTCCAAAAGCACTCAAACTAGCTCATAATCACTCCAACTAACTAAAATAAAATATAATAATTATTCTAAACCTAAAAATAAGCCTCACAAGGGTGTTGGTTGGGTCGGACATGGGTCCACTAGGTTTTGACATGGGTCCAGACGAGCCAAAATCCTAAAACAACCAATAAAAAATAATACAACCATCAATTAAATATAAATATAATTAATTATAAACAATACACAATTTACTAAATAAATAAATAAAACCCTATTTTCTAGAATCGGGTAGTGACACTGGGATCGTGCCAGCCTGGAAGAAATTATATATGGACTCCTCGAGCTTCGGCGGGATGGTGTTCGTGCCTCGAGTTTTTAGCACACACCATCACCGTCGAAAGTATCTGGGTCTCTCCTGTTAAGGAGGGATGGTGCGTGCCTCGAGTTTTTAGCGCTATATCCATCTCCGTCAAGAGACTCGTCCAAATGGCTTATAGCGCTAGCGACCCTCCAGTTCATATAGATAAGTCATCCTCTCTTAGCGGCAACCCGCGTACGAGTTATTGTATCGCATCAAGAATATCTGAACACCTGAACGATCTTGAGTATAACACTTGTACATATAGAGCGCTTGAACATCTTATGCAACATCCATGATAATTCGAGTAGCTCGTGCATCCGAAACATAATCTCGCTCACAACACTTGTGTTTGCATATGCTATTGCCCCTGAATTCATATATATATATATATGCACGTGCTTGAATTAACTTGGTTTGCCTTGGACAGGGAAGAACAAATAGTAAGTTGGTAAGTCTCGTCGTGTTTCCTCTTATATCGCACGGCGCACCGTCACACGAGTTAGGCTATTCATCATTGCCATAAAACTGATCCTAGGCAAGACTAGAAAGATAACTTAATAGATGATGCACGGAACCTATTCAACATATTTGGATTTATCAAGCGGGTGAGTAGCCTCTCCACCAGTTCATTCATGTACTGATAATCCACCAGATTGCTTATAGGGTGCGGAAAAACCTCGTACGGTGCGGATGCCTCCTTCGTGCATGTTAAGGCATGGAGTTCACTCTGGAGCCTTGGAGCGCTGCGTCCGGAACTGAAGCACATATACAAGACATAATGTTGGAACATCGCCTATGTATCATTCCACAAATGTAGCCACTTGGTACATTTTTACTGTTTCAGAGAGATAGGCTTGAGCGACTTATAATCTCGGCCTAGCGCCGTTTGTAACACTTGTTCAATATCAATAAAGATTTTGCTTTACTTCTATACTTGTGTTATTCAATGCTTCCGCTATTGATGACTCAGTGAACTTGTTACCAATCGCTTATGCGTTTAATATTCTGCTGTACTCGGGCAATTTGTACAACTATGTGGCTTAGATCTCTTACCGCCAGCATGAACAACGGTCTTACACGGGCGTGGCTTACGCTCATGCAACATCACGCCCAGATGGGTCAAGCGATCGTCCTGCGGGAGCGGTGGCACGGTGATTCTCGCCTAGCGGGGACGGCCGATTAGCCTACGGGAGATCGGGGCGTGACATGTTCAAATCAAATTTAATTTCCTTAATTATTTATATTTTTTCCTGAAATTCAAGACACTCATATATAATTATGAAATATGGACACAAGACTTGGATACGATGTGTCATGACGATACTACGCAATTATTAATATAGTTGGATTTGATGAAGTATATAATCATATATATATATATATATATATATATATATATATATATATATATATATATATATATATATATATATATATATATATATGATAGGGCTAGGATAAACAAATATGAGGTATTATTATGATATTATATACTATTTAATTTAGTAAATATATGCATGAGTATTAATTCTATATATATGTGATATTTTTAGAAGTAATAATCATATGAGGTTGTGAATATGAGAAGCTTATACATACATGGATACATAAAAGTTATGATTCAAAGAAATTAGTGAATATAAATGCTTGTGCGTGTCTATACACACACACACATACGAGAGCTTGTATAGAGTATATATAGCACTATATATATATATATATATATATATATATATATATATATATTACGTAAACACCTATATGTCAATTAACTTATTTTCTTGAGAAATACAAAAAAATGGGTGGTTTATTTCATAAAATTTTATATATATTAAATCTGTCCAGATTTATTATATATAATTATTTAGCTTGATTCATCTCAATTTGTAGTTAAAATAAGTATTTACATGTATCCATACATTAGGGTGACCTAATATTATTCGATAAAGGTTAAAAGATGAATTATATACTTTTCAATGATTGTTTGAGATTGAATTAATTTTAAGTTTAGTATATATTCATATAGTAAATTTTTGTCCATTTTTAAATTAGGATCATTCCAAATGCGGGTGACTTGAAGTATATATTAGCAATAGAAACATCGCTTGTCAATTTTGAAAGAGTTTCTAAACAAATACAGTTGGTTGATATATATATATATATATATATATATATATATATATATATATATATATATATATATCTTACAAGATATTTCCTATCTTGCAAATTCTTATGAGTAGATTTTGAATTAGATTCTAATTTTCACTACTTCTAATAGAATTGAATATTTGAGTATAAATAGCTTGATTTGGGGCAATTGCAAGCAAAAAAATTTGGAATAAATTAAGCAATTGTAAGATTAAGTCATTGTGATTTTTGCTTGTCAAGATAAGAAAGTTATATTTTTAATTAACCTTTCGTACCTATATATTTAAATGCGTGTGTTTACAGGTATTTGAGAGTTGCTCCACCGAAGGGGTCGACGTACCGGATGAATTCTACGGAAGGTTGCTCCGTGTCTGTTTATTAAATTGTAAAAATTTTGGAGTTCATAATACAGAAATTTTTCTATTTCAAGTTCATAATCCTACGGAAGGAGTATAGTTTTGGAGTTCATAATCCTACGGAAGGAGACTCTGCAGAAATTTTCAAATTTTTTTAGAGATAATCGTTTTCGGAAAGTCCGAATAATTGATTATTTTCTATTTCAAGTTATTAAAATTTTGACTTAGGTTCAACTCTAAAAATCTTAGAATATGAGTTCTTTTAAATTTTAGGACGTGTAGGACATTTTTGTACATGCACAAAAGAGTAACAAGAATAACAACAATTTGTATTCCAAGGTAAGGAGTATAGTTTCCATATTTTCAAAAAAATCCTACCGATTAGGATAGGAACGTTAAGTGTGATTCCATAAGCACACGAAACAGAATATTTATATGAGATTGGCTGTTTAACGTTTCCGCAAAGACGGAATGACTTGTTGATACGCACGCCAAGATACAAATTAGGACTAATAATTTAACTTAATTTGAATGTTAGATAGGAATGATTGTAATTATGTAGAATTGTATTGGGGTGGGAGAGAATATTTGGATCACACTGTCGAACTCTTAGCAATATTAATTGTTTCAAAAAGTAATGATGATCAGTAGCTCCGGCATACGTATGGCCATACGATGATTGAGGTGAGGCTTAGCTCACTTACTTGCCATTGGATCTAAATTCTTGAAAGAGATCAAGATTCGACAATTATGTATATCCAATGTTGACCTATGTTCCGAATTCTTGAAAAAGTTTAAGATATTCGACAATTGCTATAATAGGGTTTTTGAGCATCGAATCAAGTAATCTGACACTTGATATCAGCCGGTATATGACCGAGGTGAGGTTTAGCTCACTTATTTGATCCGAATTCTTGGAAAAGTTTAAGATATTCGACAATTGTTATATTATCACATGATCTGAATTTTTAAAGCAAGAAATTCGACAATTGTTTATATCACGCGTTACTTCTGGGATAAAAAAATCTAAGCACCACCCATCAAGAAAATTACCTAATTCCGGGTATATGGGATTATTGTCGAGAAAATAGGTGTTGATGGTGATCCAAAAGCGTTCTCTAAATAGCATTTGCATATTGGAAATTTGTGTTTCGGAGTGTTTGTGATTGTGTTTTGGACACATTGTAGAATAGGTTTTTATTAGAAATACGAAGCCTCATATTTCAAGTTTACACTATAAATCAGTAGCAAGTATTCCAGTATTCATATCAGATATCTATTTTCTTCTGATATGACCTATCCTTGCATTTTTTCATTTATTTTAAACTTTCTTGATATAAGGGCTTGATTGTCGTTCTGACGACCTAGTTTTTGTTCACTAGGAAATGAAGAAAATGATAAAGAGATACTACCCTTATATGATGTCGATGAGATGAACGAGTAAGGGAGTAAGCTTTTGGAAGACAATATATCTTATTTTGTAGCTGTTATATGTAAATTATAGATTTTTGGAGAAAACTTGGAAATATGGCTGTGAAAATAAGTTGATAAGCAGCTTATGTACAATATGTAAATATTATGGAATGTGCTCTTTATTGTCCTGTACTTTATCCTAGAACCTACAGGCGACAATCGCAAATATGATATCAATGTATTGTATAGGTGCGTAGCCTGGAGATGTATCATTGCTGTAGTGCCCCACTTCGCGTAGGCACTATGTACAAGTGATATCGCTTTGCTTGCTCGAGTGGAGGTCTTCTCGGAGAGTTTCTGATCAAACCATAAGACGATTGATCTAAGTGAGTGGGCATAACAGCATTCTCTGATTCTTGCACGCCTTAATAATGAATCTGAGTTTTCTACTACTTGTTCTAAAAAGATAGTTTTATAAGAAGAATGATAGAACCGGACTCTGAATGCTTAATAAGAGAACTCATATAGCTTGTCATTGAAACGAATCTGCTTGCCTAACTAGAGAACTTGAATGCTTGTCTAAAAGAGATAGAACTATTGCCATGCTAAGAAAAGATAGAAATGTGCATGCTTAGTTATACGGACACCGCTATCGAACGAACTGTTGCCATGCTAATAAATAAGAGTAAAAGAAGTTACTATATTTCCATCGAATGCTAAACAAGAATAGAACTATATGCTTGTCTAGAGAGATAGTGGAATGACTAATATGCTTGCTTTAATAATAGATTGCTTGTATGTTCGCTATTGTATTAAAGAGATAGAATTGCATGCTAGATTTATAGAATTGTTCTTGCTTGTTACTTGTTAAAAGAGCTAGATTGCTTGAACATGTTTCATTGATCGCTTGTAAAGAGATAGAACTGCATGAATAGCTTGAACTTGTGCATCTAGACTAATAGTCCGTCCTGAGGCTTGAAGTCCTTATTTACGGGAGGGTGTGGCTATTAGGCAAGAGTATTGAGAGCTCTGGCTCTATAGCTTGATAGATATGCTTGCTTGCTTGTTCTGGATTATGTGCATCATATGGTATTTATCTGATAGAAGTGCAGTCATGCATTGGTCTGACAACTTGTGTACAAGGTTTATCTCTTGAGCGGTTCCTGGGGTACTGGGGATCGTTCGACCTGGGAGAGATCTGGAACACCCTGAGACTAGAAGTCCTTATTTATGGGAGGGTGTGGCTTTTAGTGTAGTGCTGAACCATAAGTCCCGGTTGCTATTTTGAGCGTATTTTAGTATATAGCAACCATGCGTTTCAGCAGCTATTAGCCGATCTGTCATTAGTGAGAAGGGCTTGTACGTCCCACTTGCTAATCCCGTTGAGGGGACTATCATGTAGTTAGGACGCATGCTAGGCTAGCCTTATTGCATACCTAACTGTTGATGCAGAGACGGACAGGGAAGGATAACCTTGTTTAATATATGCATATGTTGCTAACTTGTATATTTGCTGCAGGGATAACCGTTCGGCAATGGATAAGGATCACTGAATAAGTGATCACTTATATTTTCTTATGTTCCTAGTCATAAATGCTAAATGAGATATAAATCTGTTTTACTTGTTTATGCTGCTGCCCCTATTGAATTGAATAGTCCACTAGAGAATACTTGTCTTGATATGAGATGAGCAGTCAACTAGAGAACCTTTGTTCCTAAGAGATCGAATATGACTCACAATACATGCTGCATATTGCACGATAGAACATTGTCTTTATAGCTTGCTTGTATGTATTGAATATGCAAACTGGTTTCAAAGCTATATTTTCAAAAAGATGTAAACTGACTATAATCCTGAGCTGCATGAAATGAACATAGGTAAAAGTAGCAAGATCACTAGTAAGGTAATAATTTGCCACATGCTTAGTTAGTGTGGGTTTCAGGGAGTGTTGCTTCTGTTCGTTGATTTTATACTCACCAGTACTTTCTTCAAAGTGCTGACCCACCAACAGTTTGCTTGTTCGCAGGTGTTGGATCGTCCGAGGAAGCGATTGTTGTGCCTCTTCCCTATGACCCGAAAATCTGGAGTCGATGCCTTGAGCCGTATCGAGATTGCTTTGAGCTACTTTTGTATAGAGGGACATAATGTATAGAATATTGTCATTGTAATTGAGAGAAAGAGAGTGCTTGAGCGATCTGTAACCTCGGCCAAGCGCCGCTTGTAACACTTTTGAATATCAATAAAGATGCTTATTTCTTTATGCCATTGTGTTCTTTACTTTTCTGCAACATATGTGTCGCTGCTCCTGTATTGTATAGCTTACTTAACCTTGTTCAAAGCTTTGGCCTTGTGCAAGCGCACTTTAGGCTTGCACGGCATCGCACCCAAGCGAGAACGATCGGCCCATGTGGGACCGGGGCATGACATAATGGTATCAGAGCTACTCAATTCTTTGCCCATTTTGTTTTCTTCGACTCAGAGATGTGCCCGATATTGTGCTGCAATGAGCGTTCCATACAATAAGTCCATAAATATTCTCAAAGTTGCCGGCAAAAGTTTTCTGGATTTGTTTTGTTGCTTGAGATGTGATTTATGATTTCTGATGGCTAGAGTTTTATTGAGTTCTAATTGCTAGAGTTTTCGATCGAGAATGGTGAGGGATGAGGACTATCGCTGCTCTGGATATCAAAAGTTTGTCCTTGAAGTTTCGAGGATGAAACTTTTTATTAGTGGGTAAGTATGTAGTGCCCCACTTCGCGTAAGCACTATGTACAAGTGATATCGCTTTGCTTGCTCGAGTGGAAGTCTTCTCGGAGAGTTCCCGATCGAACTACAAGACGATTGATCTAAGTGAGTGGGCAGAACAACATTCTCTGATTCTTGCACGCCTTAATAATGAATCTGAGTTTTCTACTGCTTGTTCTAAGAAGATAGTTTTATAAGAAGAATGATAGAACCTGACTTTGCATGCTTAATAAGAGAACTCATATAGATTGTCATTGAAACGAATCTGTTTGCCTAACTAAAGAACTTGAATGCTTGTCTAAAAGAGATAGAACCATTGCCATGCTAAAAAAAAGATAGAAATGCGCATGCTTAGTTATACGGATACCGGTATCGAAAGAACCGCTGCCATGCTAATAAACAAGAGTAAAAGAAGTTCTTATATTTCCATCGAATGCTAAACAAGAATAGAACTACATGCTTGTCTAGAGAGATAGTGGAATGACTACTATGCTTGCTTTAATAATAAATTGCTTGCATGTTCACTATCGCACTAAAGAGATAGAATTGCATGCTAGATTTATAGAATTGTTCTTGCTTGTTACTTGTTAAAAGAGCTAGATTGCTTGAACATGTTTCATTGATCGCTTGTAAAGAGATAAAACTGCATGAATAGCTTAAACTTGTGCATCTAGACTAATAGTCCGCCCTAAGGCTTGAAGTCCTTATTTACGGGAGGGTGTGGCTATTAGGTAAGAGTATTGAGAGCTCTGGCTCTATAGCTTGATAGATATATTTGCTTGCTTGTTCTGGATCATGTGCATCATATGGTATTTATCTAATAAAAGTGCATTCATGCATCGGTCTGACAACTTATGCACAAGGTTTATCTTTCGAGCGGTTCCTGGGGCACTGGGGATCGTCCGGCCTGGAAGAGATCTGGAACACCCTGAGGCTAGAAGTCCTTATTTACGGGAGGGTGTGGCTTTTAGTGTAGTGCTGAACCATGAGTCCCGGCTGCTATTTTGAGCGTATTTTAGTGTATAGCAACCATGCGTTTCAACAGCTATTAGCCGATTTGTCATTAGTGAGATGGGCTTATACGTCCCACTTGCTAATCCTGTTGAGGGGGCCATCATATAGTTAGGGCGCATGCTAGGATAGCCTTCTTGCATACCTAACTATTGATGCATAGACAGACAGGGAAGGAGAACCTTGTTTAATTTATGCATATGTTGCTAACTTGTATGTTTGCTGCAGGGATAACCGTTCGGCCATGGGTAAGGATCATTGAATAAGTGATCACTTATATTTCCTTGTGTTCCTAGTCATAAATGCTAAATGAGATATAAATCTGCTTTACTTGTTTATGATGTTGCCCCTATTGGATTGAATAGTCCACTAGAGAACACTTGTCTTGATATGAGATGAGCAGTCAACTAGAGAACCTTTGTTCCTAAGAGATCGAATATGGCTCACAATACATGCTGCGCACTGCACGATAGAACATTGTCTTTATAGCTTGCTTGTATGTATTGAATATGCAAACTGGTTTCAAAGCTATATTTTCGAAAAGATGTAAACTGACTATAATCCTGAGCTGCATGAAATGAATATAGGTAAAAGTAGCAAGATCACTAGTAATGTAATATTTTGCCACATGCTTACTTAGTGTGGATTTCAGGGAGTGTTGCTTTTGTTCGTTGATTTTATACTCACCAATACTTTCTCCAAAGTGCTGACCCACCAATAGTTTGCTTGTTCGCAGGTGTTGGATCGTCCGAGGAAGCGATAACAGTGCCTCTTTCCCAGGACCCAAAAATCTGGAGTCGATGCCTTGAGCCGTATCGAGATTGCTTTGAGTTGCTTTTGTATAGAGGGACATAATGTATGGAACGGTGTCATTGTAATCGAGAGAAAGAGAGTGCTTAAGCGATCTGTAACCTCGGCCAAGCGCCGCTTGTAATTTGAATATCAATAAAGATGCTTGTTTCTTTATGCCATTGTGTTCTTTACTTTTTTGCAACATATGTGTCGTTGCTCCTGTCTTGTATAGCTTACTTGACCTTGTTCAAAGCTTTGGCCTTGTGCAAGCGCACTTTAGACTTGCACGGCATCGCGCCAAAGCGAGGACGATCGGTTCCGTAGGGACCAAGCGAGGACGATCGGCCCCTGTGGGACCGGGACGTGACAATTGCACTAAGTTCTCCGTACTTTGGGAAACGGGACGTGACACAACCATTGAACTGAGATGTATGTAATTTTACTTCATTAATGGAATAACCATATATATATATATATATATATATATATATATATATATATATATATATATATATAGTCCATAATATAATGAGGCTTCAAAACGGCTCAAAAGTGAGCCGTCTAAACCATATGTATATATATCATCAATTAATTATTTTAAAAAATTAATATTACATAAAAAATTATAGAAAAAAAATTAATACGTTATAAGTAACACTACAAAAATTTAAACTCAGCCAATCAGAAAGAATACCTTCCACCTTAATCACATTACGTAGCTAACCGTTTCTAAGACTTTTACGAAAAGTAAAAATATATCCATAACTAATAATAATTAAAATATATTTAAATATATAACAAATTTTAATTAAAATACAAAAATATATATAATAAATTATAAATTAAATATATTTAAATATTTAAATAATTTTATATTAATATGAGAATAAAAAAATTACTTGTACGTGAATTTATTAGTATATATATATATATATATATATATATATATATATATATATATATATATATAAATTTTTTTTTTTTTTTTTTTGAGATGGAGTTCATTTGTCATACTGTATCAAATTTCTTTTTTGTTTTTACTTTTTCTTCCATTTTTTCTTTCTTTACTTTTTCCTTTCCCCATTCCAATCCCAAACAATTTCGGACAATTTCTTGTTTTTCTGAACCGTATTCATAACATATATGATAAAGAACTGTACTTAGCTGCTCGAAGCAGCACGTACTGTAGTCTGTAGCTTTCTTGAGAACGATCGTCACCGGCTACAGTTGTTTGTACAGAAAAAGCGAAGTCCGATTGGCGATGAAGAGCGAGGTGGCGGTGGAGGAAGCGCAGCACCCCGCGAGCCTTCTGCCAGCGACGTGGATCCTCAGCCGGAGGAGATGGTTTCGGATCTATCCAATTTTGAGTAAGTAATCCGATACCGCCTTTTTAATTTTCATGTTGTTTGCGCTTTATCAAGAAGTTATGGCTCTGTTGTCTTTGATCGAAAAGAGATGATCGTTGAATGCGGTCATACATAACTTGTAAGGTTAGGTATTCGCAAAGATTATGAAAAGTTGTCGGCCTATCGAACCAACGACGAAAAGTTGTTGTCAAAAGCAATAACGTGTTTGGTAGGAACATGCTTTTTCAGTGTTTGAATTTTGTTGACTATGGCAACACTCTGGACATGTATTAATTAAAATGTTAATGTATACTCTGGAATCTCAGTGAAAGCGCAAGCAGCTTTGGTAAGCTGTAGCAAGCCCTGACCAAAGTATGTTATGAGAATACTTGGTCATTTTTTCTTCTTCTAGAATATCTGTGGTAGAACAATAAGTCAATAAGTGAGAGGATTTGTGCCTAAAGAAACAAAAACAAAGAAGATAATTGACATTTTCTTATCTTCCCTAGATTCCCAAGCCTATAAACTTTTAAATTTAGTTTGCTCAAGGTTGTGAGAAGCATTAGACGGCCACCTAGATCTATGCGGTTCAAAAAAATAAAAATAAAATCCAAAAAATCTACTGAAAATTGCAAAAAATGTCCCTAAAACCCAAAAGCATTCATAGTCGAGCATTGGCTCGGACGGGCACCAGACGCCACCTTTTAACACTGAGTTTGCTACAATAAATTGTGAGACAACCCTTAAAACATATATAGGATCACTATTCCCTTGACACTTTCACTCGTTAATGTCACGCCCCAATCTCCCGCAAGCTCAATAGTCCCCGCTGAACGTGAAATCACCACGTTGCAGCTCTCCCGCGGGACAATCGTTCTCATCGGGACGTGATCTCGTACGAGCCTGGAGTTGCACTCGTACAAGGCGATGTTATTAAACACCAAAGTTATCATCGAAACAACCAAGTTGAGCGGAAGCCGATTTGCATACCAAACACACATCAGAGTATACGCAGCGAAGCTCACGATAGGGTCCAAATGAAATGCCCCGAGGCAATGCCACAAAGGCGATGCCACGAAGACGATGAAATACTCTTGCTCTTTCTCTAGCCCACAAAGGTACTTACAGTTCAAACATCTTGTCCCGTATATCCAAGCAGCGCCACTACGCCTGCGTACCTGAAATATTGCCCACAAACGTGGGTCAGTACACAGCCGTACTGGTGAGCGGGGTAACCCACTCGTCTAAGCTGACACTAAGTAAAATAGTGAATGCAACCAGTTATATGGTGATCTTTCTAGTTGAATCCTAGATTCGTTTCATGGCATATGGATGACATGTTAAGGAAAGCAGTAAAACAGTTTACGCATGCAAGCATTCAATCTCAAACCAAACGACAAGCATTTATGTATATCCAACGCGTCTAACTCAATGCCATCGCTTGCACGATAACATATCGAACCATCAGTCTCGCCTCAATATCCATCCTCAACCAAAGTTGATATCCCAAACTCGAGTGCACACTCTTGCCGAGGCAAGGTGGCCGCGCCTACACGAAAGCCAAACCAACAAAAGAAAAGCAAGCCAACATTATTCTATATGAAGTCACTGGCCAAGCCATAAAGGACTTTGATCGGACAGATCAAATGCGGTTCTATTCCAAACAACGCTAAGTAGCTAACCCACCTGAATCGCATCCAACCGCTGGCACCGCGCCCAAGACGCGTTACCCAATTGTCTCCTCCATGGCCGAACGGTCCCGGTGCCCCGGAGCACCCGTTCGAGGAAACCAAACCCTGTGCCACACAGGTTGTCCGTGACTATGCAGACACCAAGTAGGTATGACGAGAGGATCGAAACATTCTCGCCCCACCAAGCGATCCTAGACTCGTTCAACCGATATCCAACCAAATATCCATAATCATTCTTCCAACATAACCAACCAAGAGATCCAAATCTCGAGCTCAATATATAGCCCAAGGCACCAATATATCAAGTGTTTCATAGGCATGATGCCTCTTCTCAATACAGAGTCCAAATAGGTGCAACACCCATGCTCAAAGCAATCCCATGGCCCAATGTCGTTTCAGTGTCACAATGCCCCATTCGTGGCACGATGCCCCATCAAGCGGCACAACGCCCTCGCCGATGCAGTTGTTCGGTTTCGAACCATAACTGCTCGCTTTGCAAGATAAAGCGACCAAGTGATACTCGCGCACGGATGCACGTTCGCTCGCCCGAATTCCCGACGTTCCCATTGTATCATTCCAACTTATTCAAGCATAAACCCAAGTATTCAACCGACCGCCTCAAATGCAACATTCCAACTCTAGCTCCAACTATCCAACGCGTAAATCATTTCAAGCCACAATTCTACCAAGCCAACGACGTACACTCTATGCACGCCTCAGTGTAGTGATTCTCAATGTTTCAGCCCAAGTGTTCAAGCCTTTTACGTGTTTTCCATATTATTAGGCATAAAGGAGTAGAGGAGAAGGGAAAGAGCCCACTCACAATGATTGATCCCGTGCGAGCAGACCGTGCTCTCCAAATCATCCGACCGATCGGATTAAGGAAGACGGCATTATCGCTTCCATCCAGCTACTCAGTACTGTTCCTGAACGAACACCTGATTTCCATCGAACCCGCTAGCCATCTGCACATTGAAACCAACTCGATTAATCCTTCTTTCCAAAATCCAACAATTCAAATGTAACCAGCATTTGATTTATTCAGTCCGACTCAGCGTAACGCTCCGAGCGGTTGCGGGGCGTTACAGTTAATCCTGTAATTGATCCTGCATGGAGACAACTTATAAGTTATGCATGCCTATTCTATTACTCTAATCATTTCAAGACACTTTTTATTCATTATATTACCTTGAGGTTTATCTAGTTTGATCACTGGAGTCGTGGGCATAGTTATTTGGGTTGTCTTTACGTGGACAACTACTTTCCTTACTTGGGCCTTTGATCCACTTAAGAGCATGTCGTTTGTGAGTCTATATATGTGTATTTGGTAGGATAGAATTGATACAGAATCCTACAACAACTGCTCATGTATTTCATTTTGATAATTAATTAATCCTATTGTTCTTTTTGTTATTATTTGTAGATTGATATCTTCGTTGAACTTCATCTTGTAAATCGGGTTGCTATTTTTCTTTTTTCGGATTGGTATTGTTGCATATGGTGCCACATTTGACGCTACGAGATCCGGAGTACAGTTCCTAGGGGGCTAGGGAACCCAACAACTATGGTCAAGGGTCATTTCACCATTCCTTATAATTTATACCAACAATTTGGTATTGTCGCCTAATATCTTTGACTTGGTCCCACATGTTTAATGGATGGAGAGTACTACTAATTGCATCCTTACCTTTTATTCTGAAATGTAAGCTATAATTATTACTATGCTAAATGCTCCCTAAGCTTTTACTCAAATGTAAGTTATACTTGCCAACTTCTGATATGGTATTATAATATGGAGGAAGACCTTTTATTACCATACAAACATATCTCTTCTAGTTTTTCCTCCATTCTCCCCCCAACCCCATTCTTCATCCTTAATCACATGCACTCGTCTTCAGTTTGTGGTGTACAGGGAAGCTTGTGTGTCTTATTTCAAGTTTATCAACCTACAAGCAGGCATAACTTGATTCATTCCAAAGTTATTTAGTTCTAACTGCCTATATTGAGTACTCATTCGGTTCTCAAAAAGTCCATTTTTCAGTGGGTTCAGGACAAAACTAGGATTCAGGAACGAGGGTGACAAAAACTTAAGATTTATCTAATTACCTGATATTTATGCTTGCGGAAGGGGGGTGATACATTAAATACTTTCTGAGCTTTTATATTGAGTATTTGTTCATTCGTCAAAATTAGGATGAATATTTATCTTTTAAGTAGTCACGAGTCAAACTAGTGATAAAAAGTGTGACATCCCACAAAAATAAATACATCCCCCTTATAAACATTGCAGTTTAGTCCCCCCCCCCCCAATTTCAAACCCTAACCCTAATTCCATCTTTCTTGGAAAATTAGGGTTTCTAAATACCCATAGTTTCTCTCTTAATGCTCGCATCCTCAATCGGAGATGGCGCTCGTTCCGGTGGTGGCTCCAGCGGATGGTGCGTTGGTGGAATTAGAAGACATCGGGAGCTCCGTCGAGTCGTTGTCTCGAGTCATAGAGTCCCAGAAGGGGTTGTTCCACAGCCAGATCGACCGGCTTCAGGAGCTCGTCGTCGCCCAGTGCAAGCTCACCGGTGTCAACCCCCTCTCTCAGGAGATGGTACGTTTTCCCCCCTTTCAAAAATCTAGGGTTAGTGTTTTGATGGTTCCATTTTTTTTTTTTCCTCAAATTTTGATGAATTTGGGGTGATCGTTGGTGAAAGATCTAATCTTTGAAGAGAATTTAGTTGCTGGGATGATAAAAAATGTCCTTTTGCAAATTCATTGGAGAAATTCTTGATGGGCAATGTCCGTCTTGGAAATTAAATAGTTTGATTCGATATTTCATCAAAAATGTTTATTGTTAAATGAGTGGTGGTGATGGATGTGCGTGTGTTTGTTGTGTTGATGTGTGTTTGTCGGGGGTGGTGGTGGTGTAGTTCTTTGATCGTCCACAGTTTAGTTGATCGGATATTTGGATTCATGCAGTTGATTTAATAAAAAATTCGATCATACGGCTCCTGATGTGCATTTTAAAATTAAATAAGTAGATGTCTAGTTATTGTGGTTGTATTCATGGGCAAAGAGGTTAGTATTCATAGAAAGCTACGATCTTCCATTGACTGGGTGGGTAAGTTAAGGAAAGAACATAAATCATTGTTATTTTAAAAGTTGAATTCATGCCGGATCTGGTTTCACTGTTGGGTAAGGAAATAACAAAGTTAACCTCCATCTTATTGACTTCATCATTTGCCAAGTATATTATTAAAAAGAAATGTGCTTGTACTTAAGCATGGACGAATGTTAGTGCTTATCATTGTAAAGGGATAGAGTTAGTATTCATGGTTCAATTAAAATGTTTGGTCCTTCAAAGGTAAATTGAAGTCAATTGACCCTGCCATCAGGATGGGTTAAATATAGGCTTACTTTTTTTTTTTTGCTTCGATTCTCTAGAAAAGGAAAAAATAAAGGAAAAAATATGATCCAACTCTGTTATTAATATAAGTAAAGGATGCAAGCACTGTGAGATTGAAGTGCCCTTCAATATGCCCTTCATGCTACTGACTGTGTATAAGTTATCTCTCTGCCCTATATTCTCGTTGGCATTCACATTGCACATGGATATTCATATACCATCCAAAATATGCTTATGTTTAGCAAGTTAGAGCCTTGAGTTAAGTCTTTTTTGTTAGAGCCTTGGGTCATTTTTGTTGTTTCACTTTAGCTTAACATTAAAAACTCACAGGTTTTGCATTTTGTTTTTGGTGCAGGCTGCGGATGCACACCCAATCAAAATTGGTAAGTTATTATTGTTGTTATTTTGATATAAGCTAATTTCTTCTTCTTTGGTAACATAATTACATACTTAACTATAATCTTGATGAATCTCCCCACATTCTATAAAGCCCATCCATGTCTTAGTAAAAAATGAAGCTTTCACCCCCCTTTTTGTTTCCTTCTTTCTTGATTAATCAGATTCTTAATCTAAGGGAGAAGTATTCTCAACTCTCAAGTAGTTTACTCTTTTTTCCTCTAATTTACTTTAAAAAGGCAGTTAAATCTTAATTGCAGTTCTTTGCTGCAACCATTGCTGCTGCTGTGAATGTTGTCTTTTTATCATCACACCAACATTAATTAAATATAAGAAACAGAAGAATTTTCATATCACAGGTACATGGTTAAGGTTTGAAGTTGTGTGGGATTGGCAGTCGCAAGTGGAATCATTTTTTGTTATTGATTTTGTCTTTCGTATGATTCCGCTTGACCTGACGTTTATAATTGTTTATTTTCCATAATATTTCTTTTGTGATTGATCTTTTAACATTCATGTATATGTTTGTGTTGTAGTTGCTACAACTGACCTTGGTCCTTGATACTAAGTTTATTATTATCATTCTTTACCTTTCACAGAACTGGTTTTTGACACAATCACTATTGCATGTACTGGGTTGCGTCCTGTTGTCTTACCTACTACAATTAATTCATGATTATCTTATAATTTCCAATATCTCCCCACTAGATACATGTAAGGAAAAATAAATATTGATAACAATATTCTGACTTCTCAATGATTAGGAAATAACATTTATGTTAGTAAAATGTTTCCTTGTGATACACCTCTCTCTCTCAGATTTATTAAATGTTAAAGTGTCACAAAAGACACATGTTTTGCTTCTTCCTCTTTTTAAGCTCGGGGAATTCCATACATCCTTTAACTGTGTCTTCTTGTACTAATATCCAGATATTTTTATAACTGATCTATATTATGTCTATGTTATTCTATAATGAAATTGTATTGTCCTTTTACAGGGAAAAGACCAAGCGATATGCTCAACCGTAAAGCAATAATGTATATGCAGTCAATTTTCTCTATAAAGGATACTATTGGCAAGAAAGAAGCCCGTGAAATCAGCGCTCTTTGTGGAATTACAGTTACACAGGTTTGTTGACCACTTCTATTTACCAATCATAATTTTCTCCTTGCCTTGTGCACCTTCATGCATGTCATCTATAAATTTAATTGGTTTGGAGCCGTCTTCATGACATAGTGTCTGCCATTCTCTTGTTTTACACATTCACTAAAGATTTCTACTACATTATGCTGCTATAATTTGGTCTTAGCTATTTTGTTCTTAGTGGTGATAACATTTGGCCATTGTATTATCAGTCAGGCATGGTCAGAATTACTGACAATTAAGTTTTTTACTCTCTTTTATGCTTATTGAGTTCCCAAGTACTGAAATTCTAAGTAAATAGTCTGGCAAATTTTGCAATTTTCCTTGACTTTTTGTTGAAAGTGGAGGTTACATTGTGACTAGAATGGGATCTCTCATTAGGCTCAAAGCCTTGCAATATATAGACAATACAAAGCATGTGACATCATTAATGACATCACTAATCTAACCTAGAAATGTAAGTTTTCCTTTTGAGATTTATTTAGTGATATTCATTGGATTTTATAGGTCTTTTTAGCCACATCGGTACACGTTTCCAGTCTAGTTTCTTATTTGTACAAAAAACTGTGATTGGCTTCAAATCATTGGTAAATCCTGAGAAGAAACTTCTTTGTTTTCCTTGTCATGCTTCTCTTATGAACGCTATTACGTGTCATAAAGGAAGAAATTGAATGAGATGCATATGTTCTATAGTAATGTTACTGATATGCAGGTGAGGGATTATATCTCTAGTCAGCGGTCAAGAGTGCGAAAGCTTGTTAACTTATCACGGGAGAAAGCAACCAGGTCAACGGCAACTACTGATGGATTCTCGTTAGGTCCTGATGAAACCCTGCTTATCAGCAAGGAGGCATCCAATAATACAGTCGATCACATAACTGTCGAAGAATGTACACAGGTCCCAGAGACCTCAGGGAATTTGACTGCTGCTTGCTCACAGGTTCCTGGGGATTCTGGGAGTGCTACTACTGTTTGTACACAGTTTCCTGCAAACTCAGGGGATACAACTATTGTTTGTAGCCAGGTTATTGTGAACTCAGGAGGGGATACCATCCCTGTTTCTACACAGGTTCCTGGGAACATGGGGATTGTCATTCCTTGTTATACACAGGTTCCTGTGTGTGTCACTCCTCAGTACTCAGTGGATGTTGCTACTGTTTGTACACAGCAACCTGTTGCTGTTTCAGCTGTTCAAGGAGGTCAGCACAATCCTATAAAGACTTATCTTAACACTGTGGAAGGTGGCCCTTCAAGTTCACAGAAAGAAGAAACTATTCCTGGTGTTGATTATGATGATAAAAAGTTTCTGGAAAACATTTTTAATTTGATGAGGAAGGAACATACATTTTCTGGACAGGTGAAGCTTATGGAATGGGTTCTTCAAATTCATAATACGGCCGTCTTGAGCTGGTACTTTGAAGTAACTTGATCTTGGGCTTCAGGTGATGAAATTGAGAGATTGGTCATTCAATCACAAGGATGAATTTTTCTTTTCAGGTTTTCAACCAAAGGAGGTATTACGATATTAGCTGCATGGCTTAACCAAGCAGCTCTTGAAGAACAAACAACTGTGCTTCTTGTTCTTTTTAAGGTTAACAATTTGTTTGATGGCTTTTGTGCTATATTTAGTATGTATATAATGCCTAAATATTTCTATTTCCTTAGGTACTACGTCATCTGCCACTACATAAAGCTCTGCCAGTCCAAATGTCAGCCATCTTGCAAACTGTTAATAGGTTGCGGTTTTACAGGACTTCAGGTGTGCAAGTACAGCTTCGCATATGGTGACACTAAAAATTCACTTTTCAAACATCACAGTGGCCTTTAGTTATTTAAAGTTATCTGGCACTGTTTCAGCCATTGTATTAATCAGCATTGCAAATATATAGGTGTTTACTAAAATGGGTCGTCGATGATTATTCCCTATCTAAAGCCTAATACTAAAAATTGATGTTTTATCGTAGATGTTTTTCCAAGATTGCTAATAGACGGTTAGGTAGGTTATTGGTATCAAAGCAGTCAAGAATTATTCAGCTTTATCCTAGATTATGGAGATCCTTCTCTGTGACTTGAACCTGCTCCTCGAGGATGTGATCACCAAGCCTTTAGCGGCAGAAGACCTAAACCTTTTTGGTTTTCGGACATCACTGCTCAATTGTTCAGTTCAGCTATACAACTATATTAAGGGAGTGATGGACAATTAACCGAAAATTGGATCATATCCTCAAATGAAACTGAATGTGATACTCTCATCCATGAACACCTTTTGTTTGTACTTTCTTTCAGTCAGTTTCAAGAGTGTCTGCTCAGAACAGTAGATATAAACAAATATATTGATATGATAATTCTTCTATATATCTAAGGATGTCACTTGGCAACTATAGTACCCAAGGTTCACTTGCTTCACTTGTCTTGTAGGCATATTTGCAGAACCTGAGAAAAGAGTAAATTACTGATAGGAGTATTATGTTTGGACAATGATGTGACACAATAGTCAAAATCTTGGTCTTTTAATGTCCAATTACGAGTTTTCTTAAAAACAAAATTTCTTGCTCCGTTTCTTCCCCTTGTGTTGTCCTGTTGATATCTAAAGTAAGGCATACATACCTCAATTATGAGGCATATTTTTGGCATACATTTATTTTCTGTGTCATGAAGCCTGCCTCAGCAAAAACTCAGTTTTTTTCTTTCTGCCTCACCTTGTGAGTATTTGTTTGACATTCTTAATGAAATTTGTCACTTTTTCTTCTATGACTTAATGCAATTAATCACTTTTTCTGATAAAGAGTACCACAAGCTATTCTGCTTTCAACAGCTTCAGAAAGATGGTAGAGAGAAATCTGAGATTGTACCCTTTACCAACAAGTTCTTCAACTCTAGAGAGAATAATATTGGAAGAGTAAAGCAATGAAACCCAATTATAATACTGAGGATACAAATGAATTAGAAGGCAATGCAATATTTAAATATTAGCAAGCTTAATGAAACATGTGGAATAATCTCAAATCCTGTATTTTCTCTACTTTTTGCATTTGGCCTTTTTGTTGCATGAGAGCATACTTGCTAGTTGGGTGATGTTGTGCATTGAAAATAAGGTGATTATAGTTGCAACGACTTTGTCTGTACAGAATGGTTCGTGTTCTAGGGGAAAACAGGCTAAGCTTGGTATACTTTTTGGACGGTGTTGTTTCCTTACATGCAATAAGTTGCTCAAAAGAATAAATCCTTTACTACTAGATCTTTGTCAGCTAATCCTGGATGTAATTCATTACATGTAATAAGCTAAATGCCTAGCAACGATGTGCTACCTTTCCACCATGAAGAATCAGCCTGTTAGCTTATTTTCCAGCAGAGTTTGATAAGATTAGCAGTGACTGAGCCAATCAAGATTTCGGACAGAAAATAAACTTATTACATGCAAAACATCGACAGGAGTTGTTAGAACCCCTTCCTTGTAACCCATTATCTCTTTTTTGGGAACCTAATTTAGAATTATAATTCTTGGTAACATTTTGTTTTTTTGTTTTTTTTTTTTCCTTTTCACCTTGTGTGTGTTCTGACTGGGAGTAGGGTGCATTTTACCTCATTCAAACTCTAAACTTGACAAAAACATTGGGTTTGATAGCTAGCTTTACAGAGTCCAGAGCAATCTGGTTATCTTTCCTTGATTCTTTTCCAAACTGGGTTAGTTTGTGCGGTCGAAAAGCATGAACCTGACCTTAAACTGGTACGAACACAGCATAATCACTTAAATCATAACAAGCCTGTCATGTCCCGGTCCCGCAGAACCGATTCGTCCTCGTTTTCGGTTCCGCAGGACCGTTTGTCCTCGCTAGGACATGATGACGTACAAGTCTGGGGTTACACTTGTACAAGACAAGAACGTACACATGTGTCAATTTTTTTTGTAAATAGTTCCACAACACAGCAGCAGATTATGAAATACACATTTGTATAGGAAGAAAATAATTCTTTTATTGATTCAATGCAACGGAGTACAATTTTCTAAGTACTAAAATGGAAATGTCTGAACGGCTTACATAGCTTTTGCATAAAAGAAAAGACTAATAGGCTGACATGAAATAATGTTCTTATCCCATACATTATATTCCTTTATTACATTCTTGAACTTGAAAGCAGCAACTAGAAATCTTGGAATACTTTGAAATAGGAAGAAGCTTGAAAAGACTGCAACAAAAGCTTTATCTCCCTTGAGCGTCCATGGTACCCTGGTCACCTGGGTTGCCCACAGAGACGTGGGTCAGTACTTAACTTGTACTAGTGAGCAGAACTGGTCCACTCACCTAAACCAACACTTCTGAATTAAAGCGACTCACCGAACGAATCAGCGCGAGAGAACGGGGAAGCCTTACGCAGTGATCACTCCTTGGTTATGTGTCCTTAAATTGCAACAACACTTGGTTAGCATCCTTCGATCTCTTTCTCTTACGATTCGAAATGAATGCGCAAGCGAGGAAAGCGAATCATGAAAACCAAACCATCGAAAGCACGACAAAACACAGCAACACAAAACCAAGCAGCAAAATATCCAACAAAAACTCTTGGACTCATTTCAATAGAAGTCGTTCCATCAGTTGGAAGGGTTCATTGTATTTTGTCCGTGATTGACTAGGCGGTAAGGTTTTTCCGAGATTCGATTCTTAATCGAGTCAAAGTAGTTAGTGTTCCTTAAGTGAACCGTTGGAAGCGGGGCATTCCACATATCTCGTACGAAATGCCGACTTCGGGACGTTCTCTGGTTTAATCTTCAATTGATGATAACCTGAACGAAGATCAATCTTCGAGAATACTGTTGCACCCTGGAGCTGGTCAAACAGATCGTCGATTCTTGGTAGAGGATACTTGTTCCGGACTGTCACTTTGTTCAATTTTCGATAATCTATGCAAAGACGCATTGTGTCGTCTTTCTTCTTCACAAACAACACTGGAGCCCCCCCAAGGTGAAACACTTGGACGAATGTATCCACGGTCTAGTAACTCTTGTAGTTGTGACTTTAGTTCTTTCAATTTCGCAGGTGCCATCCGATACTGTGCTTTTGATATCGGACGAGTATCCGGAAAGATATCAATACTGAACTCAATTTCTCGATCCGGAGGCATTCCAGGTATCTCGTCCGGAAACACATCGGGGAATTCTGCCACGACTTTGGTTTCACCCGAGTCTGCGCCCTTCATCCGAGTGTCCCGCACAGACGCAAGGTACCCTTCACATCCCGAATATAGCATACACCTTGTTGTCATTGTCTATACCACCATCACTGTCTTAGCCATCGGACCACACAAATAAGAGAACTCAGTTTCGCCAGGAATGTGAAACACAACTCTCTTCTCCGTACAGTCAATTGTCGTATTGCAATCCCCGAGCGAATCCATGCCCATGATGATGTCGTAATCTGCGATGTCCAGGACTATTGTATCCAACGACATGTACTTTTTCCCAATGCAAATGTAACCATCCATGCACATCGAACTAGCAGGCAAATCTACTCCGGACGAAGTGCTGACACTAAGATTCATATCTAATGGTGTCTTACAAAATTTATGTTCATTAGCAAATGCAGATGATATGAAGCTATGTGTAGCACCAGAATCAAATATTACACGAGCATGTATTTGTCTGTAAAGTTGTATACCTGTGATGAGAGTATTTGAGGCAAGCACTTCCTTTTGAGTCAGTGCAAACACTCTACCTTGTCCTCCTGGTCGCGGGTTCTGAGCGTCCACAGCTGCTTCATGCGGAACTCGTGGCGCTTGTCCACGATTCTGATTGTACTGCTGATCACGATTCTGATTGTGGTACTGATCGCGATTCTGATTTCTTTTCCCACTATTGCACCACGCAGCCTTATGATCCAGACTGCCATATTTAAAGCATCCCGTCCGACACTCATCTTGACGATGTCCAACTCACTTGCACTTATTACAGTACGGTCGTTGATAGGGACTCTGATTGTCATTTGTGTTTTGACGCTTGGAGGCATCAGATCCGCTTACTGCCATGGATCGTTTGTAGTTGTTCCCACGACTGTTCTGTGTCGTCCCTCGAGGATAAAATTTCTCCATCTCGAGAGCCGTTTTATAGGCTTCCATGTACGTCGCACACTTACGGTTAAGAACGTCACGCTGCAAGCCTTCATTCAGACCCTCAATGAACCGTAGCCGTTTTTTCTCATCGTTCGGTATCATGTAACCACCGAACTTGGATCTCTTAAGGAACTCTGTCTCGTAGTCATCGACGGACATATTGCCCTGCTCGAGCGCTACAAACTCATTTTCCTTCTTGTGTCGGACAGCTGGTAGGATGAACTGTGCGATGAACGCCTGCTTAAATGTCTCCCAAAAGAGTTTGGCTTCTTGGTTGGCACCGCAAAGCGCTTGTCTCTTGGACTCCTACCACTCTTCTGCTTTGAGACAGAGCTGCACAGCTGCACATCCACTCTCTTTGTGCCCTGAACATCCAACATACGGAAGATCCCTCCAAGGTCTTTAGGAAGCCCATCACTTACTCTGGTTTCGCCCTGCCATTGAACTCAGACGGATTGTAGCTTTTGAATTCAGAAAACTTGAACGTCGGTTGCCTTCTTGGAGGCTGTTCAGTTTCCTCTGCTTCGACTACCACTGTTTCTTTAGCAGCAACCACAACGGTAACCTCGTGGTTGTCGGTCATAAAAATGACTAGTCGAGTCAAGTTATCGACTTGCTGCTGTTGCGCATCAAATTGCACCTGGAACTGAGTCGTTAGTTGCGCTTGAAGCTCACGATGCTGTGCCTCTTTCATCTTGTGATGAGCATCGCTCTGCTTCTTTTGCGCCTCTAACATTTTCATTACTTTCTCCATTGGGTCAAACGACGATGTCGTCTTAGAGTTATCACCCTTAGTCATCTGCAAAAGAAATAACTTCCATTAGCACTCATAAAATATTTATGGACTTATTGTATGGAATATTATTTCATGCAGCGCTATCAAAAAGCAAATCATCTGAGAAAATCGTTATTGTTTGAAGCTTCCACTTGAAAACCAATTTTGTAATCCGAGAAACTTTAAACTGTGCTCTGTTACCAACTTGTCACGTCCCGGTCCAGTAGAACCGATTCGTCCTCGCTTTTTGTTCCGCAGGACTGTTTGTCCTCGCTAGGGCATAAGGTCGTACAAGTCTGGGGTTGCACTTGTACAAGGCAAGAATATGCACATGTGTCAAATATTTTGTAAATAGTTTCACAACACAGCAGCAAATTATGAAACACACATTTATATAGTAAGAAAATAATTCTTTTATTGATTCATTACAACGTAGTACAATTTTCTCAGTACTGAAATGGAAATGCCTGAATGGCTTACATAACTTTTGCATAAAAGAAAAGACTGATAGGCTGACATGGAATAATATTTTTATTCCATACATGTCCCTTTATTACATTCTTGAACTTGAAAGCAGCAACTAGAAATCTTGGAATACTTTGAAATAGGTAAAAGCTTGAAAAGACTGCAACGAAAGCTTTATCTTCCTTGAGCGCCCGCGGTATCCTGGTCACCTGGGTTGTCCACAGAGACGTTGGTCAGTACTTAACTTGTATTGGTAAGCAGAACTGACCCACTCACCTAAACCAATACTTTTTAATTAAAGCAGCAGTTTAATAGGCAACATTATATAAGCAACAGTTTTATAGACAACAGTTCATGCAGTGAAATATAACATGTTTGCAACATATGAATCTTACCTCGGCCAATGGTCGTTCCTGTATCATTTACATGATTGTTCTTACCGCCCCTGCATAAAACAACATTAGCATGAATTCATTTCTACTGGGTCATTTGTGGTGTAGCACCACGATGGACATGTCGTATAGGACTTTGATGGACGTGCGATGCGCCATTCAAAGCAGGTAGCAAGCCTCAATGAATGTCTCGCTTATACCCGGCGCTACCAAAGCGCTACTATTTCCCCCGGACCGAACGTTCCCCAGTGTCCCAGGTTCCGTTCGAGGAAACTTACTACCTTGTGCACAAGTTGTCCATTACCATACAATGCATCTACAACTATATGATAAGCATAATAGCAGTGTAAGGTATTGAAATATTTAGAGCAGCAATGCATATCTAACCATTCTCATTTCAGCATACTTATTCATTTTTTCGATTGGTAGTCCGTAGACTCCAACTTACCGCTAAGTCATGGCACCAAACCACGACATAATGATTATATCCTTCCCTGTGATATGTAATTGAACATCCCTCTTATCGACCCTCTTATCGATGCAATTCATTGATTTATAATAGTGTGGATAGGAGGAGGTAGATTATCCAAGATGGGAGTTTAGACATCAATTGGAGACTGAGTGACACTTGGGATTAAGGTATGCTGGTTGTCAAGTTGCTAGGACTTGGGATGGCCAATTGAGCCTGTAAAAAGTGATTGCAGCTGCTAAAGTCTGCAAAGGAGATGGCACATAATATAGCTAGCTGAATGGAAGAAAATGGTTTATATGTAGCTGATGGAGATTATAGAATAAAGGCTTTATTGCTGTTCTAGGTAATTAAAATGCTATATCAATCAAACCAATATCTAAAGTACATTTATTGTTCTGTTTGAATATAAGTCAATCACTGTTTAGCACCCGGTTATTTTCCCTTCGTAAAGTACAAGCATTCTAGTATTTTGCTCTTGACTGTGTCATCTAAGTTACATCTGCTTGTACTTTTTTATATTTTTCATGGTGAGCCTTTTGAAACTTACTATCTGATTTGAAGTTCAGACATATCAAACAGGGCAAAAACCCTTTTATCTAGATGGAGCAAAATGTTTGTTAGAAGCCAGGCTCTAAGGAATACTTCATCTAGGAATCCCCCGAAGAATGGTCAGGAGATAATTCGAAAAGACAGGTATGTAGTTTTTTTCTTTCTTTTTTCCTTCTGGTGAAATTTATTATTTTGTTTTCCACTTAATTCAACATCTGAATGAATTATTTCTATGCTATTGTTCAATTATAGGATCAACTATATTCTTGGTGATGGGTCATGGCCGTCCAAGATGGATCTTCCTGTAAGTATCTATGAAATCCATGGATCCTGAAACTTTGAATACCGAGCATGCTTTAATTCCTTTATTCTTATTTTATTCCCTCTGTTTGTAGGATGAGATCCTTGCTCTTGCTGGAAGTATTGATGATAGCAGGTAATCATCTTCACTCTGCTGTTGCGTTAGCTAGGGAATGGGGTTGAACATATGTTGTTCAGGGTGCTGTCGGGGTGCCAAAAGGGCAGGTTTTTTTTATTTATGGTCTCCTGCCCATGTGTTTTGGTGCCCCAAGATGCCTTTGGCGAATGGAAGACCCGCCCAGGCCCAGGCGGTGGCGGTGACTGGGTTGGACGTTTTTTCTTTTTAAATCAGTTGGGCTTGTTAGTTTTTCTTCTAAATCGATTAGGTGGTCAATGAACTTGTTCTTATCGATGATGAATGGGGATGATGATGAGGATATTTGAGATTGGCAATTTCTTTGAAGACTATGAATTTTCCTTTTATCTTAATCTTTTGTCTTTACTCTTTACTTTTATATGAATCTTATGATCTAACTATGCTTATTAATTTAGTTTTTACTTCTATTAATTAGTAACATAAAATGAGTATTGAGACTATGAAATGCTACATTTAATTTTATAAGTTAATTTGAGTTTTTGGGATGAGAGACAATTTACATAATGCTAGGGAGGGTACTGTTAGAGCATTTTGACCCCGCCCTTCTAATTTTAAGATTCTACCTCGCTGCTGTGTAGCACCCCGTTCCATACAACATAGGGTTGAACTAATATGATTTGAGCAATTTCCATTTCGGACTCTTACCTGTCTAGCTATAATATCCTGGGCCCATCTGGTTCTGTCTTGGTCTCGCAATCCGAAAAATAGTTGATATCTAAGCCAAACCTGAGCATAGTTCTTAATGACGGTCTGGTTTGGCCTGGGTTCCCCTGTTTCTTCAGTTTCCTGTTTATGATGGCAATGTAGAAGCCACGTGTTGGAAATAAGGATTGAAGAGCTTGAACTCTGTGTTCGTTGTGTAACTTCATCTGTATTATTGTCTTGCCAGCATAAAGGAGATTTACATTGAGTTTTCAAAGGGAAAAAGCCATTGGGTGATGAGCAAAATAATTTTGTATAATCTAAAAGATCCCAACCGGAAGGTCTTCTTGACCAAGAGAAGTTGTGAGACTGGTTTCTTGATCATGCTGATACATTTGTGAGCACACGTTTATCCATGCAGCCTATTTAGAAACCCATAATTATTATCAAATGTTGCACTAACGTAATCAATATGTCTATATAGTTTACTGATCAAATCCACTTCTATTTTCTTCAGGAAAGAAGAGCCCAAACGGGCGATGAAGCTGCTCGAATCGTCTGATGGATCAACTAAAAAGCATGGTCGAAATGTCTCGTCTGCGAGTATCCTCTGGCTAAGTTTAAATCATGTTTCTTTGATTATTCCTCAACCTCTTCGCTCTTGTTGGTCTGTACTGTTTTTATCAATTTCAAACAATATGCAAAATAAAGCTGCCGATTTGACCATTGTTTGAAGCATTTCTGGCATGTGGTAGCCTGCCTGTTAATTTCTAGCTTTAGTCACTGATCATCAACTTAACCCTTTGGATAAAAACTTATCACAATGATTGAAGGGGAATGAGTGCATGATCAGTCAATTTTAGGCTTAGTGGGTGCGTGGAAAAGGTTCACAATATTGGTAAAGGTATCGGATCCTTCCTGTGAGTATCACTTTCTGTGAGTATCAGGATCAGTATTTTCGAGATTGGAGTATCGGAATTTTTGGTATCGAAAAACAAATAATTATTAATAAATTATTAAAATTTTATAAACAAATATTTTATACAATTATACATAATTTAAGTATTTCATGTGTTATTTTTTAGCAGTTTTGAAATTGACGATGATAAAAAATTTCTTCTTTTACATGTTTTTACGATCTTACGATTCTTTTACATCCTTGCTAATTGGTCTATTTCGTTCAATTTTTTGTTGAACTGAATTGAATTGAATTGACTTGAAAAGAGACATTCAATGTCGGTATTGGCCAGTATCCGGATCGGTGCATCCCAAACCGTATAGGTATCGGCTGTATCGGATCGGTATCGGAAGATACACCAAACTATGGTGGAAACTGGCAGTTTTACAACCAAATGAAAGAAAATAAATCTCCACACTTTTCTGCTGATGGATGCCATATTATTTTCAGCAACCTGAAAGAAAAACCATCCCGGAGTTTAGACGTTTTCTCTTTCTTACTCTCAATGTGTGGCATCATCAGGCGATGCAATGGCTTCTTTTCTCAATTGGAGCTAAAAACGTTCCGGAAAGTACCATTCTCCTTCAATGGCATGCAACTTTCTTCCATCTCATATGGGAAAATTGCAAGTTCGACTACCTAAGGCTCTAACTTGGGGCTACTTCACTTCCCAGTTATATTTTTTATGTATGGCAATGAAATATATTGTTAGGTTTGACTACAACGATGTAACACTAACCACTAAGAACACTGAATGGAACTGCCTTGGCTCCAAGAGAAACGTGGAAAGCAGTAGCGATCGAAAAATTAGAAATCTTGCAAGATTTATTTCTAGAACTTTATCAACTTAATTAATTGTCAGAGTAGCTCTTCTGACTTATTGTTATGGTGTCATGTCAGCGGAAGACATAGTTGGGAATTCATAGAGGTTATATATATATATATATATATTTGCCTTTAGTCTTCTAAGTCAATAATTCCTGTTTCCAAATGGTTATCTAACATTTATTTTCCTTAGCACAACTACAGAAATCAAAGAACGCAGGAAAGTTAGGCTGGTGGAGTATCCAGATCACAAAATGGCAGGCAGGGTTGTGCCGGTAGCTAGAGCAGTGCCATCCAACCAGAGTCGTCCGATGTCGGCAGATGACATCCAGAAGGCAAAGATGCGGGCAATGTACATGCAAGACAAGTACGGGAAAACCGAGAAAGCGGAAGAACCGAAAGCCGCTGCCGCTTCATCTTCTCAGGGGCCTGCCAATGGAGTAGTACCTCAGTTGAGAACATCTGAAGTTAAGAGACCGACGAGGGAAGTTAAGATCGTAACCCCAATCAATCCGCAGAGGAACTCAGCTTCTCAGGAACACTTGTTGGAGAAGCTGAAGAAAGACCAGCTTCAATGGCAGACTCCACCAGGTACTTTTGTTTTCTGTATTCTTACATGCTTCTTCAAGTCTGGCGTAGTGTTCTCTGCAGGTTTTCGTGGTACTGTAGAAATGACGACGGTCGGCTAAGCCTGATTGCTATTATGTTTCTTTTTTCTAACATGAAGATGAATAGAGGAGCTAGTACTATGTACTTGAAAGTTTTAGTTTGTCCATCTATAATAATCTAGTTTTTTTTTTTTTTTAACCCTTGGCTTGTGAAGATATCGACGATAGCCTCACTATGCAAATACCACTCGAGCAGACAGACGACTTGGAATCTCCGGCAGTTGCTGCTGCTGCTGCTGCCGCCGCCGCCTCGGATGATGCAGATGCTGGTCCTTCAAGCTCTCCCTGTGACAACAGCCGGGCTGCCGCAGCTGAGGATTCCACCGCCAGCACTTCAGCAGCTGCTGCAGCAGCTCCCTCGCCAGCAGCAGCAACTGGCCGTGGCCTCCCGGAGCCCGACATTGAGCTGCTTACCACGTTTCTCAAGAACTCGGATATAGTCTATGCCCTGACCTCCGGCCAGGGAAAGAACCTGTCCAACAACCAGAAGGTGGTCCTGCTCAATTTGGTCAAGACTACTGGCGTTGGGCTGGCTGGTATTGTAAATGAATTCGCCAGTGTTACTAAAGAGGTGCAGGTGCAAGTGTCCGAACCCGAGCCCTTGCCCGAGCCCGAGCAGACATCTCTTCCATCTCCGACACCTCCTGCGAGTGCCACCCAGGTATGAAGTAATTATCGTGCATATCGAAACTTTTTGCAATGCATTATTCTCTTTGTCGATTCTGACTGGGGTTCTATACTACTTCAGGTTGGTTGGAGGTCTACACAATTGCAACTCCAATATTCCGTCACCACCGGTCCTAACCTTGCCTCTCATGCACTGCCTCCTCCTCCTCCTCCTCCTCCTCCTCCTCCGCCGCCGCTGCCCACAATCCCTATGGACGCTATCCACCCGAGTGCGAACCATATGGCCTTCAACCACCACCAAGCTCAGTCTCTCCTCGTGCCCCCTCGGGTCCCGACGACCATACTGCCGCCACCGCAGTTGACCGTACCCGCCAATCCCTGGCCACCTCAGCAGCACCACCGATTACTGGTACCTAATTTACAACCGACGGTGATGATGACAACGACTACGGCCTCATCGTATGGTCATGCTCCGTTGTGGCAGACTCCAAACCCTCCTGAAATCATCTTGCCCCCAGATCATTATCAATTGAACCACCACCCTTCTCCGATGCCGTTGTTTCCTCCACCTCCAATGAAACCACAATCGCGTGCATTCCCTCAAACCATGTCGTATCCGCCCAAAGCTCCAGCGTGGCTGCCTTCTTCCGCAGCATTCGCAGGGGGTCAGAACCCGGTGTCGGTTTTTCGGACCGGTTACCCTTACAACTTCATAAATGGTCCTGTTGTTTACCCTGCTAACAGTAATAATACTAATAACACCTACAACAGTAATAATATGGATCCTCGGAGGAGAAACGAGTATCCTAATGGGTCAGGGATGGAGACTTGGGGTGCCCGGAGCAGGCAGTCGTCGGATGTCCGGTACGACCAGAACTTTTCGGACCCGAGAAGGGAGTACGGAATGAGTCAGCAGGCCGAGTCGTCGAAGCAGGGATATTCCCGGCACAACATCGATAAGATGTGGCAGAACCGGGACTGGGACTGGGACCGTAACAGGAGGCGGTGACCGGAGCTACATTGCTCAGAATTGGCAATGGGGGTGTTTTCCCTTAGGATGTGAATAGGTGTTGATAGTGGTGGCTCTACAGAGCCGCAGCTGACATGTGTAGTGGAAAAAAATGACATTCCATTAAAATTCCAACCTATAAAATGCAATGGGAAAGCTCGACAGAGTGCGTCTTTTTCTGCTACATTGCTTCCTTCCTATCATTCTGTTTGCTTTCACTATGTTGACGAGGTTACAGTTCCAGAGTTCAAATTGATCCCAATACGTTAATATTCTAATGTTGGAATTATCCGATCACACATATAAATTTAATTATGTTATACTATCTAAATAATTAAGTCAAATTAAAATTGTCTATATGAAAAAAAGACTTATGGTTATAATTGTTATGGAAATAATGCGTAGATACCATAAAAATAATTCTAATTTGATGATGGACAAAATTAGAATTATATAAAACCTAAAATATATATATATACATATATTTATAGGGTTTTTGGTCTCCGACTTATACGACCACAATAGAGAGGGTTTTCTCTTTTATCTTCTGCATCACCATCAACAGAGAGAGGTAAGGGTCGTATCAAGTTGGAAGATCGAACCACAACAGAGAGAGGTAAAGGTCGTATCAAGTTGGAAGATCGAACCCCACAAAGAGACGTTCGCTACAAGATTCATCAACCCAATCAATGTATTCAGGTACGCTTCCGCAATTAACTTATGTTCTTCATCTAATGAATCAACGGAAAATAAATTCCAACAAATTGGTATCAGAGTCTCCCCTGTTTGATTCATGGGTTCGAAGTTGCAAGATTTAATTTTTGTTGTTGTTTTGTAACCCTAGATCGTTTGATCTAATTTAATTTATGGTTCCAATTATTCGATCAAAATTTGTATGATCATGAACCTATTTATTTGATCATAGTGCAAGGTCGTTATCAGCAGTAGTCTGAATTTACACAAATATGTACAGAACTTACCGGCTGAAGAATGTCGGTGGCTAAACGCCCAAAATGATAAAAAAAAAATGCTAAAGTGGAGAAGAAGAAAACCTACTCAAGTCCCCCGCCGACCAAGCTCCTGGTATGCACAATCGGCCAGGTAGAAGGTAGAGTCATCAGTCTCCGCTACAAAATCTGGTCAAACATAACCAGCGAGGTTAGACCCCGAATAATAAGTACCACAAGGGAGCACAAGAGAATAAACAAAACCAATAACTGAAATAAAATGCAAGAAAAGATAGCAAGGTCTGTGCCAAATCAGAGGCATGCATTCTGTCATCGAAATATGTGTCACGTCCCGATCTCCCGCAGGCAATCGGCCGTCCCCGCTAGGCAAGAATTACCGCACCAGCGCTCCCGCGAGACGATCGCTTGACCCATCTGGGCGTAATGCCGCACGAGCGTAAATCGCGCCCGTGCAAGGCCATGGTCCATGCAGGCGATAAGAGGTCTAAGCCACAGAGTCGCACAGATTGTCCGAGTGCAGCGGAATAATAAACACACATGCGATTGGTAACAAGTTCACAAAGTCGTCAATAGCAGAAGCATTGAATAACACAAGTATATAAGTAAAGCAAACTCTTTATTTATATTGAACAAGTGTTACAGGCGGCACTAGGCCGAGATTACAAGTCGCTCAAGCCTCTCTCTCTCAAATGATAAAAGCATGCCAAGTGGTTACATTTGTGGAATGATACATAGGCGATATTTCAACATTATGTCTTGTATATGTGCTTCAGTTCCGGACGCAACGCTCCAAGGCTTCATAGTGAACTCCACGCCTTAGCACGCACGAAGGAGGCATCTGCACCGAACGAGGTTCTCCCGCACCCTGCAAGCAATCTGGTGGGTTATCAATACATGAATGCACTGGTGGGGAGGCTACTCGCCCCCTCGACAAATTCAAACACGTTATATAGGTTCCGTACACCAACTATTTAGTTATCTTTCTATTCTTGCCTTAGGATCAGTTTCATGGCAAAGATGAATAGCCTAACTCGTGTGGCAGTGCGTCGTGCGATGTAAGAGAAAACACGGCGAGACTTACCAACTCACCATTTGTCTTTTCCTGTCCAAGGCAAACCAAGTTAATTCAAGCACGAGCATATATATAATAAATTCAGGGGCAATAGCATATGCAAACACAAGTGTTGTGGCGAGATTCTATTTCGGGTGCACGAGCATACAGGTCATCCAGAAGTGTTGCAGAGGATGTTAAAGTTTTTCAGTTTATTGAATGCGATGCAATGACTCGCACGCGGATGGCCGCTAAGCGAGGATGACTTATCTATATGAACAGAATGTCACTGGCTTAGCCATAAAGGACCATATTTTATAGTCTTGTGACAGAATGGGGTACATCGCTTGATACAAACGAGCAACACACAGGCGAACAGATAATACAGAAGAGCCATTGCACGCCATCCCACCGATACAAACGACTATCATGGGTAGACGGCTAGTCCAAGGCAATATGCTTTACCAAGGCCCGAATACCGTGTATTGCCCGGTCCAAAGACGGCGTCGCATACCATAACCGACTTTGGCACGCAATACACCAGAAATTTCTCCTAGGCCGGTACGATCTCGCTGCCCCGCTGATCGTCCGAGGAATCAGATACCTTGTGCACGAGTTGTCCGTGACCATGTAAGTCTTGGGTCATTCCAGATTCATAAGGATAATTCTTGTTTAGTGTTCACTTGACTTGATATAATCTAAGGCAATACGGGCATGAGACAATCACATAGCATGATCTGTCTTTGCATAGTCCCCCTGAGCCGTTATATTGTGTACAGGACGAATATCATTTTTTGAGGTGATGTTATCTTGCTTAACTGTCCATTGATGCAGTTCCCTAGTTCGAAAAATGCCTTGGCGACCTAATGGTCCCGAATACTTTCAATGTTCTTATACTTTGGCTCGGAACGACTATTAGATAGTCTTCCGGTGGTTTGGATGAATGCAAGACAAGATGGTAATTACTTAAATTTGGCATGCAATTGTGTGACAAGCATTGAATCGAGGCAAGGAGTATAAGTTAACATATAAGCAGGCAAGCATACATTTGTGTAAACACAAGTATACACGTTGGCTCGGGCCTAAGGGTAGGCCGAAGAGTAAAATCGTAAAGGGACATACGGAGCGACATAATCTAGGGTCGTGCAGTGTTCAAGTGAAGCAGTGCACTTCGAAGTGTACATACATATCATTCTACTCGAGGCATAGCGGGGTCTAGTTGCACAAGACAAAGGTAGCATGCGAGGGTCTGTATATAAGCAAAGTTTTATTTCCATGTTCTAACATAAGCAATACAAGTTGGAATTATTTCCTTATCTAGGTGTGTTGTATTCTTATTATCATGCAGGGGGTGATTCACCTAGCGACTTGTAACCCCCCTGATTTTTCAAAAAATTTAAAATTTATTTTTCACAATTTTCTGGAATTAAAACTAAGGTATTTTATGATTAAAAGATTTTTAAATAATGTTAATTAATATTAAAATATTATGAAAATAATATTTTCTAGTGTAAAATGAAAAACTAGACAAAGGATAAATTTTCGGGAATTTATTGGACCCCAAAAGTATTTTTAAAGCCCTAGAAACTAATTAATATTTAAACCAAATTAAACCCTAGAAATAAACCCGGTTCAATTGAACCAAACCAACCCAGACCCGGTTCAACTGAACCGAACCCAGCCTTATCGGGTCGGGTCGGATCTAAACCCGACCCGAAACCCGACAACCCGTACCCGCACCTAAGTTAGGTGGATCGGGTCGGATCCGCCGCCCGACCCGCTGACCCGGACCCATACCCGATCTGAACCCTAAACGGAATCCTAATTCGAATCCGATTCCGACTCGGCGGCGCCCCTATTTAATTCCCCTTCCGCCGTGGCCGGAACCCTAGCCATCTCCTCCGCCCGTCTCCGTCCAGAACCTCCCCGCAGCCGCCTTCCTCCGCCTCTTTCCCCGACCCTCTCTCCTTTCTCCTCCAGAACAACCCCCTCCACCGTCTCGCCTCCGACTCTCTCTCCCCGATCATCCCGCCTCGCCTTCGCCGGACCCCTAAGTCGTCGTCCCCGACCTCGACGAACCCTTCCCCGCCATCGCTCAGCACAGCCCTCTCCCTCCTCCTTGCTCCGTCCTAAGCCTCGAGCCCCCACAGCCCGACCTCGCCACCCTCAACTCGCACCGCCCTCCGCCACCCTCTTCGACGACTCTACAGCGCCGAGCAGCCCCGACCTCTCCCCGATCTCCTTCTCCCCTTCCCGGTCCACCACGACCTAACCCTAACCCTAACCCTAGCCGCCTCCGTCGGCGCCGCCTCTCCGGCGTAGCCCCGGCGAGTCTCAGCCGCACCCTGACCCGGACACAGCGATACACGGACACAGCACAGCAATGTGCAGTTGTGTCGTGTCGAGCCGAGTAGACTCACGGACACGAAGAAACTCGTGCTACGGAGCACTGTTCAGGTAACCCGTTCTCTCTCCTCGTTGCTCCGATTTCTGTTACGTCAGTTGTGACGCGTAGACTGTGTAATCCCCTCGATGCCCATGCAACCCGCTCGGTGCGTCGCGTCCTGTGGCGATCGCGAACCGTGATCCAAAAACAGGAAAAATAATACCCCGTTTCCCCCGGAACTGAGTATGCCCCGCCAAACGGGAAGACTTGGTCGCGCGGGGTCTTCACCGAAACGTGCGCGCTGTCGATACAAACGTGCAAAATTTCGCAGAAGTTGATTTGGATGTGCGTGCACACCGGAATCAACGCGTATCCGCCGACAACGTCCCGTATCTGCCTATTCTGGAATATGTTGTAACTTTGTGTACACATGTCAGATCGAAATGAAACTTGCGCCATCGGACTCGTAGTAATACGCTGGTCCTGTGACCCAAGTTTGGTTCAATTCTGAGAACGTTGACAAAATCACGTATCGTGGGCCTCGCGGCTCTACTTGACGGACGATTTTGTGATCGGCTCATCGGAATCCAATTCTGGAAGTTCCGTTGGGTTCGTATCATCGTTCTGGACTTGTTGACACTAAGTTTGATGAATTTGGAGACCATTGGTTTTGACACATTTTTCGGTGCGAAGCGGGCCACATGTGGACCCCGTTTTGACCAAAAACTGTTATTTTTGCCCCTGTGTCCAAATTGGACTTAAGAACAGGCGTTTCTAGCTATTTGATGTTTTATGAGACTGTTGGTGATGTTTATTTCAGCTTTTGGAGGAGTACCTGCAGGATCCACTGATACAGGGACAACTGTTAGTATTCAAACCCCAGGCAAGTGTACCTTGCCAAATCTTGCAGTTCTTGTTACATATTTTCTTGTATTATTTATATTGTTGTACATGCTTGACCTAGGACCGTGTGACTTTACTTAGCGTCCGATTAATAGTCGGGTGACAACACCGTACGCGGAGTTGTGTAACGTCACCTATAAATGGATATCGTGACCCTTTACATTCTCGTACTTGTCTCATCAAGTACATAGACCCAGGACACTTGACACTATTCATGAGACATAATCTTCCTGAGATATTCATGGTGATTCTGTATAGGATACAGGTTTTATGACATAGACATTATATTCATAGACATTATATGACTTGCTGCATTAGTTTGAATCTTGCGTGTCATGGATATGAGACATATGATTACATTGGGTGGGGAAAGATTTACCATACAAAAGGCTAAATATATATATATAATATTTTAATGGAAGTGCCTTAGACTCTGGCAACAGAGCTTTGGTACCGTACTGGCCCTTCGAGAGAATACTGCTATGGGTTTCCCCGACACAGATCATGTAGTAGTCTCAGCCCGAGTATGACTAAAACTCTCACTTGCATATCACTTAGCTGGTTATATATTACCCTATTGTTTCATTTATTGCTGTATTGCATTTATTTTGGCTTGAGTTATTTTGTACCTTGTTATGTCCCCTGAGGACCTGGATCCGGATTATGTCCCCAGGATTTGTAGACGAGATCGACCCCGAGGTATACGGGACAGGAGCATTAGCAGGAGCAGGAGCAGGCACTGGAGCAGTACCAGATCCAGTAGACGAGTGATCCCTGAGGGTATCTTCTGAGTATATACTGTTTCCATACTCAGTATTTGCTGTGGTTATCTTTATTCTTGTATCTCGACAGATGTATCAGACTCATTATCGAGTTATTTCCCGAGTTTGTATTTTATTGAGATTGATCTTGCTTTATGATTCTGATATTGTTGTATTTATTTCTGTGGATGAGATTAGTATATTTAGACCCTTATTGTTGTATTACAGCTTAAGTATGCCCCGATGGATCCATTAAATTGGGTTTATCCATCGGTGTGTGCTGCTGGCCATTGCCACGTGTCTAGTCCCTCGATATTTTAGGACTGGGGCATGACACGACTAGCATGTATCGTCCATATTTTAAGTGTGCTGGCTAAGCAAAGACAAGTTCATCGTAGCCACTCACCTTAGCGATGATTTACCTCGGTCGAGCGATACTCCGAGCGAGCCTCTGAAAGCCTAAGCCAAAATCCTGAAGGGCCAAGTCTAAAAATCCTTTTGCCTCAAACGAGTATTCTCGCTGAGCAAAGCGGGTCAGAACATTACACTTTTGCCGTTTGAATCGGCTATCCGCTTGAGCGGAACGGGTCTTTACATTATACACCACTCAGAAAAAGTCTCATCCTCGAGACTTCCTGAGCGCAGGACGTTCTATCGCACTATCGAATCTATCCCAAGCATAGTAATCGGTACCACTAAATCTGTTCGAACACAATCTCCTACTCGTTCTTTATACCGTGTCGCGTATATGTTGAGTCGGTCTCATTTGCGCCTTAGTGCGGAACATGTTGCTTAACGCAGGATACATTTCAATCCATCGTGAATGACGATCTAAGGCTGAGGCAAACTTATACAAGTTGTTGTACTTGTCCATATGGATATTCACTTGTACTAGCATTCGAAATTAGCATATCGCGAGTATGGATCGTACACATATTCAAAGAGTCCTTTAAACATATGCATGTCACCAACTTGGCGATAGCAAAGTCTTAGCACTCGAGTTTCACATATCATTGAGTCTTGGATCGTGCACACGTTCAAGGCGTCCCTCAAACATATGCATTCAACCAAACTTAGAGATAGTGAAATCGGCCAAGCTATTTGCGCAAATCTCAAGGGTTCTCATTTTATGGATCACGATGATACTTCCAACAGGGTCAATCAAATCCAAGTCTTTTTCATCCCAATCAAATCAAGTATTTGCACTACTGTTAAGCACAATCTATCCGATCAACCGACTAGCGTCCATGTCTTATCGTTCACACACTTACTGTTCCCAGTCTAACTCTAAGTCTTGCTGCCCCAATTCTATAGCTTGTTCAAGCAATATGATAAAGTCGGTCACACAGGTTTATTCACTCGGCACAGGGGCGTCTGCATAATTACTAGGTCAGCTCATAAGGTCATAGGTACATGTTTAGCACACGATTCATCGTACAATTTTGTCACACGATGCTCGTCCCAATTCCTAGGGTCAAACCATTATTCATTTGCACGGAAAATTCTACCCAAGGTCGTTTCACTCAAATTTTTAAACATCGAGCATGGATCATCCTACACATAATAATACGTTCGTTTGTACAGGGTTCGAGTTCGTTCAGTTTAATCTATGATATTTCTAAGTTGCAGGACAAGCCTAATGATTTGTATAGTCTGTCTCTCCAAACATATTTTGATAGAATCCATATATCCATTCCAAATCTAGACCACCAAGACATGATTCAATTCTAAACCCTTTTTTATTATAACTCTAAGTCGTTCAACCTGATTCACGTATCCGTTCACGAAACCATCAAGCATGATTTATTCCAGGTTCTAGGCTAACTTATCCATGAAACATTTTTGATTCACTTGTATTTCCAAATTTGTCTTATCGTGTCGAACCAAAAGTCAAGGTGATCCATTAGTTGTCACGTTCCAGTCTCCTGCAAGTTTGATCACCCTCGTTAGACGTGAGATCACCACGTCAATGCTCCCGCTGGATAATCGTCCTAATCTGGGCGTGACGCATGCACGAGCGTGGAGTTACGCTTGCACAAGACAAGAACGTTTGAATGTTATAGTTATCTTCGAAACGATTAAGACACCTTATCATTTCCCCTTTACTCCATCCAAGTTATATATCCATCAAGCCAAGTCCGTTCATGCCATA
Source organism: Iris macrosiphon (assembly GCA_036927795.1). NCBI lineage: Eukaryota > Viridiplantae > Streptophyta > Magnoliopsida > Asparagales > Iridaceae > Iris > Iris macrosiphon. The sequence goes on along the minus strand of JAYESA010000005.1, from coordinate 41,977,991 downwards.
ATTATAATTCTTCTAGCAAAATCATCCAACTTTAATGTTACTGTTCGGTAAATCCATAGTCTTACTTCTAGCATTCCTCAAGCAACTATGTTTCAAATATCTAAGCCCAAGTTTATCCATTTTGATACGTTCTATTCATCGAGTTCGTTTGAAATAATCATCGAACATGTTCCCGTGAGTTCGTCATCCCCGTCGTACATAAAATCACTACTTCGGCGCTCCCGTAGGATAATCGTTCTCGTTGGGACTGATTTTGAATGTTATCTTTTTAAACTAGATTTCAAGATCGTTCTTCCAAACTCCAAGTCAAATCCGTTATCGCTTAAACTTCTATTCGAGCGATATTGTATTCAAGTTCAATTCGTTTGTTTCAATCCAAAATTGCTCGCACGATACCTCAAGTTTCCAACAAGTTTTCCTTAACCAAGATATCGATTTCCATTTCTATGAATTCCTAATCGATATAAGCCTTATCACTTGTTCAAGACATTCTCAAATTTATTCAATCCAATTATCGTACGAGACCTATGAATCCCTTTGGACATTTCTAAATGATCCATACACCACTCGGAATCGAGTCACTCAATTAAATTCTCAATCTTGTTCACATCAATCGCTAGCATATTCACCAAATTTTTTCTTAGAATTCCTGCACGATACTTAGGTATCGCCTGATAATCTTAGCCTTGAATTTATCCATGTTCATAGTTATCCAAGTAACCATATTCGATTTGTATCTTCCGACACGAAATAATGTTCGAGCTATTTTCCAAAATTCAAGCACGATTTTCTATGTTCGCCTAAGCGATAATCTGGTAATGTTCTATCGGTTGCCATTCTAAGTCTGACTTATCTTATTCCTGAATGATATCCCATTCTCGTCTGCAACTAGCTTGCACCAAAGGGTCTTGGCACGCGATACTCAATACAACTTAGCTGAAAGGCTGTGTGCATAGCTAATCGTTCGGGCGATATTCTATTCTTTATACTAACCAGTTGGGTAATCACGTATAGGCATTCGGGTTCGCAATAACATGCAAATTCTAGCACGAGTCTAATCTCACAAGTCTAGCACAGGTCGGCACAAAGGCCTTCGCATCACAATTTCATACAAGCAATTATATCATTCACATGCACTTTTGAAAGTATTTAGACTTATTAATTTGAACATTTTGATGGGACATTGAGAGAGAGCGTATGCACATAACCCACGAACGAGCTTTCAAAATTGAGAAAATTGAAACAAAATCCAAAGGCGTATAACCATGCTCTGATACCAACATGTCACACCCCGATCTCCCACAGGAAATTGGTCGTCCCCGCTAGGCAAGAATCACCGCGCCAGCGCTCCCTCGAGACGATCGCTTGACCCATCTGGACGTGATACCGCACGAGCGTAAGCCGCGGCCGTGTAAGGCCGTGGTCCATGCAGGCGATAAGAGGTCTAAGCCACAGAGTCGCACAGATTGTCTGAGTGCAGCAGAATAATAAATGCACATGCGATTGGTAACAAGTTCACAAAGTCGTCAATAGCAGAAGCATTGAATAACACAAGTATATAAGTAAAGCAAACTCTTTATTTATAATGAACAAGTGTTACAGGCGGCGCTAGGCCGAGATTACAAGTCGCTCAAGCCTCTCTCTCTCTCTCTCAAATGATAAAAGCGTGCCAAGTGACTACATTTATGGAATGATACATAGGCGATGTTCCAACATTATGTCTTGTATATGTGCTTTAGTTTCGGATGCAACGCTCCAAGGCTTCAGAGTGAACTCTACGCCTTAGCACGCAGGAAGGAGGCATCTGCACCGAACGAGGTTCTTCCGCACCCTGCAAGCAATCTGGTGGGTTATCAGTACATGAATGCACTGGTGGGGAGGCTACTCGCCCGCTCGACAAATCCAAACACTTTATATAGGTTTCGTGTACCAACTATTTAGTTATCTTTCTATTCTTGCCTTAGGATCAGTTTTATGGCAAAGATGAATAGCCTAACTCGTGTGGCAGTATACCGTGTGATATAAGAGAAAATACGACGAGACTTACCAACTCACCATTTATCCTTCTCTGTCCAAGGAAAACCAAGTTAATTCAAGCACGAGCATATATATAATGAATTCAGGGGCAATAGCATATGCAAACACAAGTGTTGTGGCGAGATTCTATTTCGGGTGCATGAGCATACAGGTCATCCAGAAGTGTTGCAAAGGATGTTCAAGTGTTTCAGTTTATTGAATGCGATGCAATGACTCGCACGCAGATGGCCGCTAAGCGAGGATGACTTATCTATATAAACAGAAGGTCACTGGCTTAGCCATAAAGACCAGATTTTATAGTCTCGTGACGGAATAGGGTGCAGTGCTTGATACAAACGAGCAACACACAGGCGAACAGATAATACAGAATAGCCATTGTACGTTATCTCGCCGATACAAATGACTATCATGGGTAGACGGCTACTCCAAGGCAATATGCTTTACCAAGGCCCGAATATCGTGTATTGCCCAGCCCAAAGACGGCGTCGCATACCATAACCGACTTTGGCACGCAATACACCAGAAATTTCTCCTAGGCCGGTACGATCCAGGTGCCCCGTTGATCGTCCGAGGAATCAGATACCTCGTGTACGAGTTGTCCATGACCATGCAAGTCTTGGGTCATTCCAGATTCATAACGATAATTCTTGTTCGTTGTTCACTTGACTTGATGCAATCTAAGGCAATACAAGCATGAGTCAATCACATAGCATGATATGTCTTTGCATAGTCCTGAGCAGTTAGATTGTGTACAGGACGAGTATCACTTTTTTTGAGGTGATGTTATCTTGCTTAACTGTCCATTGATGCAGTTTCCTAGTTCAAAAATTGCCTTGGTGACCTAACGGTCCCGAATACTTTCAATGTTCTTATACTTTGGCTCGGAACGACTATTAGATAGTCTTCTGGTGGTTTGGATGAATGCAAGGCAAGATGGTAATTATTTGAATTTGGCATGCAATTGTGTGACAAGCATTGAATCGAGGCAAGGAGTACAAGTTAACATATAAGCAGGCAAGCATGCATTTGTGTAAACACAAGTATACATGTTGGTTCGGGCCTAAGGGTAGGCCGAGGAATAAAACCATAAAGGGACATACGGAGCGACATAATCTAGGGTCGTGCAGTATTCAAGTGAAACAGTGCACTTCGAAGAGTACATACATATCATTCTACTCGAGGCATAGCGGGGTCTAGTTGCACAAGACAAATGTAGCATCCGAGGGTCTGTATATAAGCAAAGATTTATTTTCATGTTCTAACATAAGCAATACAAGTTAGGATTATTCTCTTAGCTAGGTGCGTTGTATTCTTATTAGCATACAAAGGGTGATTCACCTAGCGACTAGCATGTATCGTCCATATTTTAAGTGTGCTGGCTAAGCAAAGATAAGTTCATCGTAGCCACCCACCTTAACGATGATTCGCCTCGGTCGAACGATACTCCGAGCGAGCCTCTGAAAGCCTAAGCCAGAATCCTGAAGGGCCAAGTCTGGAAATCCTTTTGCCTCAAATGAGTATTCTCGCTGAGCAAAGTAGGTCGGGACGTTGCACTTTTGCCGTTTGAATCGGCTATCTGCTTGAGCGGAACGGGTTGTTACAATATGTAGGATACCTCTATACCCAAATAAGGACAAGCGGTGTCGAACTATACCGAGACAGAGTACCGTCCACGGATTTGGTTAAACCAAGGTATCTGCGTCATAGTTTTGGTCCATAGCATATCGTAACACAACGGTCCAACTCCACAATCAAACAAGGATAAGGGTTAGATCATTACGCCACGACAATCCATGTCCCTAATTTACTTAGTGTAAGCCCCCTCAAATTTTTTATTTTAAATATATGTTTTTTGGTTAATTTTAGCTAATTTGAAAAATATATAATTCTTAGATTTTTATAACTTATATAAACAATTGGTAATATTGAGTAATTAAAAATATTTGACAAAAATTATAATTTTGGTATAAAATTTATTATTATAAAATATTATGAAATTTTTCTTGAAATTATTTGAGTACCAATATATTTTTGGATTACTTATTTCATATATATGTAAATATATACCCTTAGTTATTTATTAAATAAAAAAAATAAAAGGAAAGAAAAGAAAAGAAAAAGAAAGGAAAGGAAAGCAAATGAAAAGGAAAGAAAAAGCAACACCACCACCCACAGCAAACAAACTTCAACAACATCAACAAATAATAATAACAACAACAAACTACAACAACAGCAACAACAACTTACCCGACCCCTTACCCGCGAGCCCCTCCGCTTCTCTCTATATATAACTACATCAAAATCCTAACCCTAACCCTAAAGTCTTCTCTCCATAGTCTACCCCAGCCCTCCCCCTACTCCGGCGCACCCCTCGGCCGCCGCACCGGCCACCGCAGTCGCCACAGGCCACCAGCGTACGGACAGACCGCAATAGTGCACTGCTCTATGGCCCCCTTTTTGAGGTACAATAACTCCCTCTTCTTCGCTCTATTTTTTGAACTATTTGTCCGTACACGCTCAAAACCTAACCCCCTAGAAATTTCTTCAAGTGGAACGAATTTAGGCACCTGGGTTTGATCGAAAAATCGACCAAAAGTTGGCCGAAAAACTGTTCGAAAATAATTCAGAAATTCAGTCCAAGGTACCCATGTTCATGTCCAATTTTCTACCAACTTGTTAATTATTTTTAAAATATAATTGAAAGAACTTCTTCACAATATAACCAAGATTCTTACTGTTCTTTTAGTTTTTAGTAGTTTGCTTTATTGGTTAAATTATTCTGATTTCAAAACAACCAAAAACTTGTTTTTAAAATACTAAAATCTTGCGATACGGGGTGCGTCCTGCCAAACGAGGCAATTTTGTCGTATACGGATTGCACCGAATGGTGCGTAACGTAAACGCGAATGTGTGGGCTTTCACGAAACTTGATTTGGACGTGCGTGCACACTGGAATCAACATGTATCCGTCAAAAAATATCATATCGGCCTATTCTGATACTTTGTCATAACTTCGTGTGCTTGTCGTTTCAAAACGAAACTTGCGCCATTGTATTCGTAGTGTTATGCTTGTCTTGTGACCCAAGTTTGGTTCAATTCTGAGAACGTGGACGAAATACCGTTTTGCGGGCCCCACGGTTCCACTTGACGAACGATTTCGTGATCGGCTCATCGAAATCCAGTTCTGGATATTCCGTTGGGTTCGTATCATCGTTTTAGACGCGTAGAAACTAAGTTTGACAAATTTGAAATTTTTTATCTCTGGCATATTTTTTGGTGCGATGTAAGCCACATGTAGATCCCACTTTGACCCCAAAACTGTCAATTTTGTCCCTGTATCCAAATTGGACTTATGGGTAGTCAATCCTAGCTATTTCTTATATTTTAGAAATGTTGGTAATGTCTGTTACAGCATTCGAAGACGTTCGTGCAGATTTTATCTTTTCAGAAGTAGTTAACGCGTTAAGCTCGCCACTTGGATGTCGCCATATCCAGAATTCAGGCAAGTGTACCTTGCCAAACTTGCAGTAGATCCTTTTATATTATTTTATTGAGTTTACTATCATATATATATATATATATATATATATATATATATATATATATATATATATATATATATATATTCTTGTGATTTACATGTTCAACCTAGGACCGTGAGATGTTGCTTAGCGTCCGAACAAGATTCGAGTATCGACACGGTACGCGGAGTCGAGTAGCGTCACTTAGAGAGTTAATACCACGATCCCAGTTCACGTGCTTGTATCCTTGCACGTCAGACCGTAGGACACTTGACACTATTTCATGTGACAGAATCCTTCTTGAGGTATTCATGGTGATTATGTATAGGATTACAAGACTCGTAATATGAGACTTGCATATTATATACATATATCATTATGACTCGTTGTACTAGCTAGAGGTCCTGATCTTGTGTGTTATGGACATGAGACATGAGGTTACATTGGGTGGGGAGAGACACACCATACTATATGCTGATTATATATATATATATATATATATATATATATATATATATATATATATATATATATATATATATATATATATATATATATATATATATATATATACTATGTTACTGGAGGTGCCTTAGACTCTGTCCCAGATCTTTGGCACATTTACTGGCCCTACGAGATATTACTTGATGCTATGGGCTCCCCGACACAGAGCCTGTAGTGTTTTCAGCCTGAGTACGAGTGATGTTCTCACGTTCATATTACTTAGATGATTACAGTAGTTTACCCTTGAGTATGCGGCATTATATTATTTTACTTTGGCATGTTGTTTCTTATACCTTGTTACGTCTCTCTGAGGACCTGGTCCCTTGCCAGTTTTGTAACATAGACCGTTGTAGAGCCTTCCTGGAGTTGCTGATTTAGGTTGCTTTGCCATGTGGGCATTGGTACCAGGTACTTATATCATTTCTATCAAATTTATGATATTTATTTATATTATTGATTCATCTGTTGATGTAACCTAGTTTTTATAAACTCATATTTCTTTCTCGGGTCTATTCAAGCTTATGTGTTACTGGATGACCGACTTTAGCACATGTAGCTCATTCTTGTTGTATTCTGTTTATTGTGGATTGAGGCATAGATATTTATATTTACTAGATTATCTAGATAGTCTCCATTGTAATACAGCTTATACGTATTTGAATCGGACCAGAGTCTGGTCGAATGTGTAGCTGGCATGTTACGTGTTCCTAGTCCTACGAATTTTGGGACTGGGATGTTAAACTTAGCATATGGTAATACACAATCAGACATAATTTAATTAAACGGTCAATCAATCATACGGCTTACTAGGTGATGTCTGGGTTACCTCAGTAATACAATATAATTGGATCCTCAAATTGTGTTATATCCGAGCAGGACTAGCCGAACCAATAATATACAACATGAATAAATAAATAAAATGCACCAGTCCATTGCAAGGCTACTGTGCTAAATAATCAGTAACAATTATAGTTCTCCTCTATAGTGGGATATTGAGTCAGTTTTAATAATATTAGTGGTTGGATACTGCACTCCACTAGTGCGGATGATATACAGTATCTTGGTGGCCAGCCTTGCACCCCATGATTTAATATCTATGACGTGACCGGCATGCACGATCTCGGGATCCGTTCCCTCCTAATATTGCTGCAATATTTAGTTACCTAATTAACCCTACAGTTATCTGGAATCTTGTCTCGTAGTCACACAATTATCCTCCTAAATGTCGTACCTTGGTACGGGTATGCTAGGGATGAATCTACATTGGTTCTTACAGTTCCAATCAGGACTCATTCTGAGCGTAATGCAATAATCAATTAAGTAGTCTAACCACGCTATTATGACTAGCTAAATGATTTTTGTGCAATTCTTATTTTCAGTACTAACGAGCATGTAACAAGAATATACTTATAACATAACACCGTAATGTATATGTAGCACCTCAGTGCATGAGCAAGATGACACACTTAGTGTGTAATACACTTTGTAGCACCTCAGTGCGATATCAAAGAGTATCAGCATGGATACAAGTAGTCAAATCAGTATCTAGGGTCATCTAGTTAATTAAGTAATTAAAGTTTCTCTGCTCACATCGTAGCATGGATATCGGGTTAGGTATACGGCTAGTGGTCTACTATAAAGTTCTAGTTGGGCATATAATTCTATCACAGGTTACATCAAGCAATTGTCATCATTCAGAAAATAAGAAATAATGTAAGTCCTAAATTTACTATCACATAAAAGATCACCATATTTGATAAGAAATCAAACTAATTGAAGAAAATGACAACAACTGACAGAAATAACCAAAAATAGGTCAAAACAGTCAAAATAGACAAAACAGCTTTCTTGCACACAAATCAGTAAAAAAATTTAATAGGTTAAAATAATTTTTATGCGCACTTTTGGGTCAAAAATAGCTCATCCACGCACTTTTGGGTCAGAAATAGGTCATTTACGCAGTTTTGGGTCAAAAATAGGTTATTCATTCACTTTTGCAAAAAGGGGAGGACTTGTCACGATCCAATTCCGTAGAATCGTTTGAGACGTCCCCCGAGTCGTGACCGCCGTACGGGCCTGGGGTTGCGCCCGCACAAGGCTTTAATGATTTGCATAGCAAGCACATATTCAGAGTACGCAGATAAATTGAAACACAGATTTGAAACATGAAAAAGTTCTCTTTATTGATAATGAACATCTATTACAAACTCTTGAACGAGTCAGCTAATATGCCGTACGGGCTTACAAAAGAGGTGACTCAAAATGAGATAGCAGTCATGTACATTATATCCCTTTACTAAACTTTAAAAGATATAGACCTCCAGGCTGGAGGATAGCTTTGCCACGGAGCTGCATTTGTGTATAAAGAGTTGCAAGCTCCTAACTTCAAAATGCTTCAAGGGGCGCGGTGAAGATGCGCTAACAGCTGGACTGGATCGGGAAGACGACTTCGGCTCCTCGCTCGGTTTGCCTTGGTGCGGAGAACCTGTTTTAACGAGGGTCAGCACGTCGAAACATACTGGTCAAGGCGAGCTAATCGAACTATACCAATCAACACGTTGTTTAATGAAGCATGCATATTTTTGTGGGTTTCTATCTAGCCTTAGTTTATTTACAAGTAAGCAGCATATAGAATTTACTGAAATGAACGTGCCACCGTTCGGTGGATTTTACCTGCCGTCTAAATCACCTGCACAATACTTACCATGCCTTCCCTGCCACGAAGACACAAGTTAGTATGCAACAGGTTTAAATATACATAGGGATCACTGGCATGATGCCACGAAGGGACGGGTTATAGTCTCAAGACACAAATGATATACAACGCAGGTGGCGAGCCCCGCTGCATAACACTTTGCCCCATAACATACGACTATACATACGTTCCGTTCGGATCGGATCGGTCCCGGCGCCCCGGTGACCGTCCGCGGAACTCATAACATACCTTGTGCACAAGTTGTCCGTGATCAAACACACTCATAGAATTTGTTCCATAGCATAATGGTTTTGCATAGTCTTCCTGACAGTTTATTTCATAACAAGCATAATTCCATACTTAGCACGATTCATAGAACAGTTATAAACGAACTAACATGCAGGATGATAACCGTTCATAAGTTTAGTTGACAAGCAATATTTCCGAGTCTATTCCCTTTTTATCTTGATCTCTTTTATTATTACTTGGTATCGTTTGACCGGGGCAAAGGAGAATACAAGATTTTAAGGTGTGAAGCTTGGAAGCAGGGCTAGCTAATCGGGTTGGTAGCCACTCACTTAGATTTTGGAAGGGAGAAGGAAAGAGGTGCTTCACGACTCCGCTCGCAAGCCGCCTACTGCTCGTTCACCTGCACACGAACAGCTCGATTAATACTTCTTCCTCTCTTTCCAATCTCGGAATAGAAATGCAGTTCAATGAATGAAAATAATGAAAACCATCGAAACCGTTCAAGGAAAATAAGCAAATTCCAAAACCAACTCAAAGCACGAAAGTAACAAACGACATCGAAAACTGAGGCAATAAAAGATAGCAGCGGAGAGGTCCCTCCTGACTCTGCCGCTAAGTCGATCCTTGGGGCACAGTCCACTGAATATGGAAATCGATTCCGAAGAAACAAATCCATAACGAGGACGAGTTCTTAATTCAATCTATCCCGATCGAACGATACCGTCTTGTGTTTCTTAGCCGCGCTCCTCGAATAGGAGGAACGGGGCGCTACGTCCTACCCAACTAATTGGAAGTTTTGTCCCGAAACTTAGGAATAGAACCAACCGTTAGGGATTATTTGGTTGAGGCAGAAGCTTAGAGGGGAGTGGACAATCCCGAGCTATGTGGCCTGGCCCGCCACAGTTGAAGCATAGACCTTTTCTGCTGTAACATCTATCGGTAGTGTGCCCTTGCCTTTTACAGAAATCACAGAATGGTCTCGGGTTTCCTTTTTATGGACCACCGTGGTTAGGGCGCTTTGCAGCGGTGTTTTCTCTCTCGTTGCCTTGGTGTTTGTGATTGTAGGTAGGCACAGCGCCGGTGGAAACGTGAGGATACTGCGGTTCAAGAAATAGGGCGTGATTCATGACTTCACGCATTGTTCCATATTGATTATTGACCACGTGCACATGGATGGCAGGGCGCAAACCACCTTCGAACCTTCTAGCTTGACTCGCTGCATCAGATAAATAGGCCCTAGCGAATTTGGAGAGTCGGTTAAATTCGGTAGAATATTGCTTAACTGTCATACTGCCCTGCCCAGCTGCACGAAATTATTCTCCATCTGACGTTGTACTGGAGGGGGTATAAACTCCTCTTCAAACGCGGCACAAAAAGTCTTCCACGAGATCGCCTCCTCTCCGTGATCAAATTGGAGAGATCGTCGATGCATGTTCCACCAATCGTGCGCGTTGAGACGGAGCTGAAGTTGTGCGCAGGCGACGCGCTTCTCTTCGGGAACTTCTAGCAGAGCGAAGTGATCTTCAAGCTCGGCTAGCCAATCTAGAGCTACCACTGGGTCCTCAGTACCGTTGAATGGGGTGTTGCAGACTTTCTTGAAGTTTTCCAAGTTGAAGGCAGTCACGTCCCTCGGCCTTGGAATTTGTGGCGTCTCTACTTCAAGCACGGGCTGTTCCACCGGAGTTGTTGCTGTTGCGGTGGAATGGTTGGCAGCCAAAGTCTGAACGATTTGTTGCAGGGTATCTACCTGCTTCTGTTGCAGGGTCTCTAAATTGCTTTCGAACTTGGCTTGGCGAGCATCATCTCTTTGTCGTTGCGATTCTAATATTTGCATCACCCGCTCTAGCGGGTCGACTTGAGATATGCCACGCTGGCTCCGCGAACTTCCCGAAGTGCCCGAACTACTTTCTTGTGTTTCGTTTGGTGCTTGCGCTGCAGATTGCGCTAGTGCCATTCCTTCAAAAGAAGGTAAATTATATTAGAATCATAATGTATTATGGACTTATTGCATGAACTTATCTCATTTTGGCCTAGCGAGTTCAAGAGTTCGCACAGGAATTTGATCGTTAAAGGAACTTTTCCAGCACGAAGTCTAAGGAACTTTGAATCTGTGCTCTGATACCACTAAGTCACGACCCAATTTTGTAGAATCGTTTGAGGCGTCCCCCGAGTCGTGACCGCCGTGCGGGCCTGGGGTTGCGCCCGCACAAGGCTTTAATGATTTGCATAGCAAGCACATATTCAGAGTACGCAGATAAATTGAAACACAGATTTGAAACATGGAAAAGTTCTCTTTATTGATAATGAACATCTATTACAAACTCTTGAACGAGTCAGCTAATATGCCGCACGGGCTTACAAAAAAGGTGACTCAAAATGAGATAGCAGTCCTGTACATTATATCCCTTTACTAAACTTCAAAAGATATAGACCTCCAGGCTGGAGGATAGCTTTGCCACGGAGCTGCATTTGTGTATGAAGAGTTGCAAGCTCCTGACTTCAAAATGCTTCAAGGGGCGCGGTTGTCACGTCCCAGTCCCAAAATGACGAGGGACTGGAGAAGCGTGGCAATGGCCAGCAGCACACACCGATGGACAACCCAATTTAATGGATCCATCAGGGCATGCTTAAGCTGTAGTCTAGCAGGAAATAGATCCAATGTTACAGGTCACAGACTAATCTAATCTCATCCACAACAGATAATCACAGATTAAATGCCAGAAATAATGCAATAGAATAACTATCAATCTCACTAAATATCTCGGTGAACAATCCAAGATTATGTCTGTTACATCAATGCCAATAGACAGGAAATAAAGGAACTGGAAATAGAAACAGAAATAACTGACTACATACGGCCAATGCTCAGGAGAAGTCCTCTGGTGCGAGCTCGTCTTCAGGTTCTGGTACAGCTCCTGGAAGTGCTCCGGTACGGGGTATCTCTGGATGGATCTCTTCAGCTATACCTGGGGACATCATCCATTCCAGGTCCTCAGGGGACATAGCAAGGTACAGATAATACAAGCCAAAACATAAGCAGTACAGAAATAAAGGAGACAGCAGGGTGAACTATGTAACCAGCTAAGTGATAAATGCAAGTTGAGAGCATCACTAGAACTCAGGCTGAGCCACTACCAGCTCTGTGTCGGGGAGCCGGTAGCAGTAATAACACGTAAAGGGTCTAGCTCTGCTGGAGAGTCTACGACCTCACACTAATAGTATATATATATGAAAACAGCCTGTAGCCTGTGTGTCTCTCCCCACCCAATGTAATCACACGTCCCATGTCCATGTGGCCCCATGTCCATGTCACGTAAGATCATATCTAATGCAACAAGTCATATAGTATCTAGGAACATAATGTCAATGCCATAAAGTCTGTATCCTATACAGAATCACCATGAATATCTCAAAAAGATCCTGTCCATGAATAGTGTCAAGTGTCCTGGGTTCTGTTATAATTGATATGACAAGTACCAAGAGTAAGGGTATCGAATGTCCATCTCTAAATGGCGTATACAATATCGCGTACGGTGTTGGCACCCGACTATGATCGGACGCTAAGTACGTCACACGGTCCTAGGTTAAGTATGTACAACAGTTATAATTAAAACAGGAAAAATATGCAACAAGACTGTAAAGTTGGCAAGGTATACTTGCCCTCTGATATATAACTAAGCCAAGGAATATTTAGCAAAGACTGCAAGTTTTGGCGAGGTACACTTGCCTGTGGTTTCGGCTCTGATTTCGGCTCTGACTTCAGTTGGATTTACAGGCGGTACTCCGGTTGCTGAAACAAACATCACCATCAGATCCAGAAAATATCAATCAGCTAGAAATGCCTGTCCTTGGGTCCAATTTGGAGACAAGGGCAAAAACGGCAGTTTTGGGTCAAAACGGGGTCCCCAAGTGGGCCCGCTTTGCACCGAAAAACGCGTCAGGGTCAAAGGTCTCCAAATTCACCAAACTCAGTGTCAACAGGTCAGAAACGCTGATACGAACCCAACGGAACTTTCAGAATTGAATTCCGATGAGCCGATCACAAAATCGCCCGTCGAGCGGGGCCTGTGGGGCCCACGACACGCGATTTCGTCAACGTTCTCAGAATCGAACCATACTTGACCCACAGGACTAGCGTATCGCTACGAGTCCGATGGCACAAGTTTCGTCTCGATCCGACGTGTGTACACAAAGTTAGGGCACGTTCCAGAAAGTACGGATACGGGGCGATGTCCGCGGATACGCGTTGATTCCGGGGTGCACGCACACCCGAATCAGCTTCCGCGAAATCTCACACATCCGTATCGACGAGGCGCACGTATCTGTGAAGACCGCGCGCGACCAAGTCGTCCCGTTTGGCGGGGCGTACTCGGTTCCGGGGTAAAACAGGGTCTAGTTTTTCCTGTTTTTGGATCGCAGTGTGCGATCACCACAGGACGCGATGCCCCGAACAGTTTGTCCGGACACCGAGAGGGTCATACAGGCTTCGCAACGCAATTTGCGGAAACGAAAACGGAGCTACGAGCAAAAAGTTACACGCACCTGAAGGGGACCCGAAAACCGGGGTCCGAATCGTGTCCGACACGTGTCGGACACGTGTCCGGACACAGGAATTAGGGTTAGGGCTAGGGTTTGGGTACGCGGGCCGAGCTCCGGCGGAGGGCGGCTGGGCGGCCGGGGGAGGCCGGCCGGGGACAGCGCGGTGCGGCGCTGCCGGCGCGGGGAGGCGCGGGGCGGCCGGAGCGCTGCCGTGGCCGCTACTGCTGGGCGCTGCTGCTTGCTGCGGCGCCGGCGCTCGACGGTGAGGGGAGGAGAGAGGAGGGAGGAGGATCGGCGGCGGCGGCGGCGTTGCTGGGCAGCGGCGGAGGGCGGCGCGGCTGTGGAGGTCGACGCAGGAGGGGGGGGTCGGTGGCTAGGCGGAGATGGGGGTGACCGGTGGGGGAACGGGGAGAGTTATATAGGCGGGGCAGAGCTGCGGAAGGCCAAGAAAGGCGGAGAGGTGGCGGAGAAGACGGGGGTCGTGGGGCGGCCGAGGCGGAGGGTGGCGGAGCTGCCGGCGGGAGACGCGGCGCGAGAAGCGGGGGCCGCTCGGGGGAGGGGAGACTGGGTCGCGGGTCGGGCGGAGCGGGTTCGGGTCTGACCGACCCGACCCGACCCGCTAGCAAATGCGGGCTGGGCCGGTTGGGGCTGGGCCCGATGGGCCAAAAAATGGGTTTAAAAATACTAATAATAATAAAAATAATAATAATAATAATAATAATAAATAAATAAATACTTTTTAGGTGTTTAAAAATAGGTCCGGGGCCCAATAAATTCCAGAAAAATTGCCCTAAGTCCAGTTTTTCATTTTACACCCAAAAATATTATTTCCATAATATTTTAATATAGTTTATTATCTATTAAAAATCATTTAATATTTAAAACCCTGATTTTAATTACAGAAAAATTCCAGAAAATTCCAGAAAATTGAGAAAAATCCAAATTTGAAAATTTTGAAAAATCAGGGGGTTTACAATCTACCCCCCTTAAGAGGATTGCGTCCTCGCAATCAAAGAATAACCGGTCAACAGAGATGACACGGTTGCAAGTATCGTTTAAAAACACATCACAAGATACTCAGGGAAATAATGTTTCCCTAACAATGAAAGTTATGTACTTCCAGAGAAAAATCTAGTTAAAGCAAGGAAATTACAATTTTTATGAAAACCAGGTTTATTATTAACAAGTTGCAAATTACTAGGTTGGGGCTGAGGTCACGAACCAAGAGGCACGAGCTAAAACAAGACTAGAAACGGATAACTATAAATTACTTACGCGCATCAGCTACTCCACGAGTCTGCGCGTTCTCCACGGTCGTCGCTGGAGCTTGTCCGTGTCCTTGCAGTTGCTTCTTCTGCTGCTGTTGAGTCTGCCGGAAGAGTGTTGCCTGGGTTACCAAGGGTAGCCTCGGTATTGGTGAAGCTTGCAATGCTGGAGAGGCTGACCGTGGTGCTGGTAACACTTGCTGGTTACCTGTTGGTACTCTGTCTCGACGCTCAGGGCATTCTTTGAATGAATGCTGACTGGATCCGCAAGCTATGCATAATCTCTTCTTTCGTCTGCACTCTTCCTCGGTGTGGCCTCGCTTGCGACAATATGGACAGACAGGTATTGCCTGTGGAGATGCTTCTGGTGGCTGGTGTATGTGAGACTCCCTTGCGATTCCTGCCAGCGGTGCTCCAGCTGGTGCTGATGTGGCGGGTTGAAGATTTGTCGATGCTTTCTCCCGATGTTGGGGACAATCCTTGGCCAAGTGTTCATTGGTTCCGCAAATCAGGCATAATCCCATCTTACGTCTGCACCCGCTCTCAATGTGGCCTTGCTTGTGACAATGTTTGTAAACACCCTAAATTTCAGAAATAAAATTTAATACAATTTTCCCGTATTTTTGTGTTCTTCTGGAATTTATAGCTAAGGTGATTTGGGGTTAAATAATTTTAAGTGTGACTAGATGGGGTCAAAATATTCTGGAAATAGAAATTTATTGTGTATAATGGAAAATCGGACGCATGGCATTTTTCGGTGAATTTATTGGACACCGGAGCAACGAATCGAGGACTAAAAGCTATTGGTTTTTGAACCGAACCAAACCAAGCTTGAACCAACCCGGATCAAACCAACCACCGCGGGTCCGACCCGAACCGCAGCGAAACCCATCACCCGCTGCAAACCCTAGGCCGCCGAAGACTCCTGTAGCGCCTATAAATCCTCGGCGTTCGTGCCAAGGAGGCCGCCACCCCGAGACCACAGCCGCTTTTCCTCACGAGTAGTCGACCATCCAGTCGAACGCCGGTCGGTCAGACCCAGGACGCCGCCGCTCAAGCCCGACGTCGACCATCCAGTCGAACGCCGACTCCCTCTCAAGACTCCGGCGCCGCCCTCTCATCTCGAGCGCTGCAGACCCTCGCGGCTGACCCGACGCCTCCGCACCCCAACCCCGACGTCCCCTATACCCGAACCACTGTCGACTCCGACCGGATCTGTCGACTTCGATCGGATCCGCTGCTGTCGACTTTGATCGGATCCGCTGCTGTGGACCCGGCCCGGATTTCCCTGATCGTTGACGACCCGACGCATCCCGAGCGTCACCCTGCTGGACCGAGTCAGAACCCTAGCCCAGACTCTCGACGGACACGGGAATCCTCGATCAGGACACGAAGTCGACTCTCGGACACTCAGAATTCAGAATTTACGGAGCCCCGTTCAGGTACCGATTTCTTCCTCATCGCAACTCCGATTTCGATTTCGTCAGTTGCTATGCGTAGACTGTATAACCCCCTCGGTGCCCATGCAACTCGCTCGGTGCATCGCGTCCTGTAGTGATCGTACACCGCGATCCAAAACAGGAAGAAACAACGCCCTGTTTCACCCCGGAACTGAGTACGTCCCGCCAATCGGGACGACTTTGTCGCACGTGGTCTTTACCAAACTGTGCGCGACGTTGATACGGTCGTGTAGGATTTCGCAGAAGTCGATTCGGAGGTGCGTGCACCCCGGAATCAACGCGTATCCGCCGACGACATCCCGTATCCGTCGATTCTGAAACACGCTGTAACTTCGTGTACACACGTCGGATCGAGACAAAACTTGCGCCATCGGATCTGTAGTAATACGCTGGTCTTGTGAGCCAAGTTTGGTTCGATTCTGAGGACGATGACAAAATCACGTATCGTGGGCCCCACAGGCTCCACTTGACGGGTGATTTTGAGATCGGCTCATCGGAATCCAATTCTGGAAGTTCCGTTGGGTTCGTATCATCGTTCCTGACTTGTAGACACTGAGTTTGCAGAATTTGGAGACCTTTGACCCAGACGCGCTTTTCGGTGCAAAGTGGGCCCACATGTGGAACCCGCTTTGGCCCGAAAATGACCTTTTTGCCCCTGTGTCCAAATTGGACGTAAGGACAGGCATTTCCAGCTATTTGACATCTTCTGAGACTGTTGGTGATATTTATTACAGCTTTTGGAGTAGTACCTACCGGATCCACTGATACAGGGACAGCCGTTGGTTTTCGGACATCAGGCAAGTGTACCTTGCCAAACTCTGCAGCTTAGTTATTTATTTTCCTTGCTTTATATATATTGCTGTGCATGCTCAACCTAGGACCGTGTGACGTACTTAGCGTCCGATTATCAGTCGGGTGCCGACACTGTACGCAGTGTTGGGTACGGTCATTTAGAGATGGATATCCGTGACATTTTATATTCTCGTACTTGTCTTATCAAGTACCCTATGACCCAGGACACTTGACACTATTCATGAGACAGGATTTTCCCGAGATATTCGTGGTGATTCTGTATAGGATACAGGACATGGACCTTATACTATTAGATACTTTATGACTGGTTGCATTTAGCTATGATCGCGCTTGACATGGGCATGAGACGTTGTGGTCATGATACGCGTGGTTACATTGGGTGGGGAGAGACACACAGGCTACAGGCTGTTTTATATATATATCTTCTATTATTGAGAGGTCGTAGACTCTCGTAGCAGAGCTAGACCCACTACCGGTTATTACCGCTACCGGCTCCCCGACACAGAGCTTGTAGTGGCTCAGCCTGAGACTAGTGATGCTCTCACTTGCATTTACACTTAGATGGTTACATATTTACCCTTTGTTTCATTTAGTTATATATTTGCTGCACTGCTTATCTGTATTTATTGGCATGAGCTTTCTTGTACCTTGCTATGTCCCCTGAGGACCTGGATCCGGATTTTTGTCCCCAGATTTTGCAGACGAGGTTTATCCCGAGGTTTACGGGACCGGAGCAGGAGCTGATCCAGGAGTTGTACCACCATCTGAGGACGAGGTCTTAGCTGAAGACTTCTCTTGAGCATCCATGTTTATGCTCAGCTTTTATTATTTATTTCAGTCTTTTATATTCTGGTCATTAGAACCATTGTACTAGATATTTATCGGGTTGTTCCCCGAAGTACTTTGTGAGACTAGATGATGATTTACATTCCTTATTTATTCTGTGGATCATATTTTATATCTTGTGTGGATGAGATTAGTTGTGACATGATTGTCGTAGACTTGTTTTACAGCTTAAGTATGCCCTGATGGATCCTTTATAGTGAGTTGGTCCATCGGTGCGTACTGCTGGCCATTGCCACGTGTCCAGTCCCTCGGTATTTTGGGACTGGGGCGTGACATGGTTTTTGTGGTGGCCCATGCAGGTCTACGACTAAATAGTTCGGTTTCAACTTAGGGACCGGACCAGCCTGCCCTAAGGATAGTATAAACTATAGGATCTCATCCATCATTTAACCATTTGTTGAACTCTATATCGAACTCGAAATTTTTACTTGAACTGCATCCTGTATTGATTCCTCTGAGTGTTCTCATAGTTTATCTTTTGATTTCAGAGCAATGGATTCCGGGAACAGAGATGATATTCCTTTGGATACACCACACGACGCTGTGGTTACTTATGGAGACGAAGTGACACCAGGGGATGGTGGACAAGCATCGCAGAGTGATCAAACCGGACAGCCTAATCCAAGGTTCCGGAGAGATGACATTCCACCACCACCTCAGTTCACTCCCCAGATGCCAGTATTCCCGCCAGGACAAGCCATGGACGGGCAACAAATGTTCCAGATGATGTATGCTATGATGCAAGCACAGCAATAGATTTAGCAGGAGTCCCATCGGCAGGAGGCCGAGTATCTGAGGACCAGCCTGGTATCCGCATTGGAGCAGGCAAATCCGCCAGCAAGACGAACATCGACGGGATCTATCACCGATTTCTGTCATCTTAAGCCTCGCACATTTTCTGGTAAAGAAGGGCCAACGAAAGTTCATGAGTGGCTCACCAACATTCAGCATCAGTTGGAAGCCGCTGAACTTCCGAGAGAGAAGTGGATGACTGCAGTTAGAATGCAGTTAACTGATAATGCGCACCACTGATGGTTAGCAGAAGAAAGGAGGCTCGGACAGGACAGAGTCACATGGGAAGAGTTCTCCAGACTCTTCCAAGAGATGTACATTCCAGCCATTGCACGGTCAGAGCTCAGAGACAGGTTCAACCGCCTTATCCAAGGCAGCATGTCAGTGGAGGAATATAATGCGGAATTTATTCGCCTGAGCCGCTTTGCCCCGACATTAATTTCGACGGAGGAAGAAAAAGCAGAGAAGTTCTTTGACGGCTTAAAGTTCGAGCTTCAGAGAGTGATTGGATCGGTAGCACCTACCTCTTATACCGATGTCCTTGCAGCAGCCCGACGCTTGGAGCGCGTCGCTAGAAAGGAGACTAACCTGAAGAGGCCTATCACATCAGCACCATCCAGGCCAGCACATGGGGATTCGGCAAAGCGAACCCAGAGGGGTATGCCAGATAGAGCAGCACATAGAGACAGACCTCTTCCTACTTGTCACCACTGCAGCAAGGTAGGACACATTGAGAAGGAATGCAGGCGTAAGTTGGGACTGTGTTTGAGCTGCGGATCCAACCAGCACTTTTCCAGGGACTGTACTGAACGCAGAGACGGAGCACCCAGACTAGCGTTACCTGCACCACGACCAGCTTACCCAGCAGCAGGGGCCCAGCAGACAGGAGTTGGTGGGGTCAGACCACCAGCCCCAGGAGGAAATCAGCAGAGACCACCACTGGCACCACAGGCAGCCCTATTTCAGCAGCAGCAGCAGCAGCAGAGAGGTCCAGCTCAGGGACGGGGACAGGCATTCCCATTAGCTGTTGAGGAGGAGGCTACAGCAGGCGAGATCATCGCAGGTACTATTTTAGTAGCTTCATTACCTGCTGTAGTTTTATTTGATTCTGGAGCATCGCATTCATTTATAGCAGCTAGCTTTGTAGCCACCCATAGAGTAGCTACCGCACCCCTCCCGAAGATGAAGAGGATTCTTACGGGAGGTGGTATTATTCCGGTTAGTGACGTCTGTAGATCTTGTTCTGTAGTCGTATGTGGCCGAGAAATGCGAGCTCAATTTCTGATATTTTCTATGCCGGATTATGATGTCGTACTTGGTATGGACTGGTTAAGTCAGTACCATGCGACTCTTGATTGCCGACTTGGGCGGGTTATATTTAGACCGCCAGGAGATCCAGAATTTGAGTTTCTCCGAGGAGCAGTAGAGCAAGGAGTTTAGCCTACTCTTAGGGTACTATCTGTAGAAGGGGAGACAGGTTACCCAAGAGTCATATCAGAGTTTGTGGATGTATTTCCTGATGATCTTCCAGGTTTACCGCCTGATCGGGAAATAGAATTCACAATAGACTTAACTCCAGGAGCAGAGCCAATCACTTCATCAGTTTATCGGCTAGCACCTAAGGAGTTAGTGGAGTTGAAGGAACAGGTAGATGATCTGTTGGAGAAGGGTTTCATTCGCCCCAGTGTTTCACCTTGGGGAGCACCCATCTTATTTGTGCCGAAGAAGGATGGAACAGTACGGTTGTGCATTGATTATAGGGCACTAAATGCTGTAACCATCAAGAACAGGTATCCCTTACCACGCATTGATGATCTATTCGATCAATTGAGTGGTGCAAGGGTATTCTCGAAGATTGACCTTAGATCCGGCTATCATCAGATCAAGGTGAGGAAGGAAGACATCCCGAAGACAGCTTTCAGGACAAAGTATGGGCATTATGAGTTCTTGGTGATGCCGTTTGGTTTAACCAACGCGCCAGCAGTATTTATGAGTTTGATGAACATAGTCTTTCATCAGTTCTTGGATAAATTCGTAGTGGTATTCATTGACGACATTCTCATATATTCCAAGAACCATGAAGAGCACGAGGAGCATCTTAGAATTGTGCTAGAGACCTTGAGACAGGAGAAGTTATATGCCAAGCTCAGTAAGTGTGAGTTCTGTATGGACAAAGTACCTTTCTTGGGGCACATCATCTCAGGAGAAGAACTTTCAGTGGATCCAGAGAAAGTTGCGGCAATAGAGACTTGGCCTACACCTACATCAGTTGCAGAGGTAAGAAGTTTTCTCGGACTCGCGGGATATTACCGAAGGTTCGTAGAAAATTTCTCAAGGATTGCAGAACCAATGACGAAGCTGACACGAAAGGATCAGGAGTTTGTATGGACAGAAGACTGCCAGAAGGCTTTTGAAGAACTGAAGAGAAGATTAACAACAGCACCTGTCTTGACTCTTCCTTCAGGGTCAGGAGGTTTTGTTGTTTATAGTGATGCATCCGGCAGTGGACTAGGATGTGTTTTGATGCAACATGGCAAGGTCATTGCTTATGCGTCGAGACAGTTGAAGGACCGCGAGAAGAACTACCCGACACATGATCTGGAGCTAGCAGCTGTTATATTTGCACTGAAGATATGGAGGCACTATCTTTATGGAGAGAGGGTAGAAATCTTTACTGATCACAAGAGTCTGAAGTATGTGTATACTCAGAAGGAGCTTAACATGAGACAGAGACGCTGGCTGGAACTGATGGTAGATTTTGACATAGATCTGCAGTATCACCCGGGAAAGGCGAATGTGGTTGCAGATGCACTCAGCAGGAAGCCTACGGCGTATTTCTTGACGATGCAGCCCGAGTTATTGAGAGATTTACAGGAGCTACAAATAGAGGTTATCGTACCGGGACAGAATGGATTGATGGCTAATCTTGAGATTCAGTCATCCCTCGTGGAGAAGATTAAGGAGGCATTGCCCACCGATGCTAGATTTCGAAGACTCAGGGAAAGGACAGAAGCAGGTATGCAGACAGGACTACGCATCCACGAAGACGGGACATTGAGGTTTGGAAATCGCCTGTATGTCCCAAATGGAGAATTGAGACAGGAGTTAATGACTGAAGCGCATAGCTCTATGTACTCTGTTCACCCCGGAGGAACTAAGATGTACAGAGACTTGAGACAGTATTACTGGTGGCATGGAATGAAGAGAGAGATCGCGAGATTTGTGGCCAAATGCTTAGTATGTCAACAAGTGAAGGCGGAGCATCAGAGAACTGCAGGTATGTTACAGCCGCTTTCGATACCGGAATGGAAGTGGGAGCATATCACGATGGACTTTGTCACAGGATTTTCGAAGAGCCCCAGCGGAAGAGACGCAGTATGGGTGATAGTGGATCGACTCACTAAATCGGCACACTTCTTGCCATTTAGAGTTGGACAGTCCACGGAGGTACTAGCTGACATGTATATGCGACAAATCGTCAAATTACATGGAGTACCTGTTAGCATTGTATCGGATCGAGATTCGAGATTTATATCTCATTTCTGGAGAAGCATGCAAGAGAATCTAGGCACCAGACTCAAGTTTAGCACGGCATACCACCCACAGACAGATGGACAATCGGAGCGCACCATTCAGATCTTAGAGGACATGTTGAGATCATGTATGCTAGATTTCGGAGGATCTTGGGAAGATCATTTGCACTTAGTAGAGTTCTCCTACAATAACAGTTATCAGGCCAGCATCCAGATGGCACCATTCGAAGCTTTATACGGAAGAAAGTGCAGATCACCTGTGTGTTGGAGTGACGTTGGTGAACGTCAGATACTGGGACCAGAATTGGTAACGCAGACAGTGGAGAAGGTGAAGCAGATACAGAATCACCTACGAGCAGCTCAGGACAGACAGAAGCATTGGGCAGATACACACAGGCGTCCCCTAGAGTTCAAGGAAGGAGATCATGTGTTCTTGAGGATTTTGCCCACTCGTGGTACTATCAGATTCGGGAGCAGAGGCAAGCTGAGCCCAAGGTATATTGGGCCATTTGACATTCTAGAGCGCGTTGGTGAGGTGGCTTATCGTCTTGCATTACCTCCATCCTTAGAGGGAGTGTATGACGTATTCCACGTCTCACAGCTGCGAAGGTACGTGACCGACCCAAGTCACGTAGTCGATCTTTCAGAGATCGCAGTAGGCCCGAGCTTGAGATATGAGGAACAACCAGTTGGCATCCTCGACGTCAGTGAGAAGACATTGCGGGGACAGACAATCAGACTGGTCCGAGTAGCATGGAAACATCATTCACCAGGCGAATCGACTTGGGAACGAGAAGATAGTATGCGTCAGTGATACCCCCACTTGTTCGAGGAGGCAGTTGTAAACTAGGCCACCTTGTATTTCCATAACCCTTCTTTAGTAGCTTATTCTTTGATTGCGAGGACGCAATCCTTTTAAGGAGGGAAGATTGTAAACACCCTAAATTTCAGAAATAAAATTTAATACAATTTTCTCGTATTTTTGTGTTCTTTTGGAATTTATAGCTAAGGTGATTTGGGGTTAAATAATTTTAAGTGTGACTAGATGGGGTCAAAATATTCTGGAAATAGAAATTTATTGTGTATAATGGAAAATCGGACGCATGGCATTTTTCGGTAAATTTATTGGACACCGGAGCAACGAATCGAGGACTAAAAGCTATTGGTTTTTGAACCGAACCAAACCAAGCTTGAACCAACCCGGATCAAACCAACCACCGCGGGTCCGACCCGAACCGCAGCGAAACCCATCACCCGCTGCAAACCCTAGGCCGCCAAAGACTCCTGTAGCGCCTATAAATCCTCGGCGTTCGTGCCAAGGAGGCCGCCACCCCGAGACCACAGCCGCTTTTCCTCACGAGTAGTCGACCATCCAGTCGAACGCCGGTCGGTCAGACCCAGGACGCCGCCGCTCAAGCCCGACGTCGACCATCCAGTCGAACGCCGACTCCCTCTCAAGACTCCGGCGCCGCCCTCTCATCTCGAGCGCTGCAGACCCTCGCGGCTGACCCGACGCCTCCGCACCCCAACCCCGACGTCCCCTATACCCGAACCACTGTCGACTCCGACCGGATCTGTCGACTTCGATCGGATCCGCTGCTGTCGACTTCGATCGGATCCGTTGCTGTGGACCCGGCCCGAATTCCCCTGATCGTCGACGACCCAACGCATCCCGAGCGTCACCCTGCTGGACCGAGTCAGAACCCTAGCCCAGACTCTCGACGGACACGGGAATCCTCGATCAGGACACGAAGTCGACTCTCGGACACTCAGAATTCAAAATTTACGGAGCCCCGTTCAGGTACCGATTTCTTCCTCATCGCAACTCCGATTTCGATTTCGTCAGTTGTTATGCGTAGACTGTATAACCCCCTCGGTGCCCGTGCAACTCGCTCGGTGCATCGCGTCCTGTAGTGATCGTACACCGCGATCCAAAATAGGAAGAAACAATGCCCTATTTCACCCCGGAACTGAGTACGCTCCGCCAATCGGGACGACTTGGTTGCACGTGATCTTTACCAAACTGTGCGCGACGTTGATACGGTCGTGTAGGATTTCGCAGAAGTCGATTCGGAGGTGCGTGCACCCCGGAATCAACGCGTATCCGCCGACGACACCCCGTATTCGTCGATTCTGAAACACGCTGTAACTTCGTGTACACACGTCGGATCGAGACGAAACTTGCGCCATCGAATCCGTAGTAATACGCTGGTCCTGTGAGCCAAGTTTGGTTCGATTCTGAGGACGATGACAAAATCACGTATCGTGGGCCCCACAGGCTCCACTTGACGGGTGATTTTGAGATCGGCTCATCGGAATCCAATTCTGGAAGTTCCGTTGGGTTCGTATCATCGTTCCTGACTTGTAGACACTGAGTTTGCGGAATTTGGAGACCTTTGACCCAGACGCGCTTTTCGGTGCAAAGTGGGCCCACATGTGGAACCCGCTTTGGCCCGAAAATGACCTTTTTGCCCCTGTGTCCAAATTGGACGTAAGGACAGGCATTTCCAGCTATTTGACATCTTCTGAGACTGTTGGTGATGTTTATTACAGCTTTTGGAGTAGTACCTACCGGATCCACTGATACAGGGACAGTCGTTGGTTTTCGGACATCAGGCAAGTGTACCTTGCCAAACTCTGCAGCTTAGTTATTTATTTTCCTTGCTTTATATATATTGCTGTGCATGCTCAACCTAGGACCGTGTGACGTACTTAGCGTCCGATTATCAGTCGGGTGCCGACACTGTACGCAGTGTTGGGTACGGTCATTTAGAGATGGATATCCGTGACATTTTATATTCTCGTACTTGTCTTATCAAGTACCCTATGACCCAGGACACTTGACACTATTCATGAGACAAGATTTTCCCGAGATATTTGTGGTGATTCTGTATAGGATACAGGACATGGACCTTATACTATTAGATACTTTATGACTGGTTGCATTTAGCTATGATCGCGCTTGACATGGGCATGAGACGTTGTGGTCATGATACGCGTGGTTACATTGGGTGGGGAGAGACACACAGGCTACAGGCTGTTTTATATATATATCTTCTATTATTGAGAGGTCGTAGACTCTCGTAGCAGAGCTAGACCCACTACCGGTTATTACCGCTACCGGCTCCCCGACACAGAGCTTGTAGTGGCTCAGCCTGAGACTAGTGATGCTCTCACTTGCATTTACACTTAGATGGTTACATATTTACCCTTTGTTTCATTTAGTTATATATTTGCTGCACTGCTTATCTGTATTTATTGGCATGAGCTTTCTTGTACCTTGCTATGTCCCCTGAGGACCTGGATCCGGATTTTTGTCCCCAGATTTTGCAGACGAGGTTTATCCCGAGGTTTACGGGACCGGAGCAGGAGCTGATCCAGGAGTTGTACCACCATCTGAGGACGAGGTCTTAGCTGAAGACTTCTCTTGAGCATCCATGTTTATGCTCAGCTTTTATTATTTATTTCAGTCCTTTATATTCTGGTCATTAGAACCATTGTATTAGATATTTATCGGGTTGTTCCCCGAAGTACTTTGTGAGACTAGATGATGATTTACATTCCTTATTTATTCTGTGGATCATATTTTATATCTTGTGTGGATGAGATTAGTTGTGACATGATTATCGTAGACTTGTTTTACAGCTTAAGTATGCCCTGATGGATCCTTTATAGTGAGTTGGTCCATCGGTGCGTACTGCTGGCCATTGCCACGTGTCCAGTCCCTCGGTATTTTGGGACTGGGGCGTGACAATGTTGGCAGGTAGGCAATACTTGCGGAGATGCTTCGGGTGGCTGCTGCATATGAGACTTCTTTGGAGTTCCTTCCTGTGGTGTTCCTGCTGGTGTTGATGTGGCTGGTTGGTGAATCACCACTGGTTTCTCTCGACGTTCTGGGCAATCCCTTACCAAATGCTCCAGGGATCCACAAGATAGACATTGTCCCAGTCTGCGTCGGCATTCTTTAGCGATGTGGCCTACCTTGCCACAGTAGTGACAAGTAGGAAGGAATGAGGCTCCTGATGCTGTTCTTGGTAGTGGATTTATCTGTGGTCGCTTTGCAGCTCTTTCTTGTTGTGATTGGTCCGGTGCTGACGCATACGACCGCTTTTGGCTGGACTCGATCCTTGCGGTGCACTCCACGGGTCTTGCTGCAGTAAGGACGTCCTCGTCGAAGGCGGTTGTATTTGAACGGTTTGGCCTCCGTGACTCTGAGCTAGTTCTATCGATGGAGTTCTCCGATTGGTTTTGTTGAGCTTCTTGTTGCACCCTCTGATAGGCTTGCATCATTATGTAGAACATGCGGAACATCTGCTGTTCGTCCATAGGCGGTCCCAGTGGGAAGGAAGGCATCAGTAGAGTAGGCTGCGTTGAGGGTGGAACGCTATCTTGATGGATTATTGAGGCAGGCTGACTTGCTTGACTGCCTTGTGATGATTGGCCTTCATCGACTGGTATCACATCGTCTTCTTGGATAACCACAACGATTTGTGGTGTTTCTACATGAGCCTCGTTGCTGGCTTGTGGGTCCATTTCCCTGTATCTAAAATAAACGATAAGAGGCGCACAGGAATCAAGGCAGGATGCAAGTCAATAAATTAATTCGAGTAGATATCAAGAACGATTCAAGCAAGTGGATGAGATCCTAAAACTTATCCTAGCTTTTTATTGCAGGCCTGCTCGGTCCCTAAGTTAAAACCGAACAATTTAGTCGTAGACCTGCATGGGCCACCACAAAAACCATGTCACGCCCTAGTCCCAAAATGACGAGGGACTGGAGAAGCGTGGCAATGGCCAGCAGCACGCACCGATGGACAACCCAATTTAATGGATCCATCAGGGCATGCTTAAGCTGTAGTCTAGCAGGAAATAGATCCAATGTTACAGGTCACAGACTAATCTAATCTCATCCACAACAGATAATCACAGATTAAATGCCAGAAATAATGCAATAGAATAACTATCAATCTCACTAAATATCTCGGTGAACAATCCGAGATTATGTCTGTTACATCAATGCCAATAGACAGGAAATAAAGGAACTGGAAATAGAAACAGAAATAACTGACTACATACGGCCAATGCTCAGAAGAAGTCCTCTGGTGCGAGCTCGTCTTCAGGTCCTGGTACAGCTCCTGGAAGTGCTCCGGTACGGGGTATCTCTGGATGGATCTCTTCAGCTATACCTGGGGACATCATCCATTCCAGGTCCTCAGGGGACATAGCAAGGTACAGATAATACAAGCCAAAACATAAGCAGTGCAGAAATAAAGGAGACAGCAGGGTGAACTATGTAACCAGCTAAGTGATAAATGCAAGTTGAGAGCATCACTAGAACTCAGGCTGAGCCACTACCAGCTCTGTGTCAGGGAGCCGGTAGCAGTAATAACACGTAAAGGGTCTAGCTCTGCTGGAGAGTCTACGACCTCACACTAATAGTATATATATATGAAAATAGCCTGTAGCCTGTGTGTCTCTCCCCACCCAATGTAATCACATATCCCATGTCCATGTGGCCTCATGTCCATGTCATGTAAGATCATATCTAATGCAATAAGTCATATAGTATCTAGGAACATAATGTCAATGCCATAAAGTCTGTATCCTATACAGAATCACCATGAATATCTCAAAAAGATCCTGTCCATGAATAGTGTCAAGTGTCCTGGGTTCTGTTGTACTTGATATGACAAGTACCAAGAGTAAGGGTATCGAATGTCCATCTCTAAATGGCGTACACAATATCGCGTACGGTGTTGGCACCCGACTATGATCGGACGCTAAGTACGTCACACGGTCCTAGGTTAAGTATGTACAACAGTTATAATTAAAACAGGAAAAATATGCAACAAGACTGTAAAGTTGGCAAGGTATACTTGCCCTCTGATATATAACTAAGCCAAGGAATATTTAGCAAAGACTGCAAGTTTTGGCGAGGTACACTTGCCTGTGGTTCCGGCTCTGATTTCGGCTCTGACTTCAGTTGGATTTGCAAGCGGTAATCCGGTTGCTGAAACAAACATCACCATCAGATCCAGAAAATATCAATCAGCTAGAAACGCCTGTCCTTGGGTCCAATTTGGAGACAAGGGCAAAAACGACAGTTTTGGGTCAAAACGGGGTCCCCAAGTGGGCCCGCTTTGCACCGAAAAATGCGTCAGGGTCAAAGGTCTTCAAATTCACCAAACTCAGTGTCAACAGGTCAAAAATGCTGATACGAACCCAACGGAACTTTCAGAATTGAATTCCGATGAGCCGATCACAAAATCGCCCGTCGAGCGGGGCCTGTGGGGCCCACGACACGCGATTTCGTCAACGTTCTCAGAATCGAACCAAACTTGACCCACAGGACCAGCGTATTGCTACGAGTCCGATGGCGTAAGTTTTGTCTCGATCCGACGTGTGTACACAAAGTTAGGGCGCATTCCAGAAAGTACGGATACGGGGCGATGTCCGCGGATACGCGTTGATTCCGGGGTGCACGCACACCCGAATCAGCTTCCGCGAAATCCCACACGTCCGTATCGACGAGGCGCACGTATCTGTGAAGACCGCGTGCGACCAAGTCGTCCCGTTTGGCGGAGCGTACTCGGTTCCGGGGTAAAATAGGGTCTGGTTTTTCCTGTTTTTGGATCGCGGTGTACGATCACCACAGGACGCGATGCCCCGAACAGTTTGTCCGGACACCGAGAGGGTCATACAGGCTTCGTAACGCAATTTGTGGAAATAAAAATGGAGCTACGAGCAAAAAGTTACACGCACCTGAAGGGGACCCGAAAACCGGGGTCCGAATCGTGTCCGACACGTGTCGGACACGTGTCCGGACACAGGAATTAGGGTTAGGGCTAGGGTTTGGGTACGCGGGCCGAGCTCCGGCGGAGGGCGGCTGGGCGGCCGGGGGAGGCCGGTCGGGGACAGCGCGGTGCGGCGCTGCCGGCGCGGGGCGGCCGGAGCGCTGCCGTGGCCGCTGCTGCTGGGCGCTGCTGCTTGTTGCGGCACCGGCGCTCGACGGTGAGGGGAGGAGAGAGGAGGGAGGAGGATCGGCGGCGGCGGCGGCGTTGCTGGGCAGCGGCGGAGGGCGGCGCGGCGGTGGAGGTCGACGCAGGAGGGGGGGGTCGGTGGCTAGGCGGAGATGGGGTGACCGGTGGGGGAACGGGGAGAGTTATATAGGCGGGGCGGAGCTGCGGCAGGCCGAGAAAGGCGGAGAGGTGGCGGAGAAGACGGGGGTCGTGGGGCGGTCGAGGCGGAGGGTGGCGGAGCTGCCGGCGGGAGACGCGGCGCGAGAAGCGGGGGCCGCTCGGGGGAGGGGAGACTGGGTCGCGGGTCGGGCGGAGCGGGTTCGGGTCTGACCGACCCGACCCGCTAGCAAATGCGGGCTGGGCCGGTTGGGGCTGGGCCCGGTGGGCCGAAAAATGGGTTTAAAAATACTAATAATAATAAAAATAATAATAATAATAATAATAATAATAATAAATAAATACTTTTTAGGTGTTTAAAAATAGGTCCGGGGTCCAATAAATACTTTTTAGGTGTTTAAAAATATGGTTTATTATCTATTAAAAATCATTTAATATTTAAAACCCTGATTTTTAATTACAGAAAATTCCCAGAAAATTCCAGAAAATTGAGAAAAATCCAAATTTGAAAATTTTGAAAAATCAGGGGGTTTACAGTAGTGAAGATGCGCTAACAGCTGGACTGGATCGGGAAGACGACTTCGGCTCCTCGCTCTGTTCGTATTGGTGCGGAGAACCTGTTTCAACGAGGGTCAGCATGTCGAAACATACTGGTGAAGGTGAGCTAACCGAACTATACCAATCAGCACGTTGTTTAATAAAACATGCATATTTTTGTGGGTTTCTATCTTGCCTTAGTTCATTTACAAGTAAGCAGCATATAGAATTTACTGAAATGAACGTGCCACCGTTCGGTGGATTTTACCTGCCGTCTAAATCACCTGCACAATACTTACCATGCCTTCCCTGCCACGAAGACACAAGTTAGTATGCAACAGGTTTAAATATACATAGGGATCACTGGCATGATGCCACGAAGGGACGGGTTATAGTCTCAAGACACAAATGATATACAACGCAGGTGGCGAGCCCCGCTGCATAACACTTTGCCCCATAACATACGACTATACATACGTTCCGTCCGGATCGGATCGGTCCCGGCGCCCCGGTGACCGTCCGCGAAACTCATAACATACCTTGTGCACAAGTTGTCCGTGATCAAACACACTCATAGAATTTGTTCCATAGCATAATGGTTTTGCATAGTCTTCCTGACAGTTTATTTCATAACAAGCATAATTCCATACTTAGCACGATTCATAGAACAGTTATAAACGAACTAACATGCAGGATGATAACCGTTCATAAGTTTAGTTGACAAGCAATATTTCCGAGTCTATTCCCTTTTTATCTTGATCTCTTTTATTATTACTTGGTATCGTTTGATCGGGGCAAAGGAGAATACAAGATTTTAAGGTGTGAAGCTTGGAAACAGGGCTAGCTAATCGGGTTGGTAGCCACTCACTTAGATTTTGGAAGGGAGAAGGAAAGAGGCGCTTCACGACTCCGCTCGTAAGCCGCCTACTGCTCGTTCACCTGCACACGAACAGCTCGATTAATACTTCTTTCTCTCTTTCCAATCTCGGAATAGAAATGCAGTTCAATGAACGAAAACAATGAAAACCATCGAAACCATTCAAGGAAAACAAGCAAATCCCAAAACTAACTCAAAGCACGAAAGCGACAAGCGACATCGAAAACCGAGGCAATAAAAGATAGCAGCGGAGAGGTCCCTTCTGACTCTGCCGCTAAGCCGATCCTTGGGGCGCAGTCCACTGAATATGGGAATCGATTCCGAAGAAACAAATCCATAATGAGGACGAGTTCTTAATTCAATCTATCCCGATCGAACGATACCGTCTTGTGTTTCTTAGCTGCGCTCCTCGAATAGGAGGAACGGGGCGCTACAGGACTTATGTGCAGTTTCCACGTCCTTAATTGAATCCTACGCGAATATACAAAAGGGGAGGACTTATGTGCAAATGTATGCAGAACACTGGTCTTCTTCCCTCAGACGACATAAAAAGTTCTAAAAACTTGGTTTGAACATAAAAAAATTATTTTAACTCAAAATTTAACGTTTCAAAAGCCAAAATCACATAAAATTGAATTTCCTACAACATGGAATAATTAATTTTCAAAAATTCTAAGTTTTAAGAGATCAAATCCACGAAATTCATAAAATCCCAAATTTAAAACTTAGATACACTCCAAACCGTTTATCAAAACCGAAAATGCCAAATACTAAAGTCGAAAATGCCAAATACTAAAGTTGTAGAGGGTCACTAGATACACATTATAAGCTAAAAATATGCACACAAAAAATTAAGAATAAAATATGTCAAAAATCATGATTTTTTTACTTTTTGCAAGATGTACTTGCCTTAAGTGCTAGATAATCCTAACTCTAATCTCTTCTAAAGAGAAGAAGGAAGACTAAAACTCCTAGGCTAGCTAGATCTAGGATTTACAAGTTTTGGGAAGGAGGAGAGGAAAAGGAAAGAGAGAAATGAAAATAATGAAGAGGAGAGAGAAAATGTGAAGGCTTATTATATATATATATATATATATATATATATATATATATATATATATATATATATATATATATAT
This sequence comes from Iris macrosiphon, assembly GCA_036927795.1. Taxonomy (NCBI): domain Eukaryota; kingdom Viridiplantae; phylum Streptophyta; class Magnoliopsida; order Asparagales; family Iridaceae; genus Iris; species Iris macrosiphon. Next base: position 41,946,048 of record JAYESA010000005.1, on the reverse strand, counting down.
ATGGTAAACGGGATATGAGCCATAGGGCTCATGTTCCTACATGTCTATTCTTATTGGTTCACATGTGCATGGCTCATATCTCGTTTACCATATATATATATATATATATATATATATATATATATATATATATATATATATATATATATATATGTCCACCATCTCATAAATCCATGACCCCAACTCATCTTAAAGTTAAATTGGTTGAGTATTTACTTACTACTTGAACGGATACAAGGGAAGTTACTTTCACTTTTTATTTATCTCCCGTAAGTTTTTTTTAAAATTAAATTGGTTGAGTATTTACTTACGATTTTAGATTTTTTAAGAGGAAAGTTAGTTTAAATTTGTATTTATCTCTCATAAGTATTTTTAAAGAAAATTAAATTAGTTGAGTATTTACTTATGGTTTTAGATTTTTTTTAATCTCACGTAAGTCTTTTTAAAATTAAATTGGATGAGTATTTAATTACGACTTGGGCGAATAATAGGGGAAGTTACTTTCACTTTTTATTTATCTCCCGTAAGTTTTTTTTAAAATAAATTGAGTATTTACTTACGGCTTGGACGGATAAGAGGAAAGTTGGTTTAGATTTTTATTTATCTTCCATAAGTTTTTTTTAATTAAATTGGTCGAGTATTTACTTACGATTTTGGATTTTTTTTTTTTTATAGTTAAGTTAGTTTAAGTTTTTATTTATCTCCCGTAAGTTTAAAAAAATTTAAATAGGTTGAGTATTTAGTTATGATTTTATATTTTTTTAATTTAAATTGGTTGAGTATTTACTTACGGCTTAGACGAATGAGAAAAAAAATTGGTTTCACTTTTATTTATCTTCCGTTAGTTTTTTTTTACAAATTAAATTGGTGGAGTATTTACTTATGGCTTGGACGGCTCAAATTTGAGCCGATTCCAAGCCGCATTATAAGATTAAAGTTTTAGATTTTTTAAATCTTTCGTAAGTTTTTTTAGTTAAATTGGTTGAGTATTTACTTACGGCTTGGACGGATGAGAGGAAAATTGGTTTTACTTTTTATTTACCTTCCGTAAATTTTTAAAATAAATAAATTGGTTGAGTATTTATTTATGGCTTGGATGACTCAATTTTGAGCCGATTTCAAGCCGCATTATAAGATTGTAGATAGTTGATTGCCTATATAAATATACATATCCTTTTTAACATCCTCAATCTAACACTACCAAAATATGATATTTTAGCGACGTTTTTAGCGACGTTGTCATAAAACTTCGGTAATGTTAAAGAATTTAGCGACTCCAAAAATAAACGATGCTATACGTCGCTATTGGTGACGCATAGTGACTGTCCTTGGATTTTTTAAAGAATAGTCGTTATACGCTTCTTTAACGTCGCTAAACATCGCTAATTTTTTTGATTTAGCGTCGTTTGGCGACATTTTTACCGACGTTGCTTTTTTTTAATTAGCGACAATTATAAATGTAGCAAGATGTCGCAAATATTTTAAATAAGCGACGTTTAATTTAGACGTTGCTAAAAAGTTAATATAGGGTTTTTAGTTTTGAGTTTTTCACCATTCTCTCGATCTCCCCCTCCCAAATACTCTCTTGTACCCCTCGCCCCCCTCTCCCGCCCCGGCGACCCCGACCCCTCTCGACTCTGGCGACCCCCCTCGGCTCCCTGCCTCGGCGACCCCGACCTCGACCTCGACCCCTCTCGACTCCGGCAACCCCCAACAGCCTACTGCTCTGGCGACCCCGACCCCTCTCGACTCCGGCGACCCCCCTCGCCCCCTGCCCCGGCGACCCCAACCCCTTTCGACTCTGGCAACCCCCAACAGCCCACTGCCCCGGCGCCCCTCGGCCTCGACAACCCCCTCGGCCCCCTGCCCCAACGCCCCTCGGCCCCGACGACCCCCCTCAACCCCGACGACCCCCCTCCTCAATCAGAGGGTCAGATAACCCTAACCCTATCTCCCTCTTGCTGATACGACACAGACACATTCACACGACACATATACATACACACATACTAACACAACACGGACACACAAACATAGACACGACATGGACAAACAAACATTGACACGAAACTAGGGTTAGGACTTGTATGAAGGACACACAAACACACGACACGGACACACAAAACGGACATAAACGCAGACACGACACGTTTCAGACATATATAAGGGTCCCATTTACATTTAAAATATTATATGTTCCGGTTCAACCCATTCCAGTCCGTTCGGTTTAAATTTCAAGTGTTTACATAGATTTACATAAAATACAGATCCACACTTGTGAAGTATATAAATAACTAAGTAAAATAAAGTTATATATCTCTAAATTTTATAAGTAATTTATAAATTGTTGGAAGGTAGAGCTTTCAGCTAAAAGTTGAGATAATGTTGATAATCATGCGACTACAATTTATCTTTTAGCATTTGCATCAAAGGTCAAATAGAGTTTGTTTGGAATATAACACGTATTTAGCGACTGTAGTTACAAAATATCTTACATACTATTTACACCGTTTGGAGTAGATCTAAGTTTATCAAAACCGTTTAGTATTCATATTTGCATTAAGATCAATTGCAAATCAGATAAAGAACAAGCATATTTCATTCACTATGTCAAAACGTGGTACAATATGCTTCTAGGAGTTACAAAATATCTTATATACTATTTACACCCCTACACTTCCATCATTCCTAACTTATATTTACATATGTTGTTTCTACAAAAAGGTACCCAACAAACAAAATCCCCCCCCCCCATTTTTTCCACAACATGGTCACCCATTTTCAAAAGCACATCTTCCTCCTCAAGGATCTTAGCGTAGGGGTAAGTTCCCTCCATTCTTCTAGCGTCGCCTCGTATCCTTCTACTTTTGGATAGGAGGTCTCATCCCGTCTTTTCAAGAAAAATATGCAATACATTCAGCTTCATGTTATACCTCCGCTCCGTCCTCGACATCCCTGATTACTGGTCTTTGAATCTCAAAGTATACTAAGCGGACGGGAAGGTCATAGTCTTCCGGCACTTTCCATTCTTCTCTTGCATATTGTTCATACCTATATAAGGTACGTTTACTACCGTCCCAAAATACGCATGGTATGAAGCGATCCATGGCCTACACTTAGAAACAAATTCTAAGATCAATGGGCTAAAAATCATAAATACTAGAATATATCCTTAATGCAACTATGAATACTAAAATAGCATGTGCCTTAGATTCCTAAATACAAGGGAAAGTAAAAAATAATACCCCAATAAAGTGTAAATCGTATCAACAAAATATATATATGCCCCTTGATAATTGCTCTGTACTTTAATCCTAAGGTTCAGATTCAAAATATCTTGTCTTCCAAAGTCATAACTTTCAACCTTCTTAGAATCCGTAAACTTATTCATATATGTGATTCCTATAGGTTTGGTTCTAGGAAACTTAGATCGCTAGGGAGACCTGCATGGACCTGTACTTTAATCCTAAGGTTCAGATTCAAAATATCTTGTCTTCCAAAGTCATAACTTTCAACCTTCTTAGAATCCGTAAACTTATTCATATATGTGATTCCTATAGGTTTGGTTCTAGGAAACTTAGATCGCTAGGGAGACCTGCATGGACCACTACTAAAAGACGTGTCACGCCTTGATTCCCATAGTACAAAATCTAAGTACAATAATGCATCTCCAGGCTACGCACCTATACAACACATTGGTATCGTATTTGTGATTGTCGCATGTAGGTTCTAGGATAAGGTACAGGACAATAAAGAGTACATTCCATAATATTCACATATTGTATATAAGCTGCTTATCAACTTATTTTTACATAACCACGTTATCAAGTTTTCTCCAAAAACCATAATTTACATATAGCAGCTACAAAATGAGATATGTTGTCTTCCAAAAGCTAATTTCCTTACTCGTCCATCTCATCGACGTCATATAAGGGTAGTGTTTCTTCATCAGTTTTTTTATTTCCTAGTGAACAAAACTAGGTCGTCATAACGACAAGCAAGCCCTTATATCAAGAACGTTTTAAAAAAATGCAAGGATATGTCATATCAGAAGAAAATAGATATCTGATATGAAAACTGGAATATTTGCTACTGATTTATAGTGTAAACTTAAAATATGAGGCTTCGTATTTCTAATAAAACATATTCTATAATGTGTCCAAAATACAGTCACAAACACAATCTGTAATACAAAATTTCTATATGCAAATGCAATTTAGATAACGCTTTTGGATCACCATCAACACATATTTTCTCGGCAATAATTCCATATTCCCTAGATCAGGTAATTTTCTTGATGGGTGGTGCTTAGATTTTTTTTATCCCACAAGTAACATTGGATATACACAATTATCGAATTTCTTGATCTCTTTCAAGAACTCGAATCCAATGGCAATTATAAACCGGCTTATAACAAGTGTAGGATTACTTGGGTCGATGCTCAAAATCCTTTTATAGTAATTATCGAATATCTTAAACTTTTTCAAGAATTCGGAACATAGGTCAACATTGGATATACACAATTGTCGAATCTTGATCTCTTTCAAGAATTTGGATCCAATGGAAAATAAGTGAGCTAAGCCTCACCTCGATCATCGTATGGCCATACGTATGCCGGAAACTACTGATCATCTTTTAAAATAATAAATATTGCTGAGAGTTCGACGGAGTGGTCCAAATATTCTCTCTCACTCAATGCAATTCTATAAAATACATTCATTCCTATCTAACAATCAATTAAGTTGAAATATTAGTCCTGATTTGTACCTCGGCTTGTGTGTCAGATACTACACATTTAGCGAGAGTATTTGTATCAGTAAGTCATTTCATCCTTGCGGAAATATTAATCATCCAATAAAACATATATTTTGTTTTGTGTACTCAGGTATCACGTCTAATAGAGCTATTCTATTTGATAAAAAAAAATCTGAAGACATGGAAATTATACTCCTTATCTTGGAATATAATAAAAGCTATATTTGTTGCTCTTTTGTGCACGTGCAAAGTGTATTACGCGTCCTAAAATTTAATAAAATTCGTAATCTAAGAATTTTAGGGTTGGACCTAAATTAAAAAAAATCTAATAACTTGAAATAGGGAATAATCATTTATTCAGATTTTTCGAAAACAATTATCTCTAAAATTTCTTGAAAATTTCGGCAGAGTCTCCTTTGTATTCTGGACTCCGAAAATTTTACAAGTTTATAAACCGACCCGGAGCAACCCTCCGTGAAATTTTTCGGTTCGCCGACCCCTTTGGTGGAGCAACTCTCTACACCGGAATCTCACGCATTTAATAAATACTAAAGTTTAATTCTTTTTAAAAGAAATTTTTTTACCAAGGCTTGTTTATAGCAATAGCGTTTACCTCGGTTAATTTACCCTTATGCAAGCAATCCATATTTATGCAACATCTACTACAAGAATTCCAAATCAAGAAAGATTAAGTAATCATAGTTTATATAAATATAATCTATCGACAATCAACACAACAATTGACCATATGTATACTTAATCCCAAATACGAGTTTTTCTTTTACAAGAAAAAAATCATTTGTAAGATATTGATCATTTTATATTTTCACACAAGCAATATTTATACTACTAGAATAAACCGCAAGTCACCCGTTTTGAAATAATTTCTAAATTAATTAGAAGAAAACTCATATATGAATAAATATACTAAATTCAACTTATTCTCTTCAAAATCATTGAAGAGTATCTAATATCTTGTTTAAAACCTTTACAAAAATAATATTAGGTCACCTTAGCATATAAATACTTGTAAATACTCATTTTAACTATAATTTGAGACAAAACGGCCAAATTAATCATATTTCATAAATCTGGACATATTTATTATATATGAAAATTTTGTGAAATAAGACACCCTTTATGTATTTTTCAAGAATTAAGTAAAGCTACATAAAAGTGTCTATATAATATGTACTAAAATTATATTTTGTGAATATAATGGTTGAATCAATGAGTAATGATCTTTCCGAAGATGTCAACTAATTTAATCCAAGTCAACCTATACGTAATTTGTTCTTAGACAAGCACAAGCGTTTATGTTGACAATCATACAAGTATTACTTTCAAGTGCATCACACATAGATATAATTATTTATAATGCTCGTAATAACAAAATTCAATGACAATAGCATGGCAATTCCTCATATTTGTTTAACATAATTATGTCTTAATTATATATCTACATGCATCATATTAAAATCCTCCAATGACAAAACTAATGTAGTGTCACCATATTATACCGTGTCCAAATCATAATAACCCGCATTTCACATTTATAGAATTATCTTGAATTTTCAAAAAATAAAATTAGATAATTTTCAGAAAATTAATCCTTTCATCTGAACATAGTAGTCAAACAAAGTAACCAATTTGAAGATGAATTTGAGAAAGGTGGTAAGGGCTTGCCTAGCTTTTGAGTACTTTCCTTGATTGGAGAAATTCTTCGTGTTCGTCCTTCACCAATTTAACCTAGAATTTTCAATACATATATATATATATATATATATCACGGGATCTTTGTTTGGATATCTCAAGTTGGAAACAAATTTAGAAGAAATAGGAAGGAAATATACCTAGAATTGAAAAGGAGTGGTGGTGGTGGTGGTTGTCCGAGGAGGTCGACCAGATGGGGGTGGTCGACACCGACGTCAGCGACCGACGGTCGTCAACGGCAGCAGCAGCCAGCAGTAGCCGCGGCAGCAGCAGCAAAATGCAGCGGCAACAGCATACAACCGCAACAATAGTAGATAGAGAGTGAGGGGTAGAGATATGAGTGAATGAGAGAGAGATAAAGAAGATGGAGAGATGATGGTGACCGAATCCTGTCACGCCCCAGTCCCAAAATACCGAGGGACTGGACACGTGGCAATGGCCAGCAGCACGCACCGATGGACAACCCAATTTAATGGATCCATCAGGGCATGCTTAAGCTGTAGTACAACAATAAATAGGTCCAATGATACAAGTCACAGTCTATACTAATCTCATCCACAACAGATAATCGCAGATCAAAAGCCAGAATAATTGCAAATAAATAGAATCTAACATATCTCAAATAAAGCATCTCGGGGAACAATCCGAGAATAAGTCTGATACATCAATGCAATAGACTGGAAATAAAATAACTAGAAACAGAAATAAATGAGTATCTCAAGTCAATACTCAGGAGAAGTCCTCTGGTACGATATCGTCCTCAGATCCTGGTTCTGCCCCAATGTATGCACATGCTTCTGCTAATGCTAATGCTCCGGTACCATATATCTCGGGATAAATCTCGTCAGCTAATCCTGGGGACATAATCCGGATCCAGGTCCTCAGGGGACATAACAAGGTACAGATAATACAAGCCAAAATAAATACAGTGCAGCAATAAATGAAACAATAGGGTAAACTATATAACCAGCTAAGTGATATGCAATATGAGAGCATCACTAGAACTCAATCTGAAACTACCACAAGCTCTGTGTCGGGGAGCCAGTAGCAGTGATATCATGTGGTTGTCTAGCTCGTAGTGAGACTAAGACGCCGGCATGATATAAACAACCTGTAGCTAGTGTGTCTCTCCCCACCCAATAAAATCATACGTCTCATGTCCACAACATCTCATGTCCATGCCATGTAGGATCAAGTCTAATGCAGCAAGTCATAATAAGCTCTAAGCATATATGTAAAGAATATGTCATGACCTGTATCATATACAAAATCACCATGAATGTCTCAGGAAGATTCTGTCTCATGAATAGTGTCAAGTATCCTGAGTTCTGATGTACTTGATAAGACAAGCACGAGAAATATCGGGTCTCGGTATCCATGTCTATGTGACGTTACACAACTCCGCGTACGGGGTTGGCACCCGACTATTAATCGGACGCTAAGTAAAGTCACTCGGTCCTGGGTTGAACATTTATATCAAGATTATATATGAAATCTACAAGAACTCAGCAAAGTACTATAACAGGAATCACTGCGAGTTGGCAAGGTACACTTGCCCACTGATGTATAAATAAGTCAAGGAAATAAGTAGCAAGCTGCAGGGTTTGGCAAGGTACACTTGCCTGTGGTTCTGGCTCCAACTGTAGCTCTGGTATTCATGAAATCTCCAGGAACGTCTTCGGATGCTGAAACAAATATTACCATCAGATTCAGAAAATATCAAATAGCTAGAAACGCCTGTCCTTGAGTCCAATTTGGAGACAAGGACAAAAATGACCATTTCGGGTCAAAACGGGGTCCGCATGTGGGCCCGCTTTGCACCAAAAAATGTGTCAGGGACAAAGTTCTCCAAATTCGTCAAACTTAGTGTCAACAGGTCCAGAACGATCATACGAACCCAATGGAACTTTCATAATTAGATTCCGATGAGCCGATCACAAAATCGCCCGTCAAGTAGAACCTGTGGGGCCCACGATACGCAATTTTGTCAACGTTCTCAGAATCGAACCAAACTTGGGTCACAGGACCAGCGTATCGCTACGAGTCCGATGGCACAAGTTTCGTTTCGATCCGACGTGTGTATACAAAGTTACGACGTATTCCAGAACTGACGGATACGGGACGGTGTCCGCGGATACGCATTGATTTCGGTGTGCACGTACATCCAAATCAACTTCTGCGAAATCTCGCACGTCCGTATCGACGGCGCGCACGTATCGGTGAAGACCGCACGCGATCGCCACAGGACGCGATGTACCGAACGGGTTACACGGGCACCGAGAGGGTCATGCAGGGTTCGCAATGCAACAGACGGAATCGAAAATGGGGCAGCGAGGAGAGAGAAACGGGTACCTGAACAGAGCTCCAAAAACTGCATTTTCGTGTCCGTGTGTCGAGTCCTGCTGTGTCTGACTCAAACTGCGTCATGTGCCGTGTCCGCGTCCACTGTTGCTCTAGGGTTGCTGGAGTATGGCCGGGGCGGCTCGACGAGGGGATGGGCGGAGCTGCGGGCGGCTCTCGAACGGTCGAAGGCGGCGTCGGGGAGACGCACAGCCGGTCGGGCTCGACTCGGGTCTTCCGGCGACTAGGCGGAGCGGGTCGGCTGGGAAGGAGGGAGCTAGGGGAGCAGCCGGCGGAGGCCTAGGGCAGGGCGGAGAGGCCGGGGCTCGTCCGGGCAGTGCGAGGGGGAGAGCTGGGAGGAAGGGGGTGCCGGAATCGGGGTCGGCTAGGGTTCAGGTGAGCTTGGGGGAAGGAGGTGAGGGAGGAGGGGTTTTTTATAGGTGGACGGGTGAGCCGAGGGTGGCCGGGTGAGGCGGAGAGGGAGTCGGGGTCGTGGGGTCGTGGCGCGGGGCGCGGGCGGGGGCTCTGGCGACGTGGCCGGCGGAAGAATCGGGGTTCAGGCAACGTGAGGGAGGAGATGGGTCCCCGGGTCGGGTCGGGGCGGGTGCGGGTCTGGCAGACCCGGCCCTACCCGCTAGGCCGAATCGGGTTTGGGTTTTGCGGGTCCGGGTCGCGGGTTTGACCCGGATCCGACCCGCAGCTGATGGGTTTGGGTTGGGTTGGTTTGATTTAGGGTTTAAATTAAAAATACTTTTTAGGTGTTTAAAAATAGGTTCGGGGCCCAATAAATTCCCAAAAAATTACCCTAAGTCCAGTATTTTATTTTACACCCAAAAATATTATTTTTATAATATTTTAATATATTTTAAAAACATTTAATTTTATTTAATGCCAAAATACCCTGGTTTTAATTAGTAAAAATTTCCGAAAAATCCCAGAAAATTCTGAAAAATCCAGTTTTAAAAATCTTGAAAAATCAGGAGGTTTAAAAATACCCCCCCCCCCCCTCTCTCCATATACACCCAGTCCAACTCCATTTCCTAGAAACCTAAAAGACCCATCATGGTATTTTTAGGGTGAATCACCCTTGCCTTAAGCCATCAGGTGACACTTGGATGATTGGTGAATGAAATTTTTTATAATTTCAAAATTTTCCTTAGGGGTCTTTGTGAAAGAATTTTAGGTTGGAATAATTACAATAATTTCTTTAGGGGCTGAAATACAACTAAATAAATATCTATTTATATATACCATACCAAATAATAATTATACATATATATATATATATATATATATATATATATATATATATATATATGTGTGTGTGTGTGTGTGTGTGTGTGTGTGTGTGTGTGTGTGTGTGTGTGTGTGTGTGTGTGTGTGTGTGTATTATGACACTCTACCCTCCTTATTTAAATTTTGTCCTCGGAATTTAGAAAAGAGGCAAAGGGTAATTAAAACATAGATTCAAACTAATCTTAGTCCTTGAATAGATATGGGTATTGTCTTCGCATGTCTTCTTCTCTTTCCCAGGTAGATTCTCCTAGTGAATCTTTATTCCATGATACTCGTACCCGAGAAATAGTCTTGTTCTTGAGAATCTTATGCCTTCGATCTAGAAGTTCCACTGGCTTTTGTTCTAGGCGTAATTGTAAAACCCCTAATTTTAAAAACCGTATTAATTATTTGATTTATTTATAGTATTTATTAGTTAATTAGAAGAAATAGAATTTATTGGATTTTAATTATTAGGTAAATATTTATTTAGAGATTTATGGAGCAAACTATTATTTTACCTTATTTTATTTTATGTAGGAGATCTTGTGGAAGGATAAAAGATTATTTTTATGTACAAATATAATTTTCTGAAATTATATATATATATATATATATATAAGTAATTGATTTATAAATAAATAGAAAAGAATAAAAAGGAAAGAAATGAAAAGAAAAGAAAATGAATGGAAAGAGAAAAGAAATCAAAAAATAACAAAACCCAAACCTGCTCCTAAAGCCTACCCAAACCCTATCCTAAAGCTTACCCAAACCCGCCTAAGCTAACCCCTTAGCCCAACTAATCCAGCAGCAGCAGCGGCAGTATACCCGCGCGCCCAAGTTTCACCGCCCCCGCCCCTTTCTCTCTTCCTATATATATGATATCTTATTCCTAAACCCTAAACCTAATCATCCCACACACCCCGGCTCTACGCCGACAGCCAGCCCAGCGCCGCAGCCGCGCCGGCGACCGCCTGCGCCGCACGGCCACGTCCGCGAGTAGTCCGCTGAATCAAACAGTAACGTACCCCTATTCATACGCTGATTCTCGCTCCATCTAGCGACCAAATTCGACCATGTCTTCACCGGTATGTTCCCGACCTATCCCTCTTCCAACTCTGTGTATTAGTTTTCACCGATCGGTGCGTAATCCTAGGTGAAAATTGACGCCAAGTTAGAGAAAAACCACAACCTTTACGCTACAGAAAACTGTTGTAACCACCCATGTTTACGGACTCGTATCTCCCACCACAGAGATCCAAACTTAGAAATTCCTTTTGCTATGTGAAGATCACCTAACCTAGATTATTTTTGTCAATTACATTATTTTATTTGGTGTTATATGCAGAATTAAATTAGGTTGAAAATCCGAAAAATCTGTTTTTAAAATAACAAAAACTTGTGATACGGAGCGCGCTCCGCCAAACGGGACCGCCCCGTCGTATACCAATTGCACCGAAAGGTGCGTATGGTATGTCCAGATGTGTGGGCTTTCGCAAAAACTGATTTAGACGCGTGTATGCGTCGGAATCAACCTGTATCCGCGAAAAGTCCTCGTATCGCGACTTTTGCAAAATACTGCACCATTTAGTGTACGCTTGTCAAAATACGACAAAACTTGCGCCATTAGATTCGTGGTATCATGCTGGTCCTGTGACCCAAGTTTCACGCGATTCTGAGACAGTTGACTAAGTCGCCTATTTTTGGGCCCCATAATTGACTTTTTGGACGAATTTGTGTTCGGCTCACCGGAATCCAAAATTGGATGTACCGTTGAGTTCGTATTGACTTTTAGAATTGGTTTGACCTATAATTTGTCCTTTTTTGAGACCTTTACCCCTGGCACACTTTTTGGTGCAAAGTGGGCCACATGTGGACCCCGCTTTGACCCGAAATTACCGTTTTGCCCCTGTGTCCAAATTGGACGAAAGGGTAGTATTTTCTAGCTATCTCGCTTATTCTGGGAACGTTGGTGATATTTATTTCAGCATCCGAAGATGTTCATTCTGAGGCCGTAGTTTCTGATCATGTGTGCTTGACTCCTGGATGTTACACTTTGCAGCTTTCTTGCCAGGCAAGTATACCTTGCCAAATTGTTTACAGTACTTTGCATGCTTATTATATTTCTATATATGTTCATTGCATGTGTATTTTTTTCAGTCAAAAAATTATATATTATATATGTTGACACACACTTGACACTTAGTATCATGAGAGAGGAGGACAATCAGTAGGCGTATGGTCTATAACCACTCTGGTAAACCGTAGTATCTAACACGACTACGGTAGTGTATCGCGCTGGTCGCTACCCCCGTGGTATGTTAATTTCTGGAGTCGCGTTGGTCACTACCCCCGCGGTATATCGATTTTTGATGTCCCTGACGTGTGTGTGAGTTGTGAGATTTAGATCGAGTAGCCTACCCTTGCCCATACGTCAAAAAGTTGTCCTCATTATGCATTTCATATAGATTGTCTTGTACAGCGTACATATATATTTTTTGTCTATATTGCATATTTACTGTATTCAAATTGACATGCTTCTATGTATCTTGTTACGTCCCTCTGAGGACCTGGTCTATTTCCAGGTGTAGACCATCTTGACTATCCGCAGGAGTACGGGCCAGGACCTAACGCATTATTTTCAGCCGAGGAGGTCTTATCTTCTGAGCATCTTTGATTATCTCTAGTGATGGATCCTTTAACTGACACTCTTATATTATTATCTTATTTTATATTGGAGATTTACCCTTCTCCCTCATTTTAGTATTGATATAGTCATTGGTAGTGGATTTGTCTCCACCCGACTATTATTTTGGATTATTCAGACTCATTATTCTAGTTTAGTTATTTCTTTTCTATGACTTGTTGTGTGGATGAGCTTAGTATTTCTGTGACTTGTGACTATATATATACCATATGTGAATAAATATTCATATTACAGCGTACGTATGTATTATGGTATCCATATATTGGAGTTGCCATATATATACTGCTGGCATGCTTACGTGTTTCTAGTCCTACGTATTTTGGGACTGGGGCATAACAGTAATATTGGGCCCATTGTTATTTCAGAATAATAATATATGACTTGAATCTGACACATATTTACGGAGTTGGAAAATATGAAAGACATCATGAACTCCTTCTAAGGATTGTGGTAAAGCCAACCGATACGATACGTCTCCAATTTATTCTAATACATCAAATGGACCTATGTATCTTAGACTTAGCTTTTCTCGTGTCCCAAATCTTATAGTTCCCCGCATAGACGAAAATTTTAGGAATACATGGTCACCTGCCTTGAATTCCAAATCCTTTCGATGCTTGTCTGCACATATTTTATGTCTATCTTGTGCTGCCTGAAGATGACTCTGGATTGCCTTAACTTTGTCCACTGTCTGGATAACCAGTTCTGGACCTAAGAGTTGATGTTCCCCTGTGTCACTCCAGCATATTGGGGATCGATATTTTCTTCCATAAAAAGCTTTAAATGGTGCAATTTTAATACTGGCCTGATAAATGTTATTGTATGAAAATTCGATCAAATGTAAATGATCGTCCCAGGGATCCCTCGAAGTCTAAAATTTATGCTCTCAACATATCTTCTAAAGTTTGAATTGTCCTTTCAGATTGACCATCAGTCTATGGGTGGTATGTTGAACTAAATTTCAAACGGGTACCAAGACTTTCTTGTAAAAAATTTCCAAAATCTAAAAGTAAATCGAGTATCTCTATCAGATACGATACTCATGGGTATCCCATATTGACTAACAATATTCTTCATATACATATCTGCTAAAAGTTCAGTTGATTGACCAACTCGAAATGGCATAAATTTAGCAGATTTTATAAGCCTGTCTACGATTACCCAAATAGCATTATTATCCTTTTGAGTTCTTGGAAGTCCTGATACAAAGTCCATGGTGATATGCTCACACTTCCATTCTGTTTGTAAATACCCTGATTTTTCTAAAAACTTTAAAATAATTTTTCCCAATTTTTCTAAAATTTTTAGAAAATAAAACTAAGGTATTTTGTGATCAAAAGATTTTTAAATGATGTTAATTAATATTAAAATATTATGAAAATAATATTTTATGGTGTAAAATGGAAAACCGGATATAGGGTAATTTTCTGTAAAATTATTGGACTCCGAAAATATTTTTAAAGCCCTAAAAACCAATGTAGAATTAAACCTAATTAAATCCTGACTGAACCCGGTTTAATTGAAATTAAACCAAACCAAACCGACTCAAACCGAACCAGACCAACCCAGACTTAACGGGTCGGGTCGGGTCGGATCCGAATCGAACCTGACCCGGACCCGAAACCCTAACTGAACCCTAAATCGGATTCCCCCCCCCCGGATTTACTGTTCATGCCCTATATAGCCTCGACTTATGTGCCCCGCCGTCGCCGCAAACCCTCTCACATCTCCTCCGCCGTCGCAAACCCTCCAGACTTCTCTCCGCCGCCGCAGCTTAGCCGCCGCCGCAAACCCTCTCACATCTCCTCCGCCGTCGCAAACCCTCCAGACTTCTCTCCGCCGCTGCAAACCTTCTCACATCTACTCCGCCATCGCAAACCCTCCAGACTTCTCTCCGCTGCCACAGCTTAGCCGCCGCAGCACCCCTAGCCGGAACCCTAACTTCCCCTTTGTCTTCTTCGACCAGATCTCCCCCATCTCCGCCGATCACCGACTCCATAGACTTCCTCCGCCGAACCCTCGCCTGTCATCGCCTCCACAACTCTCCTCCGCCCAGCCCCGCTCGACCCCCTCGCCTCGTTGACCTCTCCCGACTTCCACCATCCCTCTGCCTCAAGCACAGCCCAGCACCATCACCATCCCCCCCGACCTCATCCTCCCCAAAGCCGACCGACCTCCGCTCCGCTCCGCCCAGCCCCGCTCGACCCCGCCGACTCGCAGCCCCCACACCCTAGCCCGACCACCGACCAGAACGGACACTCCCAGCTGACCAGCGTAGCCCTAGCAGCGGACACGGACACAGCAGCATCCCGGACACGGTGACCAGGACACGAACAGCATCCCGGACACGAGAAATTCTCGTCACACGAAGCCCTGTTCAGGTAGCCCGTTCTCTCTCCTCGTTATTCCGTTTTCCGTTCCGTCAGTTGTGTTGCGTAGACTGTGTAACCCTCTCGATGCCCGTGCAACTCGCTCAGTGCGTCGCGTCCTGTGGTGATTGTGAACCACGATCCAAAAACAGGAAAACCAACGCCTTATTTCACCCCGGAACTGAGTATGCCCCGCCAAACGGGACAACTTGGTCGTACGCAGTCTTTACCGAAACATGCGCGTCGTTGATACGGACGTACAGGATTTTGCAGAAGTTGATTTGGATGTGCGTGCACACCGAAATCAACGCGTATCCGCCGACAACGTCCTGTATCCGCCTATTCTGGAACACGTCGTAACTTTGTGTATACACGTCGGATCGAAATGAAACTTGCACCATCGGACTTGTAGCAATACGCGGGTCCTGTGACCCAAGTTTGGTTCGATTCTGAGAATATTGACAAAATTGCGTATCGTGGGCCCCATAGGCTCCACTTGACGGACGATTTTGTGATCGGCTCATCGGAATCCAGTTCTGAAAGTTCCGTTGGGTTCGTATCATCGTTTCTGACTTGTTGATACTAAGTTTGAGGAATTTGGAGACCTTTGACCCTGACACATTTTTTGGTGCAAAGTGGCCAACATGTGGACCCCGTTTTGACCAGAAACTGTCATTTTTGCCCCTATGTCCAAATTGGACTTAAGGACCGGCGTTTCTAGCTATTTAATATTTTCTGAGACTGTTGGTGATGTTTATTTCAGCTTTTGGAGGAGTACCTACAGGATCCACTGATACAGGGACAGCTGTTGGTATTCAAACCCCAGGCAAGTGTACATTATCAAACTCTGCAGTATTGTTACATATTTTTCTTGATTCATTTATATTGTTGCGCATACTTGACCTAGGACCGTGTGACTTACTTAGCATCCGATTACTAATCGGGTGCCAACACCGTACGCGGTGTTGTGTATTGTCAACTAGAGATGGACATTCGTGACCCTTTACATTCTCGTACTTGTCTTATCAAGTACACTATAACCCAGGACACTTGACACTATTCATGAGACAGAATCTTCCTGAGATATTCATGGTGATTCTGTATAGGATACAGGTTTATGACATAGACATTATATTCATGGATACTATATGACTTGTTGCATTAGCTATGATCTTGCGTAACATGTACATGAGACGTTGTGGACATGAGACGTGTGGTTACATTGGGTGAGAAGAGACACACAGGCTACAGGCTGATCATATATATATAACCCCTATTATTGTGAGGCGTAAGACTCTAAGCCCGAGCTTGGCCCATTACTCATTATTACTGCTACCGGCTCCCCGACACAGAGCTTGTAGTGGCTCAGCCTGAGTACTAGTGATGCTCTCACTTGCATTTCACATAGATGGTTACATACTTACCCTATTATTTCATTATTTGCTGCACTGCATTTATTTTGGCTTGTATTATCTTGTACCTTGCTATGTCCCCTGAGGACCTGGATCCGGATTATGTCCCCAGGATTTGCAGACGAGATCTATCCCGAGGTATACGGGACAGCTGCAGGAGCTGATACAGGAGCTGTACCGACATCCGAGGACGAGGTGTTAGCTGAAGACTTTTCATGAGCATCTATGTTTCATGCTCAGTATTTACTTTATTCAGTCATTTATATTTTGATCTGTTGAACCATTGTATCAGATTTTTATCGGGTTGTTCCCCGAAGCACTTTGTTGAGACTTGGTGGATGATTTACATTTCTTATATTTGTGGATCATATATTATCTTGTGTGGATGAGATTAGTTGTGCCATATTGTCGTATACCTTATTTTACAGCTTAAGTACGCTCTGATGGATCTATTAAATTGGGTTTGTCCATCAGTGTGTGCTGCTGGCCATTGCCACGTGTCTAGTCCCTTGGTATTTTGGGACTGGGGTGTGACACTGTTACAGGTAGAGGTTGAAGAAGTCCTGCAATCCTCTGATGTTCGGCTTTCACTTATTGACACACCAAATATTTTGACACGAATTTGGCAATTTTTTGCTTTATTCCGTGCCACCAGAAGTTCTGGTTCAGATCCTTATATATTTTTGTAATCTCACTCATATGCACGAATGTTGTCTTCTAAATTGCACATTATATAGTTAGAACACCTTGTCACGCCCCTGTCCCAAAATATCGAGGGACTAGACACATGGCAATGGCCAGCAGCACACACCGATGGACAATCCAATATAATGGACCCATCAGGGTGTACTTAAGCTGTAATACAACAATAAGGGTCTAAATATACTAATATTATCCACAGAAATGAATACAACAATATCATAGTGTATATCAAATCTCAATATAACATAACTCGGGGAACAACCCGATAATGAGTCTGATACAATAGTTAAGATACAAGAATAAAGATAACCACAACAAATACTTGAGTATGGATAAAACATATACTCAGGAGAAATCCTCGGCGGTCACTTCGTCCTCAAGTTCTGGTACTGCTCTAATGACTGCTCATGTTTCTGCTTTTGCTCCTGCTTCTGCTCTTGCTAATGCTCATGTCCCGTATACCTTGGGATAGATCTCGTCTGCTAATCCTGGGGACATAATCCGGAATTCAGGTCCTCAGGGGACATAACAAGGTACAAGAATAACTCATGCCAAAATAATGTAGTACAATAATAAATGAATCAATAAGGTAAACTTGGTAACCAGCTATGTGAAATACAAGTGAGAGCATCACTAGACTTAGGCTAAGACTACGACAAGCTCTGTGTCTGGGAGCTTGTAGCAGATATACTATATAATTTACTATGTAGTAGGCCTATGGCACCATAATAAATTTATATATAAAATCAGCATGTAGCCTGTGTGTGTCTCCCCACCCAATGTAATTATACGTCTCATGTCCACAATGTCTCATGTCCATGTCACGCAAGATCATATCTAATGTAGCAAGTCATAATGATAGCTAAGCACATGCAATATCTATGTCATGAATTATGTAACCTATATAGAATCACCATGAATATCTCAGAAAGATTCTGTCTCATGAATAGTGTCAGGTGTCCTGGGTTATGACGTACTTGATGATGCAAGCACGAGAATGTATAGGGTCTCGGTATCCATGTCTAGGTGACAATACATAACTCTGCGTACAGTGTTGACACCTGAATATTATTCGGATGCTAAGTAATGTCACATGGTCCTAGGTTAAGCATGTAAATCATATAAATAAATCAAGATAACAATATGAAGCAGGTACTGCAAGTTTTGGCAAGGTACACTTGCCTGGGGTTCTGACTCCAACTGCTGCTCTGGTATCAGCGGAATTTGTCGATAGTCCTCCGGTTGCTGAAATAAATATTACCATCAGATTCAGAAGATATCAAATAGCTAGAATTGCCTATCCTTGAGTCCAATTTGGACACAGGGGCAAAAGTGACAGTTTCTGGTCAAAACGGGATCCACATGTGGCCCGCTTTGCACCGAAAAATATGCCAGAGATAATGTTCTCCAAATTCGTCAAACTTAGTGTCAATAAGGAACGATGATACGAACCCAACAAAATGTCTAGAACTGGATTCCGATGAGCCGATCACAAAATTGTCCGTCAAGTAGAACCTTGGGGCCCACGATACGCAATTTTGTCAACGTTCTCAGAATTGAACCAAACTTGGGTCACAGGACCAGCGTATTTCTACGAGTCCGATGGCGAAAGTTTTGTTTCGATACAACGAGCGTACATGAAGTTACAACAAGTTCCAAAACAGGGCCGATACGGAATGTTGTCGACGGATACGCGTTGATTCCGGTGTGCACGCACATCCAAATCAACTTCTGCGAAATCTCACACGTCCGTATTAACGGCACGCACCTTTTGGTGAAGTCTGCACATGACCAAGTCGTCCCGTTTAGCGGGGCGCACCCAGTTCCGGGAAAAAATAATATGTTAATTTTCCTGATTTTGGGTCACAGTTTGCGATCGCCACAGGACGCGATACCCCGAGCGAGTTGCACGGGTATCGAGAGGGTCACACAGTCTATGTGTCACAGCAGACGGAACGAGAAATGGGACAGCAAGGAGAAAGAAACGGTCACCTGAACAGGGCTCCGAAGAAGACAGAAACTGCGATCTCGCGAGGCGGCGCGATGCTCGGCTGGTGGCTAGGGCTAGGGTTTCGATACTCGCCGGAGTTGAAGGAGGCCGGAGGAAGGCGGAGGCGGGTCAGGCTGAGGAGGCTCTCGGTGGCTGCTCATCTTCGTCGTGGCGGGGTCGTCGTGGCGGCGGAGTCCGGAGGAGAAGCAGCGGGTCGCCTTCTCCGAGGTTGGGTGGCTGCTGGTCGTTCGGGTGGCGGTGGCCGATGGAGCTCGGGGCGGCTAGCAGAGGAGGAAGGTGGCAGTGGTGCTGGTGGACGCTGGGGGAGGCGAAGAGCCACGACGGCGGGAGGAGAAACGGCGGAGGAATCGGGGGTGATGGGTCACTGTTGACCGCGGGTTATCGGGTCGAGTTCGGGTACGGGTCCAGACCCGATCCGACCCGCAGGGTTTGGATTAGGTTCAGTTAGACCGGGTCGGTTCAGGGTCGGTCCGGTTCAGAAATAAAATGGGTTTATTTTGGTTTATTTAGGGTTTAATAAATAACTTAGTTTTTTGGTCTTTATAAATGGTTCCGGGGTCCAATAAATTCT
Organism: Iris macrosiphon; assembly: GCA_036927795.1. Lineage (NCBI taxonomy): Eukaryota > Viridiplantae > Streptophyta > Magnoliopsida > Asparagales > Iridaceae > Iris > Iris macrosiphon. The sequence goes on along the minus strand of JAYESA010000005.1, from coordinate 41,926,193 downwards.
AGAAAAATTATCCTATGTCTAATATTTTATTTTACACTCAAAAATATTATTTTTATAATATTTTAATATTTAATAAAAACATTTAAAATTATTTAATCTAAAATACCTTGATTTTAATTAGTTAAAAATTACAGAAAATTCTAGAATTTTTCTGAAAATTCTTTTTTAAAATCCTGAAAAATCAGGGGGTTTACACACCCTTTGCATATTTACTTACTATAGTATAGCATATTATTTTCTATATCTTATTACGTCCCTCTGAGGACCTGGTCCACTTCCAGGTATAGACGATCAGGATTATCCGCAGGAGTACGGACCCGGGCCTGACGCATCATTCTCTGTTGAGGAGGTCTTACCCTCTTAGTACCCGTGACTACTTCATAGCTGATGGATCGTTTAGTTGTTGTTCCTTTGTTTGGCATTTTATTTTATATTGGAGTTCCATCCTCCTCTACCATTTTAGTTGATATTCAATTGGTAGTGAATTTGTCTCCACCCAACTATTATTCTTTTATTACTTCATATTTGAGACCGATAGTTATTTATTTTGGTACTTCTTTACTTGTGTCTATGGATGAGATATAGATGCATGTGACTTATGTTGACAATATATGTACCACTTGTGAATTATTTATTCATATTACAGCGTAGGTATGTGTTATGGTTTATATATATTGGAGTTACCATATACACACGGTTGGCATGCTTACGTATTCCTAGTTCTACGTAGTTTGGGACTGGGGCGTTATAATTTGCCAATTCATATTTCCTATGAGGCACGTGTTGGTGGGATTGTCGGTTATCGGTGGATGTATCCGTTCGAGCGACATTTGAATCACCTAAAGAGAAAGGTAAAAAATAAGGCACGGGTTGATGGTTCTATTTGTGAAGCTTATGTTTTTCGAGGATATTATAAACTTTTGCTCGACGTATTTTAAACCTCATGTTGCTACTAATAGGACGATAGCTCCGAGAAACGACGACAAATGTTAGGGATCTAATGATGCAATACTGAAAGTATTCAATGCGTCCGGAAAGCCTTCGGAGAAAATGAAGAAGAGATATTTGAATGACGACGAGCTAACGGCTGCTCAGTTGTATATATTACTCAATTGCGATGAGGATGAAGTGGAGAAGCTAGAGGGGTAAGTAATTAATACGTCCACGTTTACGTCATCTTAATGTAATAGTATAAGCTAATATTATGCTACTAATCGGCGGTTGCTTTATTATTTTTCAGCACATATAATAATGAGCTGAGGTCGGTTAGACCCTACATAACAGACAAAGAAGTAGAACAAAAAATGAGACGTCATTTTCCTTCTTGATTGAGTGCATATGTAAGGATCTAAGTAATTAATTTTTATGTATGCACTTGCACAATAAATAACTTACTATCGCTTCTTTGGTATTTAGGTCGATCATCTAATAACACCCAAGACTGAATCTATTAGAACTCTAGCCAAGGGACCAATTACTGTCGTCAAAATATGTCCAAGTTACTGTGTGAATGGGTTTAGGTTTAAGTCAATAAATGCTCCGATCAGAGACATCTTCCTGGATCTTGATTCCACGAAAAATAGTTGTTTGTGTATCAAATCTTCGAACTACAAAGATGTCAATCCAGGCAATAATTTTTTTAACATCTTACGAGAGATTGTAGAGTTGACATATAATTATGGCATAGAGCATGCTAAGATCATGTTATTCAAGTGTGAATGGTTCGATCTGATTCAAGATCAATGTTGAAAAATTGACAAGCATGGTCTTGTGGATATAAACTACAAGCGTAGATATCAAGGATACGAACCATTTGTCCTATCAAGTCAGGATCAGCTCGTGTACTTAATAACTTATCCTAGACGGAGAACAGCGAGGTCGGACTGGTGGACAGTATGTAAGATTAAAGCTAGAAATACCTTTGACGTTGACAAAATAGCTTATTAGGAGGACGAGCTACCCCTTGTAATGAATATTATAGATGTGGACTCGACGAAAGTTACTCATTACATGACTAATAATGTAGAAGAGGTAGAATTATCCGAAGAGGAAGACGAAGATGAAGACGAAGACGAAGACGAAGACAAAGACGAAGTAGATGAAAGTAAAGATGAGGAGGAAGAGGAGGAGGAAGAGGAAGAGGAGGAAGAGGAAGAGGAAGAGGAAGACAAACAAGATTAATTTTCTGAAGATGATTAAAAATAAAATAAATCTATTTGGACTTGTGATATATATTAGATTTTGATTGTAGTATGTACTATCCATTTAGACTTGTGACACTACTAGTTATTTCTGTGCAATTATATTAATATTGTGAGATATGTATAATATTTTGACTGTAGAATGTACTATATATATCTGTTTATTTGTTCTATTATCATATGTTGTTATCAGGTAAGACAGGACGACGTGGAGTGTTCGGCAAGTCCCGAGGTAGACGGAGTGCACCTCCAGTACTGCCTACTGGTTCTGGATCCTCGTCGCCAAGTACTCCAGTATATCGACCAACCACATCTCCGACTGCGACGACATTACGTGGCAACACTCCTGGGACGAGTAGTTCCAGGCTTGAGACTACTCCCCCGTCTAGCGTTACTCCTGCTGATGAAACCATGGAAACAGATGAGCATATGGCGGAGGTTGAGCCGATGCCGTCTTCGTATCAGCAAGATCCTCCATGCGCACCTCCGGACGAGACAAGGACAGAGATTTGGGCCGACGGTACAAAGTAAGTCAATTAGTTGGTTTATCATCATATATACCGTATATTTCTTTATTCATCATATATTCACTTTTTTATGAATATAACTAAGTCTGTATAGTTATCGTCCCTTGTCGGTACAAAGATGCCTTGGCCACTTTCTGTGGTACAACTACAGTGGCCCTTGGATCAACTACTCCGATGCTCCGGACGAGATAAAGGCATTCTGGTTTGCTATCACCCAGCACTTTGAAGGGTGAGCCTTCGCTTTTTGGATTGTGCACTCAAGGTAAAAGTATATTAGGTTTTAATATCAATCATCTAATTTATGCATATTATATAACTTACTAAATTACTTTTTGTAGCAAACGTATTTCTATACACCGCACTGGGATGAGTTGATCGAGCAAATATTTTTTGTCGTCGCCGTCAAGCTGATCCGTGATGCTATGGATGGGCAGAAGGCTCGTGATCGCGAAGGAAAACTGATCCAAGGTTGGATCATGCCTGAGAAGTGGACTGCGATGAGGTCTATATTTGACGATCCAAGGTACACGGAAAGGTCTAAGAAGGCCAAGTCGGCTAAGAAGAAGGCAGCAAAGTGGTGTGGTGGCTCAATTCCGATGATGGAACGTTTTCGTCGTTTGGTGTATTTTTTATTCCAGATATATTATTTTGATGCAAGTACGATAAAATGGTAGTAGGATAAAATATTTAATGTTAGTACTAAATAATATATTTTTAACAGGTACAGAGGGGTGAGTATGCTAACATGGTGACCGTCTTCCTGGCCACCCATCGAAAGGATGAGAAGCTCATTGATGAGACGCTCTCACAGACCTATGTAAGTATTACTTTATTTTGTATTAATTTTGATATAACACATGAAATACCCAAATAAATATCCATGTAGTTAGTAATAAGTACCTTATACATTAGCAATTATCGAGTATTCATACTTTTCTAGGCCGAGTATCTTAGGCTCCGTGAGCGGGCGACTGCTAGTGCACCAACAGCGGAAGAGGCTGGTACTTTCTCGCAGCCCTCTCCAGCTCTATCGACGGACGAGCTGTGGGTGACCGCCCTGGTGGTTTACAGAGGGGTACGTACTACGATATGAGATCCTATGGCGTCCTTGTTGTGACGTACTCCTCTAGGGCCTCCTCTGCAAGTATGCATTTCCCACAACCCTCGCAGGCGTCTGCCCAAGTCCAGGAGACCATTGACGGTCAGACTGCATCTCTCCGTGACAAGTTGCTGTGAAGGATAAAGGAGCATCCACTGTCTCAGCCACAGATGGACGATGTGACGCTTATCACACGATTTGATATGCTCGAGCGCAACATCATGGAGCTTAGGGATATGACCGACAGGACGAAGCGTGTTGTTCCTGATCTTAGAGCGTCGGCAGAGTGCAGCATGACGGAGCTGCAGGTATCACAACTGTCCATGGGCGAAAGGCTGACGATGATGCAGGATTCAATGGCTGATAGCAGTACGAGGCTGTTATCTACCATAGATTCATACAACTATCGACTAGCATCGTTGGAGCAGATACGTCCTCCTGGTACGCCTTCATCGACACCGACTCCACTGACGTCACTGCCGTCTTCATTGACATTGATGTCGATTTCATGTGAGCAGTATGAGTTGTTCTTATCCCTGGTGCGCGCCGGTGCTCATCCTCCTCCAGATCCGCAGTAGACCTAGTTAGGACAATTACTGGTTGTTTGTGTTTTGATCCATGATATTAGATCATTTATGAATATTATACATTTATTGAGGCTTTCAGACTTTATTTCTTGTACTCAGTTGTGTGGATATTTATTACATTCTTTACGACGGGATTTTCTTGAGATTCAGTTTGTAATTTCAATGTGTCGTTTTCTTCAAATTTTACTTTATTATTCATATTAAATGTATGTGAATTTACCGGTGTTGAGTGTTCCACTAAATGAGACGGTAAACTCAGAAAATTCAATGGAGGGTTACTCCGGATCTATTTATATAAATTGTGAATTCATAAATTGCATGAAGAATGGTTTGGAAACCATTTTATATTCTATTTTTTTATTTTTTACTGAAAATTTAGCGAGGTTTATATATGTCGCTAAATATGTCGCTAACTATATCATAACGTCGCTAATTATGTCACTAAATATCGCTAAATTGCTGACATTGCAGTGTTTACCAGGTCAGCAAAACGTCGCTAAATGTGTTGCAAAACGTCGCTAAATAGAAAAAGCACAATCCTAGTGGTTCAATAGTGAACCGGTTTTAGGGATTCCATCTATGTCGGGTCCTAATACGGGTCTATGACAATTGTGAAATGGATTTCTACTGATCCAGAGTAGTCTCTCTCAAAATCTAAATTATAAAAATACAGAAATATAATACACATCTAAGTACAAGAATACGAAATTAGGGAACAAATGTGACAATTTACTTACGGCTTGGACGGATAAGAGGAAAGTAGGTTTCATTTTTTATTTATCTCTCGTAAGTTTTGTTTTAAAATTAAATTGCTTGAGTATTTATTTACAGCTTGGACGGCTCAATTTGAGCCGATTCCAAGCCGCATTGTACGTGTCTCCCATAAGAATTTTTTTAAGTTAAATTGGTTGAGTATTTACTTATTGCTTGAACGGATACGAGGGAAGTTACTTTCACTTTTTATTTCTCTCCCGTAAGTTTTTTTAATTAAATTGAGTATTTACTCACGGCTTGGAGGGATAAGAGGAAAGTTGGTTTAAGTTTTTATTTATCTCCCGTAAGTTTTTTTAAAAATTAAATTGGTTGAGTATTTACTTACGATTTTAGATTTTTTAAGAGGAAATTTAGTTTAAATTTTTATTTATCTCTCGTAAGTATTTTTTTAGAAAATACTTACGGTTTTAGATTTTTTTTAATCTCCTGTAATCTTTTTTTAAAAATTAAATTGGTTGAGTACTTACTTACGATTTGGACGGATAATAGAGAAGTTACTTTCACTTTTTATTTATCTCCCGTAAGTTTTTAAAAAAAAATTAAATTGAGTATTTACTTACGACTTGGACGGATAAGAGGGAAGCTAGTTTAAGTTTTTATCTATCTTCCGTAAAAAAAAAATTTAATTGATCGAGTATTTACTTACGGTATTATATTTTTTTCTGGAGGGAAGTTAATTTAAGTTTTTATTTATCTCCCGTAAGTTTTAATTTTTTCTTTTAATAGGTTGAGTATTTAGTTATGATTTTAGATTTTTTAAATCTTCCGTAACTTTTTTTAAAATTAAATTGGTTGAATATTTACTTACGGCTTGGACGGATGAGAAGAAAAAGGCTGATGATAAAGGCACTACAAAATACACTAAGGCTGGCCCAATTTTTTCTCTAATTTTTTCACTAAAAATTTTACTCGGGGCTAGCCCAAAAATTTATTTAGGACTGTCAAAATTTTGACAGTCTTTTCAATATGTTGGACTGTCAAAATTTTGACAGTCCATTGAATTGCATACATTATTTAGGACTGTCAAAATTTTGACAGTCCAAACTATTGGAAGGACTGTCAAAATTTTGACAGTCTTAAATATATTTTTGGGCTAGCCCTGAGTAAAATTTTAAGTGAAAAATTTAGAAAAAAAATTTGGGATAGCCCGAGTCATCTTTGCAGTGCATTTATCAAGAACCGAAGAAAATTGGTTTCACTTTTTATTTATCTTCCGTAAGTGTTTTTTTTAAATTAAATTGGTTGAGTATTTACTTACGGCTTGGACGGCTCAATTTTGAGCCGATTCCAAGCCGCATTATAAGATTGGAGTTTTAGATTTTTTAAATCTTCCGTAAGTTTTTTTAGTTAAATTGGTTGGGTATTTACTTATAGCTTGGACGGATGAGAGGGAAATTGGTTTCACTTTTTATTTATATTCCCTAAGTTTTTTTATTAAATTGGTTGAATATTTATTTTGAGCCGATTTCAAGCCGCATTATAAGATTGGAGATAGTTGATTGCCTATATCAATATACATATCATTTTTAACAGCCTCAATCCGAGGTCTCTTAGGTTTACCAAATAGCTCTAGCAACTCCTCAGACTACTACAGCCCAACACATTGACTAAGGGTTTGCTTGGTAACGATGTTTTCATCGGTTTTGGGGTATTTTTGAATCGACCGTTTATGAAAACCTCTGTTTGGTAAATTTTATGAGGCACTGATTTTGGTAGGCTCAAAAATTTTACTAAAATCGGTGTAATATAATTTTGGGTGGCTTTATAAAACCCCAAATCTGTGGGTTTTGAACGATTTTATTAATTTTATTCCATTTATTCTTGTAAAACTCTTTTAAAATCGTTCGTTACTAAGCATGGATTGTATTGGTTTAAAAATCGCTACTAAAAACTACTCAAAATCGGACCTCTCATAATCGTTCATAACCGGTACTCTAAAAAATACCTCATAAACGCTACTCCCATAATTGTCAAGCAAACCCTAAATATATACTTTATTTTATCCAAATTATTCACTTGTCCTTTGTCAAACGCTTTCTTTATGAAAAAAAAAAAAGAATATGTCATTAGGTATATAGAAAATTCTTAGTGAACCGAAAGGAGGTACTGCAAGGCAAATCGATGCCACGTGTCCCCTCATGATTGGCCAATTTTTTTTCCAGACATCACCTTCCCCTTCTAACGTCAGAAAAAAAAATTTGACCAATCAGGAAGGGGTTACGTAGCAGACAGTTTGTCTTATGGTTCCCCGTTCGGTCTGTGTGGAATCACTCAGGTCTTACCGATCTCCACATAAGTTTCTCAAATATTATAATATGCAATCATGTCCTTAAAATTTGACATAGCCACATGGATCTTATCATTTTTCATTATAGGTCCCCATAGTTTTCCTTGTAACGAGCGAATTATATGATATGAGTGGGGTACGAGCAAGGATGGAGCTAGAAGTTTGAACTAGAATGAACTATGTTGGGTTTGGGTGGACTAGAGCATGGATAAACTCATATTAAAAAAAAAATTTGAGGTGGACTTCAGTCCACCTGAACCCTAAGGTAGCTCCGTCAAACAATAAGATTCATGACTTATGTTCATATATGCACAATTTAAAGGATGTGTATCAAAGAACTAAAAAAGTGACGAGCAGATTTACCGTTATTACTTCTAAACTAAAGTTATCTCCCTAGATGAAATAATTTGCTTAATATGGAACATGGCTGGTTTACATCTATTACCAACCAAACTATTTTACTCAAACTTGGAATCAAGGTTCGTAATATCGGTATCGAGATCGGTAATGGATCCTTTCTATGAGTAACAGGATCGACAATATCGGATCGACAAAAAAGAAGATCAATTTTTTTGGCATCGAAAAACAAATAATTGTTATTAAATTATTAAAGTTTTAGATTTTTTTATATATACATTTAGGCATAATTTTAAATTTTTTCTGTATTGTTTCTTAATAATTTTATAATTGAGTGAAATAATTTTAAGTATTTTTGGTTCGCGGATTTGGGGGGTGAAGTGGCCTAAATTCTGATTTTGGATCACTTCAAGTGTTTGGTTTGAGGATTTGTAGACAAGATTTACAGTAAAGTGATATGAATATTAAATTTTGTCTAGTACAGTTTTTTTTTCGAAGTGGAGTACGGAAGTAAAAAATTCTTATTTCCACTTCTCCCGTTTGGTTGGAATACCACTTACTCTCTACTTCAACACTTTCTAAATCATAAAAACTATAAAAAGTTATACTTTTCAACTACTTTAACAACCATCTACCTATACAAATAATGTTCTAAGAGGCTGTTCCAAGAGCGACGAAGTAAAAAATCTAGGGGTTTTGGTAACGTTAACACATTGAAAAATGTGCATTTTATATTGGTATTCCAACCATCACATTCATCAATGCATCTATCACATTTATCAATATATATATCAAATAATAGGTACATCGATAAATGTGCTAGTGGTTACCAATATAAAATATACATTTTTAAATGTATTAACATTTAACAAAATCCACTACGTGTAGGAAAAAACTTTGATACAGATCGATGTGTAGAAGTTTTGATACATCCACTGTATCACAAGTGGTCCCCCCTCTCTTTTCGTAAAGCGTGCAAGATCTTAACAATTGATTTGAATGGTTGAATTAACAATAAGATTAGATGACTTAAACAAGATCTAATGGTTGTAAACATGGGGATGCATAATAGGAGGGGATCTGGATCCCTCCTCTTTATGAGGAGGGATCCACATCCCCGATTTTTTGCATCCCCAAACATCTCCATGTTATCAACCGTTGGATATTGTTTAAGTCATATAATCTTAACCATTAATTGATTTGAATGGTTGAAATCAACGATTAAGATTATATGAGTTAAACAAGATCCAACGGTTGTAAACACGGAGATGCTTGTGGATGAATAATATGAGGGAATATAGATCCCTTCTCTATAAAATCCCCAAGCACCCCCTCATATTATGCATCCTCATGCATCCCCATGTTTACAACCGTTGGATCTTGTTAAAGTCATATAATATTAACTGTTGATTTCAACCATTCAAATCAATGGTTAAGATTAGATGACTTAAACAAGATCCAACGGTAACGTGGAGATGTTTGGGGATGCAAAAATTCAGAGATGTGGATCCCCTCTTGATATATAAGAATTTTTCTATATTGGTCCTTCTACAATACAAACTGTGTATTGATACATCCCATACAATTGCATTGTAAAATTGTGGAAGTATAAGAAAGTCCTTCTAATCTGGACCATTGGATCAATAATCAATGGTTCAGATTTTGCTTGTATCGATACACAGTTTGTATTTAAGAATTTTCATATATATATATATATATATATATATATATATAATGAGGCTTCAAAACGGATCAAAAGTGAGCCGTCTAAGCCGTTTGTAAATACTCAATCATTTATTTAAAAATAAATGTTATCTAAAAAAATTGTTGGGAAAAAAATTAATTTGTTATAAATAACTTCTTGGAGAATCAAACTTGACCAACCAAGAAGAATGACTCCCACCTTAACCTTATAAGCTAGAAGTGATGTTTGATTATAGTTATATAATATTATGTAGTTAAACAATTAGTTAAAATTTATTTATTTATTATTTTTAATTACATGAGAATATACGTACAACTTAGATGACTAGCATTTTCAAGACTTTTATAAAGAGTAGAAATATATCCATAACAAATTATAATTAAAATATATTTAAAATATTTTATAGTCATATTAGAAAATTTTATTTTACGTGCACCACACGTGCATTTACTAGGCTAGGCTCGACCGGTTCTGAGTCGGTTCATGGTTGGACTGTGAATTTTTTTAAAAAGAAATGCCAAAATAAATGGCCTTTGGCCTTAAAAAAATTAGATTTAAAAAATAGGCTTATGAAAAACTATTTTAAATAAATAAACTTTATTAATTTAAAAATTTTATATAACATTTTTTTGGTAAATTAGAAAAAATAAAATTATATATTTTATTTACAATTTTATCTTCAAGTCGTGTACTTCCAAAATTTCGGTAATGTCATGCTTCTTTTCTTGCTACAACATAATATAGATATTTCACGCTAATATTTTAAAATGACCCTAATATTTTAATATTTTTTTAATATATATTATTTTTGTTACATAAGTCAGTGTTTGTTGATACAATTATGTTTGAGTTTCTGTTTTCAATCTTTCTTTGTAATACCGCAAATGATGTTTGTAGAGAGGTTGAAAGTAGAAACTAAAGCATAAGTCACATAAAAATAATATACGACTTATGTTTGAATTTTTGTTTTCATACTCTCTTCAAGCTTTCTTTGTAATACTACAAAGGAATCTTGTAGAGAGGTTGAAAGTAAAAACTCAAACATAAGTCGCATAAAAAAAATCTATCTAACAATAATAACGAATATTGAAAAATGATACATTTTTTCACGAAGATGCAAGATACTAGATACACTTGTCTAGATGCCTACGTACATTTCCTATGCCACAATTAGACTTTCATTGTATTTGTTTCCCACAATACAAACATTCAACAAGAATTCTACGTGATATTATTCTTTCGGTAATTATAAAGTCTGCTAAAGTGGTGTCAAATTTATGATCTCATCCAATTATGATTAATTCTTTCTCCGTAGCATAGTGTTCACTGAGATTGTGCATATTGAGATCCTTGTATCTCTTGATGTTACAACGAGGATTGGGGATCTTGTATCCCCGAGCTTACGGTGTGGATTGAAATTGTTGATCATGCCGTCGCTGTAGTAGTGGTTTATTTTCCATAATAGAAAAAGTAGAATTTTTGCTGAAAATCACTAGATTGCTTTGTAAATATTAGAAAAAGAAAAGAAATGTTATAGTACATTTATAAAAATTATGTTATATTTATATAAATTTTTTAATGTCAAATGACCACAAATATTCTTACAATATAGCTATTGTAAAAATATTTGGGTCATTTCCCTTAACAACGTTGGAAACACGGATTATTGAAATGTACCCAGACCCGACCCGTAGGTCCGCAAATCTCACCGTTCAAGGACGAGTAACACAGAGAGAGAGCGCGCTGTGTTAGGGTTCGGCGCTGCCACCGCTCGCCGGTCCACCGACGTCGTCGGATCTCCAACCCCGCCGCTGCCGATCTCCTTTCCGTGTAATTTCTCCACTCCTCTCTCCTTCTTTTTTCCCTCTGCTCTTTTGTTAGGGTTTGGTAAGTATCGGCGACCGATATATCGGATATTTCGGACGTCAGTGGTTCGGACAATTTTCGGACGATTTCTTGTTTTTCTGAACCCGTATTTGCAACATATATGATCAAGAACTGTACTTAGCTGCTGGAAGCAACTCGATGCACGCACTGTAGCTTTCTTTAGAACGTTCGTCACGGGCTACATTTGTTTGTACAGAAAGAGCGAAGTCCGATTGGCGATGAAGAGCGAGGTGGCGGAGAAGGAAGCGCAGCAGCCCGCGAGCCTTCCTGCCAGCGACGTGGATCATCAGCCGGAAGAGATGGTTTCGGATCTTTCCAATTTTGAGTAAGTAATCCGATACTGCCTTTTTAATTTTCATGTTGTTTCCGTTTCATCAAGAAATTATGGCTCTGTTGTCGGGATAAGCCTTTGATTGAAAAGAGATGGTCGTGGAATGCGTTCATACATACTTATAAGGTTTGGTATTCACGAAGATTATGAAAAGTTGTAGTCTTTAGCTGCTTTCGTATGCTGCCTATCGAACCAATCGAACCAAACGACGAAAAGTTGTTGTAAAGCAATATCGTGTTTGGTAGGATCAGGCTTTTTCAGTGTTGAAATTTGTTGACTATGGCAACACTGGACATGTATTAATTAAAATGTTAAGGTATACACTGGAATCTCAGTGAAAGCGCAAGGAGCTTTGGTAATCTGTAGCAAGCGCTGACCAAAGTATATTATGAAAATACTTGGTCATTTTTTCTTCTAGAATATATGTGGTATGACAATAAGTGAGAGGATTTGTGCCTAAAGAAACAAAAACAAATAAGATAATTGACATTTTGTTATCTTCCCTAGATTCCCAAGCCTAGAAGCTTTTAAATTTAGTTTGCTTAAGGTTGTGAAAAGCACTAGGCGGCCACCTAGATCAATGCGGTTAAAATTTTTTTTTTTCCAAAAAATCTACTAAAAATTGCAGAAAAAGTTCCTAAAATCCAAAAGCATGCATAGTTGGACATTAGGGGGGGGGACTAGATGGACGCCTAGGCGGACCTCGGACGGCACCAGATACCACCTTTTAGAACACTGAGTTTGCTACAATAAATTATGAGGCAACCCTTAAAAAAATATAGGAACACTATTCCCTTGACACTTTCACTCATTAATCCTGCAATTGATCCTGCATGGAGAAAACTTATAAGTTATGCATGCCTATTCTATTACTCTAATCATTTCAAGACACTTTTTATTCATTATATTGCCTTGAGGTTTATCTAGTTTGATCAGTGGAGTCGTGGACATAGTTATTTGGGTTGTCTTTACGTGGACAACTACTTTCCTGAGTTTGACCACTACATACTTGGGCCTTTGATCCACTTAAGAGCATGTCGTTTGTGTGTCTATATATGTGTATTTGGTAGGGTAGAATTCATAGAGAATCCTACAATAAGTGCTCATGTATTTCATTTTGATAATTAATTAATCCTATTGTTCTTTTTGTTATTATTTGTTGATTGATACCTTCGTTGAAATTCATCTTGTAAATCGGGTTGCTATTTTTCTTTTGGATTGGTATTGTTGCATTGGGTGCTGCATGGTGCCGCATTTGACGCTACGAGATCCGGAGTACAGTTCCTAGGGGGCTAGGGAACCCAACTATGGTCAAGGGTCATTTCACCATGCCTTATAATTTACACCAACAATTTGGTATTTTCGCCTAATATCTTTGGCCTGGTCCCACTTGTTTAATGGATGGAGAGTACTACTAATTGCTTCCTTACCTTTTATTCCGAAATGCAAGCTATAATTAATACTATGCTAAATGCTCCCTAAGCTTTTACTCCTAAAAGTAAGCTATACTTGTCAACATCTGATATGGTATTATAATATGGAGGAAGACCTTTCATTACCATATAAACATCTCTCTTCTAGTTTTTCTTCCACTCTCCCCCAAATCCCATTCTTCATCCTTAATCACATGCACTCCTCTTCAGTATGTGGTGTACATGGAAGCTTGTGTGTCTTATTTAAAGTTTATCAACCTACAAGCAGGCATAACTTGATTCATTCCAAAGTTATTTAGTTCTAACTGCTTATATTGAGTACTAAATCGGTTCTCAAAAAGTCCATTTTTTGGTGGATTCGGGACAAAACTAGGATTAAGTGACGAGGGTGACCAAAATTTAAGTTTTACCTAATTACCTGATATTTGTGCTTGCGGAAGGGGGGTGATATTAAGATTTACCTAATTACCTGGTATTTGTGCTTGCAGAAGGGGGGGGGGGGGGGGGTGATACATTAAATACCTTCTGAACTTTTATATTGAGTATTTGTTCATTCATCAAAATTAGGATGAATATTTATCTTTTAAGTAGTCACGTGTCAAACTAGCGATAAAAAGTGTGACATCCCACAAAAATAAATACATCCCCCTTATAAACATTGTAGTTTAGTCCCCCCCACCCCCCCCTTCGCCGCCGCCGCGCCCCAATACCAAACCCTATCCCTAATTCCATCTTTTCTTGGAAACTTAGGGTTTCTAAATACCCATAGTTTCTCTCTTAATGCTCTCATCCTCATTCGGAGATGACGCTAGTTTCGGTGGTGGCTCCTGCGGATGGCGTGTTGTTGGAATTAGAAGACATCGGGAGCTCCGTCGAGTCGCTGTCTCGAGTCATAGAGTTCCAGAAGGGACTGTTCCACAGCCAGATCGACCAGCTTCAGGAGCTCGTCGTCGCCCAGTGCAAGCTCACCGGCGTCAACCCCCTCTCTCAGGAGATGGTACATTTTCCCCCCTTTCAAAAATCTAGGGTTAGTGTTTTGATGGTTCCATTTTTTTTTTCTTTTCCTCAAATTTTGTTGAATTTGGGGTGATCGTTGGTGAAAGATTTAATCTTTGAAGAGAATTTGGTTGCTGGGATGATAAAAACGTCCTTTTGCAAATTCATTGGAGAAATTCTTGATGGTTAATGTGCTTCTTGGAAATTAAATAGTTTGATTCGATATTTCATCAAAAATGTTTGTTGTTAAATGGGTGGCGGTAATGGATGTGCGTGTATGTTTGTTGTGTTGGTGTGTGTTTGTTGGGGGTGGTGGTGGTGGTGTTGTTCTTTGATCGTCCACAGTTTAGTTGATCGGATATTTGGATTCGAAAATTCGATCATACGGTTCCTGATGTGCATTTTAAAATTAAATAAGTAGATGTCTAGTTATTGTGGTTGTATTCATGGGCAAAGAGGTTAGTATTCATAGAAAGCTACGATCTTGCATTGACTACGATCTTGCATTGACTTGGTGGGTGAGTTAAGGAAAGAACATAAATCATTGTTATTTTAAAAGTTGAATTCATGCCGGATCTGGTTTCACTGTTGGATAAGGAAATAACAAAGTTAACCTCCATCTTATTGACTTCATCATTTGCTAAGTATATTATTAAAAAGAAATGTGCTTGTACTTAAGTACGGACGAATGTTAGTGCTTATCATTGTAAAGGGATAGAGATAGTATTCATGGTTCAATTAAAATGTTTGGTCCTTCAAAGGTAAATAGGAGTCAATTGACCCTGCCATCAGGATGGGTTAAATATAGGCTTACTTTTTTTTTTTTTTTGCTTCGATTCTCTAGAAAAGGAAAAAAATATAATCAACTCTGTTATTAATTTAAGTAAAGGATGCAAGAACTGTGAGATTGAAGTGCCCTTCAATATGCCCTTCATGCTACTGACTGTGTATAAGTTCTCTCTCTCCCCTATATTCTCATTGGCATTCACATTGCACATGGATATTCATATACCATCCAAAATATGCTTTTATGTTAGCTAGTTAGAGCCTTTAGTTAAGTCATTTTTTGTTAGAGCCTTGGGTCATTTTTGTTGTTTCACTTTAGCTTAACATTAAAAGCTCACAGGTTTTGCATTTTGTTTTTGGTGCAGGCTGCGGGTGCACTCTCAATCAAAATTGGTAAGTTATTATTGTTGTTATTTTGATATAAGCTATTTTCTTCTTCTTTGGTAACATAATTACATACTTAACTATAATCTTGATGAATCTCCCCACATTCTATAAAGCCCATCCATGTCTTAGTAAAAAATGAAGCTTTCACCCCTCTTTTTGTTTCCTTCTTTCTTGATTAATCAGATTCTTAATCTAAGGGAGAAGTATTTTCAACTCTCAAGTAGTTTACTCTTTTTTCCTCTAATTTACTTTAAAAAGGCAGTTAAATCTTAATTGCAGTTCTTTGCTGCAACCATTGCTGCTGCTGTGAATGTTGTCTTTTTATCATCACACCAACATTAATTAAATATAAGAAACAGAAGAATTTTCATATCACAGGTACATGGTTAAGGTTTGAAGTTGTGTGGGATTGGTAGTCGCAAGTGGAATCATTTTTTGTTATTGATTTTGTCTTTCGTATGATTCCGCTTGACCTGACGTTTATAATTGTTTATTTTCCATAATAATTCTTTTGTGATTGATCTTTTAACATTCATGTATATGTTTGTGTTGTAGTTGCTACAACTGACCTTGGTCCTTGATACTAAGTTTATTATTATCATTCTTTACCTTTCACAGAACTGGTTTTTGACACAATCACTATTGCATGTACTGGGTTGCGTCCTGTTGTCTTACCTACTACAATTAATTCATGATTATCTTATAATTTCCAATATCTCCCCACTAGATACATGTAAGGAAAAATAAATATTGATGATAACAATATTCTGACTTCTCAATGATTAGGAAATAACATTTATATTAGTAAAATGTTTCCTTGTGATACACCTTTCTCTCTCTCAGATTTATTAAATGTTAAAGTGTCACAAAAGATACATGTTTTGCCTCTTCCTCTTTTTAAGCTCGGGGAATTCCATACATCCTTAACTGTGTCTTCTTGTACTAATATCCAGATATTTTTATAACTGATCTATATTATGTCTATGTTATTCTATAATGAAATTGTATTGTCCTTTTACAGGGAAAAGACCAAGCGATATGCTCAACCGTAAAGCAATAATGTATATGCAGTCAATTTTCTCTATAAAGGATACTATTGGCAAGAAAGAAGCCCGTGAAATCAGCGCTCTTTGTGGAATTACAGTTACACAGGTTTGTTGACCACTTCTATTTACCAATCATAATTTTCTCCTTGCCTTGTGCACCTTCATTCATGTCATCTATAAATTTAATTGGTATGGAGCTGTCTCCATGACATAGTGTCTGCCATTCTCTTGTTTTACACATTCATTAAAGATTGCTAATACATTATGCTGCTATAATTTGGTCTTAGCTATTTTGTTCTTAGTGGTGATAACATTTGGCCATTGTAGTATCAGTCAGATTAGACATGGTCAGAATTACTGACAATTAAGTTTTTTACTCTCTTGTATGCTTATTGAGTTCCCAAGTTACTGAAAGTCTAAGGAAATAGTGTGGGTAATTTTGCAATTTTACTTGCCTTTTTGTTGAAAGTGGAGGTTACATTATGACTAGAATGAGATAACTCTCATTAGGCTAAAAGCCTAGTAATATATAGAAAATACAAAGCATGTGACATCATTAACAAAATCACTAATCTAACCTAGAAATGTAAGTTATCCTTTGAAATTTATTTAGTGATATTCATTGGATTTTATAGGTCTTTTTAGCCACTTCGGTATACCTTTTCAGTCTAGTTTCTTATTTATAATTTTATACAAAAACTGTGATTGGCTCCAAATTATTGGTAAATCCTGAGTAGAAACTTTTTTGTTTTCCTTGTCATGCTTCTCTTATGAACTCTGTTACGTGTCATAAAGGAAGAAATTGGATGAGATGCATTGGTTCTATAGTAATGTTACTGATGTGCAGGTGAGGGATTATATCTCTAGTCAGCGGTCAAGAGTGCGAAAGCTTGTTAACTTATCACGGGAGAAAGCAACCAGGTCAGAAGTGTCAACGGCAACTAGTGATGGATGCTCGTTAAGTCCTGATGAAACCCTGCTTATCAGCAAGGAGGCATCCAATGATACAGTCGATCACATAACTATCGAAGAATGTACACAGGTCCCAGAGACCTCAGGGAATTTGACTGCTGCTTGCTCACAGGTTCCTGGGGATTCTGGGAGTGCTACTACTGTTTGTACACAGTTTCCTGCAAACTCAGGGAATACAACTATTGTTTGTAGCCAGGTTATTGTGAACTCAGGGGGGAATACCATCCCCGTTTCTACACAGGTTACTGGGAATATGGGGATTGTCATTCCTTGTTACACACAGGTTCCTGTGTATGTCACTCCTCAGTACTCAGTGGATGTTGCTACTGTTTGTACACAGCAACCTGTGGCTGTTTCAGCGGTTCAAGGAGGTCAGCACAATCCTATAAAGACTGATCTTAACACTGTGGAAGGTGGCCCTTCAAGTTCACAGAAAGAAGAAACTATTCCTGGTGTTGATTATGATGATAAAAAGTTTTTGGAAAACATTTTTAATTTGATGAGGAAGGAACATACTTTTTCTGGACAGGTGAAGCTTATGGAATGGGTTCTTCAAATTCATAATACGGCCGTCTTGAGCTGGTACTTAGAAGTAACTTGATCTTGGGCTTCAGGTGATGAAATTGAGAGATTGGTCATTCACTCACAAGGATGTATATTTTTTTTCAGGTTTTCAACCAAAGGAGGTATTATGATATTAGCTACATGGCTTAGCCAAGCAGCTCTTGAAGAACAAACAACTGTGCTTCTCGTTCTTTTTAAGGTTAACAATTTGTTTGATGGCTTTTGTGCTATATTTAGTATGTATATAATGCCTAAATATTTCTATTTCCTTAGGTACTATGTCATCTGCCACTACGTAAAGCTCTGCCAGTCCAAATGACAGCCATCTTGCAAACTGTTAATAGGTTGCAGTTTTACAGGACTTCAGGTGTGCGAGTACAACTTCGCATATGGTGCCATTAAAATTTCACTTTTCAAACATCACAATGACCTTTAGTTATTTAAAGTTATCTGGCACTGTTTCATCCTTTGTATTAATTGGCATTGCAAATATATAGGTGTTTACTAAAATGGGTCGTCGATGATTATTCCCTAGCTAAAGCCTAATACTGAAATTTGATGTTTCATAAATAGATTGTTCTCCAAGATTGCTAATAGACGGTTAGGTAGGTAATTGGTATCAAAGCAGTCAAGATGTATTCAGCTTTATCCTAGTTTATATAGATCTTGCTCTGTGACGTGAACCTGCTCCTCGAGGATGTGATCACCAAGCCTTTAGCGGCAGAAGACCTAAACCTTTTTGGTTATCGGGCGCTTTGCTCAATTGTTCAGTGCAGCTATACAACTATATTAAGGAACTGATGGACAATTAACCGAAATGGAGAAGGCGGCCAAAATAGACAATGGGTTGTTATAACTCATAACTAAAGGCACTTATTGTCTACTATTTGGACTTTGTATGTGTTTGCAAAATGACGCAAAACATGTTTTCAATAAGGTAATCTTTTGCAAAAATTTGATCAAGAAGGGATGCTGGAGTCGAGTCATGAGAGTATATGCTCAAATAATGGTACAGGTTCTTCAAACTCCAAAGAGGATAATAGTAGAGAAAGGAACAGTTGGCATGTACACTTAGACTAACATTATCATAATAGATGGCAATGCTAGTGGTGAAACACAAATGAATGAAAAGTTTCAGCCATCTTCGTAGTGCTGCAAGAATGTGAGAAATGCCTGTCATTGCCTTGTAATAGTAGGGCATATTCCTCATCAGCTTCAGTTTCCATGTTCTAATCTAAAGTTTTGAAATAAAATTTAGTAAATAGCTTGACAAAGGAACTTCATAGTACTTTTCTTTATGCTTTACTCTGACCTATCTATTTATCTAAATTTGTAGAAATTTTTATTTTTTAGTAAAAACTTGTGGGACCCCTAAGTCCTTGTGTTACATGCCTCATCTAAAGGCACTTCATGAGGCATAAATTTCATGCACGTGCCACGGTTGGAGTCATCTTCTGAGACCAGTCGCCTTCCGAACGCACTTGGGGGGTTTTCTCTCCATAAGCACTTGGATGTCACTTCAATGTTCAAAGTTATCGATACTATGCATGTAAGATGGACTATCGAGCAATTAAGATGTAATGTTGATCAAGAAGCAAAATGTACAATGAATAAGTTGTGTGTGAAATAAGCATGTTTGAACTGGATTAGTGGCAATATATAATAGAAAGAAGTAGAAATGATTGCACTTACGGGGAGTTAGAGCCAACTTCAGTTTAGGATAGGAGGAGGTAGATTATCCTGGATGGGTTTAGACATGAATTGGTAGACTGATGTGACACTTGGGATAAAGGTATGCTGGTTGTCAAGTTGCTAGGACTTGGGATGGACCAATTGGGCCTGTAAAAAGTGATTGCAGCTGCTAAAGTCTGCAAAGGAGATGCCGAGATGGCACATGATATTGCTGAATGGGAGAAAATGGTTTATTTGTAGCTGACAGAGATTTTAGAATAAAGGCTTTATTGCTGTTCTAGGTAATTAAAATGCTATATCAATCAAACCAATATCTAAAGTACATTTCTTGTTCTGTTTGAATATAAGCCAATCACTGTTTGGTACCCACTTATTTTCCCTTCGCAAAGTACAAGCATTCTAGTATTTTGCTCTTGACTGTGTCATCTAAGTTACATCTGCTTGTACTTTTTTTTTATATTTTTCATGGTGAGCCTTTTGAAACTTACTATCTGATTTGAAGTTCAGACATATCAAACAAGGCGAAAATCCTTTTATCTAGATGGAGCAAAATGTTTGTTAGAAGCCAGGCTTTAAGGGATACTTCATCTAGGAATCTCCTGAAGAATGGTCAGGAGATAATTCAAAAAGACAGGTATGTATTATTTTTCCCCTTCTGGTGAAATTTATTATTTTGTTTTCCTTTTAATTCAACATCTGAATGAATGATTTCTTTGCTATTGTTCAATTATAGGATCAGCGATATTCTTGGTGACGGGTCATGGCCGTCCAAGATGGATCTTCCTGTAAGTATCTATGAAATCCATGGCCTGAAACTTTGAATACCGAGCATGCTTTAATTCCTTTATTCTTATTTTATTCCCTCTGTTTGTAGGATGAGATCCTTGCTCTTGCTGGAAGTATTGATGATAGCAGGTAATCATCTTCATTCTGCTGTTGTGTTAGCTAGGGAATGGGACATATGTTGTTCAGGGTGCTGTCGGGGTGCCAAAAAGGCAGGGTTTTTTTTATTTAGGGCCTCCTGTCCATGTGTTTTGGTTCCCCAAGATGCCTTTGGCTTCTGAAAGATCCGCCCAGGCCCAGGCCCAGGCGGTGGCGGTGGCGGTGGCGGTGGCGGAAGCTGGGTTGGGCGTTTTTTTAAAAATCAGTTGGGTTTGTTAGTTTTTCTTCTAAATCAGTTAGGCGGTCAATGAACTTGTTCTTACGGATGATGAATGGGAATGATGATGAGGATATTTGAGATTGGCAATTTCTTTGAAGACTATGAATTATCCTTTTATCTTAATCTTTTGTCTTTACTCTTTACTTTTATATGATTCTTATGATCTAACTATGCTTATTAATTTAGTTTTACTTCTAGTATTTAGTAACATACAATGAGTATTGAGAACATGAAATGCTACCTTAGTTTTACAAGTTAATTTGAGTTTTTGGGATGAGAGAGAATTTACATAATGCTAGAGAGGGTACTTTTAGAGCATTTTGACCCCGCCCTTCCAATTTAGATTCTACCGCGCTGTGTAGCGCCCCGCCCCATACAACATAGGGTTGAACTAGATGATTTGAGCAATTTCCATTTCGGACTCTTCCTGTCTAGCTATAATACCCTGGGCCCATCTGGTTCATCCTAGGGCTTGCAACCCGAAAAATAGTTGATCATAGTTCTTAATGAAGGCTAGGTTTCCCCGTTTGTTCACAGTTTCATGTTTATGATGGCAATGTAGAAGCCACATGTTGGAAATAAGGATTGAAGAGCTTGAACTTGTGTTCGTCGTGTAACTTCATTTGTATTATTTCTAGAACTTTATCAACTTAATTAATTGTCAGAGTAGTTCTTCTGATCTATTGTTATGGTGTCATGTCAGCGAAAGGCATATAGTTGGGAATTCATAGAGGTTATATATATATATATATATATATATATATATATATATATATTTGACTTTCGTCTTCTAAATCAATAATTCCTGTTTCCAAATGGTTTTGAACATTTTTTTTCCTTAGCACAACTAAAGAAATCAAAGAACGTAGGAAAGTTAGGCTGGTGGAGTATCCAGATCATAAAATGGCAGGCAGGGGTGTGCCGGTTGCTAGAGCAGTGCCATCCAACCAGAGTCGGCCGATGTCGGCAGATGACATCCAGAAGGCAAAGATGCGGGCAATGTACATGCAAGACAAGTACGGGAAAACCAAGAAAGCGGAAGAACCGAAAGCCGCCGCCGCTTCATCTTCTCAGGTGCCTGCCAATGGAGTAGTACCTCAGTTGAGAACATCTGAAGTTAAGAGACCGACGACGAAAGTTAAGATCGTAACCCCAATCAATCCGCAGAGGAACTCAGCTTCTCAGGAACACTTGTTGGAGATGCTGAAGAAAGACCAGCTTCAATGGCAAACTCCACCAGGTACTTTTGTTTTCTGTATTCTTACATGCTTCTTTAAGTCTGGCGTAGTGGTCTCTGCAGGTTTTCATGGTACTGTAGAAATGACGATGGTCGGCTAAGCCTGATTGCTATTATGTTTCTTTTTTCTAACATGAAGATGAATAGAGGAGCTAGTACTATGTACTTGAAAGTTTTAGTTTGTCCATCTATAATAATCTAGTTTTTTTTTTAACCTTGGCTTGTGAAGATATGCAAGAAAAGTGTTGATCATTGATATTCTTCTGAAAAATTTAATTTCATGCATATGTGCATGCAGAGGTTAGGATGAAGCCTTCATGGAGAGTAGGAGCCGGAGAGGACAGTAAGGAAGTTCAAGTCCAGACGCAGAGGAACGGGAGGGAGAAGGAAACATTCTATTCCAACCCCCTAGATATTCCGCCCAATCCAAAGGAACCATGGGACATCGACATGGACTTCGACGATAGCCTCACTATGGAAATACCACTCGAGCAGACAGACGACTTGGAATCTCCGGCAGTTGCAGCTGCTGCTGCTGCCGCCTCGGATGATGCAGATGCTGGCCCTTCAAGCTCTCCCTGTAACAACAGCCGGGCTGCCGCAGCTGAGGATTCCACCGCCAGCACTTCAGCAGCTGCTGTAGCAGCTCCCTCGCCAGCAGCAGCAACCGGCCGTGGCCTCCCGGAGCCTGACATTGAGCTGCTTGCCACACTTCTCAAGAACCCGGACATAGTCTATGCCCTGACCTCCGGCCAGGGAAAGAACCTGTCCAACAACCAGAAGGTGGCCCTGCTCAATTTGGTCAAGACTACTGGCGTTGGGCTGGCTGGTATTGTAAATGAATTCGCCAGTGTTACTAAAGAGGTGCAGGTGCAAGTGTCCGAACCCGAGCCCTTGCCCGAGCCCGAGCAGACATCTCTTCCATCTCCGACACCTCCTGCGAGTGCCACCCAGGTATGAAGTAATTATCGTGCATATCGAAACTTTTTGCAATGCATTATTCTCTTTGTCGATTCTGACTGGGGTTCTATACTACTTCAGGTTGGTTGGAGGTCTACACAATTGCAACTCCAATATTCTGTCACCACCGGTCCTAACCTTGCCTCTCATGCACTGCCTCCTCCTCCTCCTCCTCCGCCGCCGCCGCCGCCTCCGCCGCCCACAATCCCTATGGACGCTATCCACCCCAGTGCGAACCATATGGCCTTCAACCACCACCAAGCTCAGTCTCTCCTCGTGCTTCCTCGGGTCCCGACGACCATACTGCCGCCACCGCAGTTGACCGTACCCGCCAATCCCTGGCCACCTCAGCAGCACCACCGATTACCGGTACCTAATTTACAACCGACGGTGATGATGACAACGACTACGGCCTCATCGTATGGTCATGCTCCGTTGTGGCAGACTCCAAACCCTCCTGAAATCATCTTGCCCCCAGGTCATTATCAATTGAACCACCACCCTTCTCCGATGCCGTTGTTTCCTCCACCTCCAATGAAACCACAATCGCGTGCATTGCCTCAAACCATGTTGTATCCGTCCAAAGCTCCAGCGTGGCTGCCTTCTGCCGCAAAATTCACAGGAGGTCAGAACTTGGTGTCGGTTTCTCGGACCGGTTACCCTTACAACTTCATAAATGGTCCTGTTGTTTACCCTGCTAACAGTAATAATACTAATAACAACTACAACAGTAATAATATGGATCTTTGGAGGAGAAACGAGTATCCTAATGGGTCAGGGATGGAGACTTGGGGTGCCCGGAGCAGGCAGTCGTCTGATGTCTGGTACGACCAGAACTTTTCGGATCCGAGAAGGGAGTACGGAATGAGTCAGCAAGCCGATTCGTCGATGCAGGGATATTCCTGGCACAACATTGATAAGATGTGGCAGAACTGGGACCGGGACCGTAACAGGAGGCGGTGACTGCCCAGAATTGGCAATGGGGGTGTTTTCCCTTAGGATGTGAATAGGTGTTGATAGTGGCTCTACAGAGCCGCAGCTGACATGTGTAGTGGGAAAAAAATAACATTCCATTAAAATTCCAACCTATAAAATGCAATGGGAAAGCTCAACAGAGTGCATCTTTTTCTGCTACATTGCTTCCTTCCTATCATTCTGTTTGCTTTCACTATATGTTGACGAGGTTCAGTTCCAGAGTTCAAGTTGACCCCAATATGTTAATATTCGAACTGTAACCTCCTCATGCCATTTTTCTGACAATACAATGTCGACATAAAAAACCCACCTCTAGCAAGTGTTTCATGAAGTTTTTAGTCAAAACAAACCTTGGTTACTGAAGTTTCGCTTCATAATTTTTTGTTAGTATTCTTGGTCTCTGTGTCCATCAATTTTCAGAAAAGTTTGCTAATATCAGACTCAATGGGCATTACCAAGGACAAAGTTAGACTATATCATCCTGATGGATCATTTTGGTAGATTGTTTTGTTATATAAAAAGTTGAGAACATATCCATACTATAAGAAAAGTTTAGACTTCATTGTAATTTTTTTTTTTCCCAATAATATCTTTGTTTATGTTTACTTTTATTAAATTTAAGCTTGGATAAATTATATAATTATACATAAAAAATAAAATAATAGTAGTTGTAGTTTGCTATTTCCAAGTAGTACAGAATTAAGAGTTTTTGTTTTTCTAAAGTAGTAAAACAGTTAGATGTAATATATTAGTTATAGTAACCCGTAGAAGTAGGATATATACTTGGATTGAGGTTATAAAAGAAAGAAAAAAGGTTTTTGCTAATGTCATATCCACCCTAAACACCAACGACAACAAAGTTTCTATTCCAAATTTTCTGCCCAGCTACATAAATCCTCACCTCATTCAGCTCATTCAACAAAGTTTTACTTTGATGGTCAGCTATCTACCGCAGCCCTCCCTCCATCTTGGGCATTAACCACAACATAAGCGGAAGTTACTAATGACTAAGTAATGTTCACATGTATTGCAATGCTAGTTTTATTTGTCTCTCGTTAGTTTATTTAAAAAAAAATTAAATTGGTTGAGTATTTATTTACGGTTTTAGATTTTTTAATCTTTCGTAAATTTTTTTTAAAAATTAAATTGGTTGAGTATTTACTTACGACTTGAACAGATAAAAGGGAAATTACTTCAACTTTTTATTTATCTCCCGTAAGTTTAAAAAAAAAAAATTGTAATTAAGTATTTACTAATGTCTTGGACGGATAAGAGAAATTTTGGTTTAAGTTTTTATTTATCTCCCGTAACAATTTTTTTAAATTAAATTGGTTGAGCATTTACTTACGGTTTTAGATTTTTTAAGAGGAAGTTAGTTTAAATTTTTATTTCGGGTCCGACTATATACACCCGACCATCTATTTAACACATTCCATATTAAATTAAATTAAAAGTAAATATATATAAAGACATGATTATCCATTTTCCACCCCCCCTTCCCTAATATAATTTATAAACACATCCCAAAATTAAAATTTTCTCTCTTATATCCAATAAACATCTTCTTCTTCCTCTTTTTCAAAGTTCCAAGCTCACCCTAAATCCAAAAAATTCTACATTGTTTTGTGAAGAAAAAAATACCATGGAGCATCAAAAAACACTTGGAAGGAACAATGTAAGTTCTATCATTACGTTTTTTGTGATTTTAAGTAGTGTATGAAAAGATTTCGTGTGGTTTTAACAATATTTTATGGTGTTCGAATCACAAACAGTGATTCACAACCAAAATAAAGGATCGTTTCAACTAATTTAGGTGTTCGATTTAAAAAAGAGAGTAAGAACATGATCAAAATCACTCACCCCATCGATCTTCTACGGGTTGCTCCTCCATTATGGGGGTGAATCCTTCTTCTGAATTTGCTGTGGTGGCCGAACAATCCGAGAGTTCCACGCCAAAAGTGTGTCGAACAATCCGAGAGCTCTATGCCGAAGACTAGGGTTTGTAGAGAGGGGACCGGGTGGGTAGTATAGAGGGAGGACCTGGTGGGATGTGTTAAGGAATTTTGATAGTTTAGGAATTGATTATTATGTTAAAATTGAAAAGGGTAAAATAGTAATGTAGTGGGGTGTGTTTAGGATTTTGATAATTTTAATTTAGTTAAATTTTGGTGTGTTTAGTATTTGGGGTGTGTTAAGTAGAGGGTGGGGTGTGTATAGTTTTTATTTATCTCCCGTAAGTTTTAAAAAAATATATTTGGTTGAGTATTTACTTACGGTTTTAGATTTTTTTTAATCTCCTTTGAGTTTTTTTTAAAATTAAATTGGTTGAGTATTTACTTACGGTATCGACGGATGAGAGGGAAGTTACTTTCACTTTTTATTTATCTCCCGTAAGTTTTTTTTTTTCAAAAATTAAATTGAGTATTTACTTACGGCTTGGATGGATAAGAGGGAAGTTGGTTTTTATTTATCTCCCGTAAGTTTAAAAATAAAAATTATAATTGGTTGAGTATTTATTTTCGATTTTTGATTTTTTTAAATCTTCCGTAAGTTTTTTTTAATTAAATTGGTCGAGTATTTACTTACGGCTTGAACGGATAAGAGGGAAGTTGGTCATCTCAAAAAAGAAGAAGGGAAGTTGTTTCACTTTTTATTTATCTCCCGTAATTTTTTTAAAAAATTAAATTTGTTGAATATTTACTTATGGCTTGGACGGCTCAATTTTGAGCCGATTCCAAGCCGCATTGTACGTCTCCCGTAAGTTTTTTTTAAAATTAAATTGGTTGAGTATTTATGTCACGTCCCAGTACCGAAATACGGAGACCGACATAGCCGGCTACCCGATACAAGGTATAATATGTCGTACGGTGATCACGGTTGTAACTAGACAAGGGGATGCATACTACAATAAAGTCTTCCTAGGACTTCACAGAACATCTATGTCTCAATCAGTCAAACAATAAGCAATAAGATATGAACATATATGATAAAGCAATAAGGCGTCCCCGATGCTCTATCGAAATGGTCAAGAACAAGCTATTACAAAATGTCAATCTAGTGCAAGGTCAATAGTACATATCATTATCAGCTGTAGTATGAATTTACACAAATATGTACAGAACTTACCGACTAAAGAATGTCGGTGGCTAAACGTCCAAAATAATAAAAAAATGCTAAAGTGGGGAAGAAGAAAACCTACTTAAGTCCCCCGCCGACCATGCTCCTAGTATGCACCATCGGTCAGGTAGAAGGTAGAGTCATCAGGCTCCGCTACGAAATCTGGCCAAACAAAACCAGCGGGGTCAAACCCCGAATAACAAGTACCAGAAGGAAGCACAAGAGAAGAAACAAAACCAATAACTAAAATAAAATAAAATAAAATAAAAGAGAGCAAGGTATGTGCCAAATCAGAGGCATGTATTCTGTTATCGAAACAGTATGACACCTCTACAACCAAACAAGGACAAGCGGTGCCGAACTATACCGAGACAGAGTACAGTCCACGGATTTGGTCAAACTAAGGTATCTGCATCATAGTTTTGGTCCATAGAATATCGTAACACAACAGTCCAACCCCACAATCAAACAAGGACAATGGTTGGATCATCGCGCCACGACAATCCATGTCCCTAGACTACTTAGCAGATGGCAATACACATTCAGAATAATTTAATTAAACGGTCAATCAATCCTACGGCTTGCTAGGTGATGTCTGGGTAACCCCAGTAATGCAATATAATGGAATCCTTAAATCGTGCTATGTCCGAGTAGGGCTAACCGAACCAATAATATACAATATGAATAAATAAATAAAATGCACAAGTCCATCGTAAGGCTACTATGCTACATAATCAGTAACAATTCTAGTTCTCCTCTATAGTGGAATATTGGCTCGATTTTAATAATATTAGTGGTCGGATACTGGACTCCACTAGTGCGGATGATATACAGTATCCTGGTGGCCAGCCTTGCACCCCATGATTTAATATCTATGACGTGGCCGGCATGCACGATCTCGGGGTCCGTTCCCTCCCAATATTGCTGCAACTTTTAATTACCTAATTAACCCTACAGTTATCTCGAATCTTGTGTCGTGGTCACACAATTATCCTCCTAGATGTCGTATCTTGGTATGGGTACGCTAGGAATGAATCTGCATTGGTTCTTATGGTTCCAATCTGGACTCATTCTGAGCGTAATGCAATAATCAATTAAGTAATCTAACCATGCTATTCTGGCTAGCTATATGATTTTTCGTGCAATTCTTATTTTTCAGTACTAACGAGCATGTAACAAGAATATACTTATAACATAACACCGTAATGTATATGTAGCACCTTAGTGCATGAGCAAGATGGCACACTTAGTGCGTAATAATTCTAATTCTATTCTCTTCTAAAGAGAAGAAGGAAGACTAAAACTCCTAGGCTAGCTAGATCTAGGATTTAAAGGCTTTGGGGAGGAGGGGAGGAAATAGAAAGAGAGAAATGAAAGGAATGAAAAGGAAAGAGAAAATATGATGGCTTATATTTATATATATATATATATATATATATATATATATATATATATATATATATATATAGTAAAATCTCTAATTTTTAATATTAGTATTTTTATTAAATTATTGGATTTTTTTTGGCTATTTTGTTGGTTAATTAGAAAATAACTTCTTTGATTTAATTACTTATATAAATACTTATTTAGAATTATTTTTAAGCTATTTTAGAATTTCTTGGATTTTCTAGAATTTTTGGGTAATTAAAACCTAGAAAATATAATTATTTTAGGGATTCCATGAATTACTGTGAGACCATACTTGCATATTTTTCTACCAAATATTTATTTTAGGTTAAAATACGTAAATATATTTTTTGTAATTTATTTGATTTTTTTTGGAATTTAATTGAATTTATTTAATTTTAAAATAGGCTAAATACTAATTTTCTAGGAGTTCTAGAATTTATTGTGCAAACCTAAGAGCATAATTTGGTCCAAAGTATTTTTTTAGGGTTTATAATGGTATTTTACATTTTCTAGATTTTTTCTGATTTTTCTGATATTTTTACATATTTATTTGGAGTTATTTAGGTTAAAAACTGATTAATAAATAATTTCGGGAATTAAAAATTATATTATCCAGTCAGCAGCTTAGTCAGCGTACAGTCAGCACCTGCGGACTCCAGCCATCGGCCTCTGCCTATAAATAGGGTATTAAAGCCCTATGTTACTATTCCGCCGAATTAATATTAGGAGAGAGAGAGAGAGAGAGAGAGAGAGAGAGAGAGAGGCATGAGGGAGGTTGCTTTCTAGGGTTTTTCAACTTCGTGTAGCCATATCTCTCTTGTGTTGGAACCGTTTCGAGGTATAGTTTCTGAATACCTAATTTATTTTCATAATTTATGAACCTAAATTTCTGGGAAATTCGTGGAGTGCCAGTTGTCCGAAATCTGACACGTTTCGGTATTTTTGAGATTTTGGGAGATCCCGAATCGGAATCGTGATCCGTTTGAGGTTTCGGAATGCTGACATGACAAAATATAACATATATTTTTCTCAGAATTAAATATGCTAGTTTACTATTCTGAAAAATTAGTGCAACCTAAAAGTAACTAGAAAACCACCGAAAACTGTCATCTGTAAGCCATATGGACGATAATTCTTTACCGGTTCGAGATTTAGTAAAATTGTCGATCCCAGAGTTATGAAGTGCTAAAATCTATAGAATTTTACACAAATCTTGGTTTTGTGTTGGTTGACTTTTTGGTCAACAGAATGCCTCGATTTGTGTGCCACGAATCCCGAATTCGTAAAATTAATTTTCTTTAAAACCAAAATCTAGGGTTAGTCTTAAAATTAGACTATAATTAAATTAAATTAGTATTTTAGGTTATTTTATTTATAATTAAAATATATTAGAATAGAAAACTTATCCAACCACTTTTGTAGATATAAGTTGTTTAAATTATGTGACGGATAGATCAGACGACGTCTTGAGTTGCGACTTCATCCTTTTTCGGAGAAGGAAAGATACCTTGACAACTTTGTACAGTTTCTTTACATGCATTATTTTTATGTGTACATGTCTCTATTTCTATTCCGCAAGTATACCTTGCCAAATTTGTACATGTATTTAATAATTTATTTGCTTTTTTGCCTAGCCATTACCATTATATTGATTGTATTATTATTTGTTTGGTGGTAGTTGCGCATGCTAGTGTTTACTTCTATTTCACACCGTAGATGTATTTGTGATTAGTTGTCTTGGAGTTATCGTGATCACATGCTTAGGCCCATGTTTACTAGACTTGTTGTTTCCAATACGTCGTTATAGGCACCACTTGTCTACTTGTACTACCTTGAGTCGTTGTCATATTTTTAGAGATCGAGCCATGGGATAGGGAGAACGATTATACGTGTATGAACTGCTTTTCCTTATTTTATTTTTATTATAACCTAGTGTCCACGAAGGATAGGGTTATGTTGTTATCCTAGTGGCCACGAAGGTATATGGTTTGATTCGTCTAGCCGTAGTTTGCTGAGAGCTATGGTGGTTTGACCTTATTTTTTTTTGGCAGTTCACACATATGTAGTTATTCTCATATACGCACCATGATTAGCGTAGTTTCAAACTTTGTATGATCAAGTCTTGCTTAGTTTCATGATACTGTTTATTTATTGTACATTCGACATATTTTTATGTATCTTGTTACGTCCCTCTCAAAACCTGGTCCCTTTTCAGGTGTAGACGATTATGACTATTTGCAGGAGCACGGACCAGGACCCGCTACTTATTTCTCTTTCGAGGAGGTCTTTCCTTCGAGCTTCTCTGATCATTATATGATATACTTACTATATTCTATTTTATATTTTAGTTTGGTAGTGGATTTGTCTCCAACCAACTATTAGTTCTTCTCGACTATTTCATACTTTGTTCATTGCCATATTTGGTTATTTATTTCTATTGGTTTTGTGGATGAGATTAGTATTGCATATGACTTATGACATTATATACCAATTGTGAATTATTATTCTTAATACAACGTACGTATGTGTTATAGTTTTCATATATTGGAGTTGCCATATACATACGGCTGACATGCTCACGTATTCCTAGTCCTACGTATTTTGGGACTGGAATATGACATATATAAACGAGATATGAGCCATAGAGCTCATATTCCTATATGAGCCATGCACATGTTGACCAATAGGAATACAGTGTACTAGTGCATATGGGTGCACATGGGATGTAGGAGTCTATTTCTATTGGTCCATATGTGCATGACTCATTTAGAAAAATGAGCACTATGGCTCATATCTCGTTTACCCATATATATATATATATATATATATATATATAGACATGCACACACACACACCATCTCATAAATCCATCATCCCAACTCATCTTAATCGTCCAAGAAAGCACAAGCCTAGTGGTTCAATAGTGAATCGATTTTAGGGATTCCATCTATATTCGGGTCCTAATACGGGTCTATGACAATTGTCAAATGGATTTATACTGATCCAGAGTAGTCTCTCTCAAAATCTAAATTACAAAAATACAGAAATATAATACACAGTCAAATACAGGAATACGAAATCAGGGAACAAATATGACAATTTACTTACGGCTTGGACGGATAAGAGGGAAGTTGGTTTCACTTTTTCTTTATCTCCCGTAAGTTTTGTTTTAAAATTAAATTGGTTGAGTATTTACTTACTGCTTGGACGACTCAATTTGAGCCGATTCCAAGCCGCATTGTACGTGTCTCCCATAAGGTTTTTTAAAAGTTAAATTGGTTGAGTATTTACTTACTGCTTGAACAGATACGAGGGAAGTTACTTTGACTTTTTATTTATCTCCCGTAAGTTTTTTTTTAATTAAATTGGGTATTTACTCACGGGTTGGAGGGATAAGAGGGAAGTTGGTTTAAGTTTTTATTTATCTCCCGTAAGTTTTTTTTAAATTAAATTAGTTGAATATTTACTTACGATTTTAGATTTTTTAAGTAGGAAGTTAGTTTAAATTTTTATTTATCTCTCGTAAGTATTTAAAAAAAATTAAATTAGTTGAGTTTTTACTTACGGTTTTAGATTTTTTTTCATCTCCCATAATTTTTTTAAATTAAATTGGTTGAGTATTTACTTACGACTTGGACGGATAATAGGGGAAGTTACTTTCACTTTTTATTTATCTCCCGTAAGTTTTTTAAATTAAATTGAGTATTTACTTACTGCTTGGACGGATAAGAGGGAAGTTGGTTTAATTTTTATTTATATTTCGTAAGTTTTTTTAATTAAATTGGTCGAGTATTTACTTACAGTTTTAGTTTTTTTTAGAGGAAAGTTAGTTTAAATTTTTATTTATCTCCCATATGTTTAAAAAAATTAAATAGGTTGAGTATTTAGTTATGGTTTTAGATTTTTTTAAATCTTCCGTAATTTTATTTAATTAAATTAGTTTAGTATTTACTTATGACTTGGACGGATTAGAGAAAAATTGGTTTCACTTTTTATTTATCTTCCGTAAGTTTTTTAATTTTTTTTTTAATTGGTTGAGTATTTACTTACGGCTTGGACGACTCAATTTTGAGCCGATTCCAAGCTGCATTGTCACTCCCCGTTCCCAATATACGTATTTGGAGAATAATTATTTTCTTGCTAGCGCAGTTAATATTGTAGATAGACTAGACTCATTCTTTGGTTCACACTGCTCTTGATTTATTTGTTTGTTTTGATTTTATCATGAGTTGAACCCATGGTCCAAACCTCAAACCCTCCATATATAACCCAACTTCACTCTCTCCTCTCATTTTTCCTCTTCTATTCTCTTTCTTAGATTTTTCTCTCCCCCTCCATAGACAAGTACATCTTGCAAGAAATGGAGAAATCTTTTATATTCTTGTTCCATTATGTTCCTTATATGATTCTCCATGCATTTAGAACTTGGTATTTTTGGATTTGGTGGGTGGATTAGTGTAGATCTAAGTTTTAAGTTTTAGGATTTTTTTGTATTCTTGAATGTTCTTGGGTTTTGATCTCTTAAAACTTAATATTTTCAAAAACTTTGTTCTATGTTGATGAGCACTTGATTTTGAGTAGTTTATAACTTTACTTTGCTGGATTTGGACTTCGTTTTTGGTTTCTGTGGAAGAAATAAGGTTTGGGTTTCAGAGCTTTTCTGTGGCCAAACTTGCTGGAATGAGACGAAGGAACTCCATGCGCCCAGCAGATTGCATGCGTCCTGGACTTCTCGCCCAACAGATTTTATGCGACCATCTTGTTGGACGCATGGAATAAATTTTTTCACATGGGTGAATCCAGATTTAACTTTGAGAGACAATGTGAATTCGTATCAAGAGTGTCC
The DNA here is from genome assembly GCA_036927795.1 of Iris macrosiphon. Lineage (NCBI taxonomy): Eukaryota > Viridiplantae > Streptophyta > Magnoliopsida > Asparagales > Iridaceae > Iris > Iris macrosiphon. The sequence continues at coordinate 41,892,855 of JAYESA010000005.1, read as the reverse complement.
GTACTTAAAGTACGACATTTAGGAAGGAATGTTCATGTGACCATGGCATGAGATTCTAAATCACCTAGGGTTAACTAGGCAACTTAATTCATAGAGCATTGGGAGGGAACGGTATCTCGAGATCGTGCATGTCGAACCACTCTAAGTTAGCTGAGAGTAAAGGCTGGCCACCACGGATACTATATATCATTCGCACCAATGGAGTGCAGTATCTGACTTATTTATAAGCTGAGTCAGTGTCTTTCCTATAGAAAGCCTGGAACTGCTACTGATCATTAAATTAGCTCAGGGCCCTTATAAGGGACTGGTGCATCATATATTCTTGCTTATATATCATTGGTTCATCCAGCTCTGCTCAATTATGGCACGATCTGTGGATACTTATATACTGCATTACTGAGATAACTCAGAGATCACATATTAAACCGTAACACCTATTTGGCCGTTAAATCTGTTTTACTTAGAGAAGTGGACCGTTGCAGCATGAAAGTTTAACTCATGTCCTTGTTTGGTTGTTGAGTTGCACTATTGTGTTACAACGAGACACGGATCGAAGCTACTTATTATCACTATGTTATCTTTACTTAATATTGTATCTCTTCTTGTGTATTGTGCCTTCTGTTGAGTGAAATTAGGGACATAAACTGTCATGGCATGATATTTTAACTCATGTCCTTGTTTGGTTGTTGGGTTGCGCTATTGTGTTACAATAGCCTGTGGACTGAAACTACGATGCAGAGTTATTCTAGCTTGACCTTAATCAAGGGATGTAATCGATTTTGATGTGATGTGGCACTTCATGTCCTTGTTTGGTGAAGGGGTGTCGTGTCATGTCATGGATGAGACATATGCCATTGATTGTTGGTTTAAGCATCTCATGATATAGAACTGGTTTTATTTCTTCATTTCGTGCTTCCTTGTGGTACTTGCTATTTTGGGCCAGACCCCACTAGTTTTGCATGGCCAGGTTTAGAGCCAGCACCTGAGGATCAAGCGTATCTCTCCTTTATTGATGGCACGCACTAAGAGGATGGCTGCTGAGGGTCACGAGTGGGTTCTTTCATTCACTGCTTATCTTTGTAAACTATAATCTTTTAGGCGTTTAGCCAACCGATACCTGTTATCCGGATAATCTGGACACTGGTTTCCTACATGACATACAATATATTCAGACTGCAGCTAACTCACTATCATGTATACTTTTGATTGTGTATCTGTCATATCACTTATATTTGCTAGATCTCTAGAATATTCTGATGCGGCATTGGGGACGCCTTACTACTTATTCTAAAATATTCTATGTTATTGCTACTTATTTGAATGATTGAGATATAGAAGGTCTTGACCCTAGAAGACATTATTATAGTATGCAGCCCCTTGTCCTTAGACAACCTTAACACATTGCGGGTTGCTTCCGTATTCTGCAAGGTATGGTTGGCTGAGTCATTCTTCCGCTCTCCAGTATTCTAGATCTGGGTATGACAATATTTTAGTGGTGGCCCATGCATGTCTATTTTTCAAACTTGTGGGGTGGCCTGATTATAGAAAATGTCAATCAAACATGTTCCTTTTTAAAATCCTGAATCTGCCTTCTCAAAATCAGCTTGACTTATGTACCATTGATTCCTCGATCTTTTCTTGTCATGTTCTTGATTTAGCTTGTGTCCTTTTCTTTAGGGCTTCTCCAGAATCATTAGTTGGAGCACCAGTTGTTTCAGCAGGACAATGATCCGTTGGCCCACAATAAGAGACATCACATGTTCCTGGAGGGATCAAGATAGAACCCGTAGAGGAGCACGAGGAACAACATGTACCAAAAATTCAGTACCCCCTGTCGTATCAGTAGTGCCAGTAGCACTTGATATACCGGTATTGCTTGAGATTATTCGAGGAATGATGGCAGCTTAACAACATCAGCAGCTTCAGCAGCATGAGCAAAATGCCTTGTTGCATCAAGGATTACAAACGACCTTGGAGAGAAGTGTTAGAACAGACTCAGGGGCATTAGTATGGTTCTGTCGACTCAACCCTAGGTACTTTGATGTCACAGAGGACGTCATTATCGCAGATGCTTAGCTGCAGAACATTAAGACAATACTGACAGCAACAAGGGTTCCAGCTGAGGAACAAGTTGATTAGGTCTGATTGCAACTCCAGGACCTTGCCAGAGATTGGTGGGCAGTAGAAGTGGTTGGTTTAAGACAACCTGCTCATGGGACAACTTCAGAACCCGTTTCAGGGTTAAGTATTTCAGAGTGGTAGCACAGTATGAGCTACAGCAGAGGTTTATCAATCTCAAGCAGTCTGGGAGGATGGTGGATGGCTACGCAGCAGAGTTTTGCAGGCTTAGCAGGTTTGCCCCAACAATGGTAGCAACAGAACCATTGCGGGCGATGAGATTTTAGTTTAGACTTCATCTGAAAATTCAGCAACTGGTAGAGGGCCATAACTACCAGACCTTCGACGAGGTATTGATCGCATCCAGGCGACATGAGCTGACAATGCAGAGGTTAGCTTCAAGGAAATGAGGCAAGAAGAGGTCTCATGCACAGAGCGGGAGAGGAGGACCAACACAAAGGATGTCAGCACCATCTTCTGGTGTTCGCATTCATGACACATCATCGAGGAGGCCATTGGCATCAGCAGCAATATCACCAGCTCGGCCATATCAGCCGAGGAAATAACAACAACAACAACGATTGTGTTACGCCCCAGTCCCAAAATACGTAGGACTAGGACACGTAAGCATGCCAGCCGCATGGATATGACAACTCCAATATATGGAAACCAAAACCCATACGTACGCTGTAATATGAATATTAAATCCACAAGTGGTATAAAATTTATCACAAGTCACAGGGTATAATCTAAATCTCATCCACAGAAAATCAAATATAAATAATTAACCAATATCTATGAAACTAGATCTCAATACAAAGTATCTAAAGATGATAGTTGGATGGAAACAAATCTACTACCAACTCGAATATAAAAGCAAATACAATATAAGTACATCAACTAACAACCATAAGGCTCGAAGGAAAACCTCCTCGAAAGATAAGTAGCAATCCTGATCTGCTCTCCTGCGAATACTCATGAACATCTACACCTGGCAAGGGACCAGGTCTTCAGAGAGACATAACAAGATACATAGAAGCATGCCAATAAAGTACTGAAATAAATATCCAATTGATCGCCTAACCATCTATGTGAATGCAGTTTGAGAACAACTTTCTAACAAGTGGGCTATCTGGCCATAAAATGGGATTGGCATGATTCTCTCGGAGAATCAGGGGCCTACAAAGCATGTCGTCTTTTGAACGACAGAGGCCGCCAAGTAGCATAGGGGTCATTACGACCGTGTATCTCCGGCGGAGCGTACGTGTTACATAAAAGGAAAGTACAAAGGAGCCTAAATGCGGTACTTGTTGTTCTTCCCACCCCATGCTCTAAGCATGTCACATCCATGACACGATTTGGTTCATAGCCTATCTTTAGTATAATAGTCCAACCATGCAACCAAACAAGGACAAGGATTGGACCACCGTACTATGATAGGCTAGGTCCATAGACTACTAATAACTGCTGAGTCTTCTAGCATGCAAGGTTTCTAACAGCAATTATCCCTAATGCACGGCTCATACGTACAGGAGGCCAGACCTGTCACGCAGTCCGTGATCTATATGAGACTCACACTCGTGTAACAGCTATGTCATGGCCAATGAAACCTAATTATGCTACATGATAATGGGGCAGTCTCATAAATAAGGTCAATGCAAATACATAATAAAAATATATCCCGACGACACCGTCGTTGCACCCAAGTTTCCTTGGACGCGTATTTTATATATAGCAGTTAAAATATATGAACTAATGACAGAAAATAAAGATGCATGCAACATATGGAATATGAATAACAGTACAATGACAAGGTATACTTGCCTGACAAGAAAGCTGCAAAATATAACATCTAGATGTCAAGGACACGGGATCAGGAACTAAGGCCTCCAAACAAACGTCTCCGGATGCTGAACTAGACATCACCAACATTTCGAGAATAAGCAAAATAGCTAGAAATCACAACCCTTTCGTCCAATTTGGACTCAGGGGCAAAACGGTAATTTTGGGTCAAAGCAGGGTCCACGTGTGGCCCACTTTGCACCGAAAAGCGTGCCAGGGGTAACGGTCTCTAAATAGAATAAATTATAGGTCAAACCAACTCTAAAAGTCAGTACGAACTCAACGGTATGTCCAATTGTAGATTTTGATGAGCCAAACACAAATTCGCCCAAAAAGTCAACCATGGGGCCCGCCAATAGGCAACTTGGTCAACTGTCTCAGAATTGCGTAAAAATTGGGTCACAGGACTGGCGCGATACCACGACTCCAGTGGCATAAGTTTTGTCGTACTGACGAGCGTGCACTAAATGCGCAGGACTTTTGCAAAAGTTATGACACGGGAGATTTTTTGCGGATACGGGCTGATTTCGACGCGCACACGCGTCCAAATCAGTTTTCGTGAAAATTCACACGTCCGGATATACTGTGCGCACTTTTTGTTACACTTGGTACACGACGGGATGGTCCGTTTGGCGGGGCGCGCTCTGTATCACAATTTCTGGAATTTAGGAAAAAGTATGTTTTCGAGGTTTTCTAACTAATTTAATTTAACATACAACATCAAATAAAATAATATAAATGACAAAAATTAAACTAGGTCTGGTGGTCTTCGTATACCAAAAAAAAATCGAATTCAGATCTCTGTGGTGGAAGATACGAGTTCGTGAACATAGGTCATCGCAACAGAATTTCTGGAATTAAAAAGTGGTCGTTTTTCTTTGACTTGGCGTCGATTTTTGCCTAGGTTTACGCATTGTTCGAGATAAACTAATGTACAGTATTGGAAGGGGGGTGGGTGTGGATCATATCGGTGAAGACGGGGTCGAGTTTGGTTGAGCGAGGAGACAGGAAATGGCACGTGAACACAGGTACGCTGCTGACTTCCTGCAGTCGCAGCGCAGGGTCACGATCACGCGGGTCGCGGTCGGCCGCGTGGGGGAACTCCGGCGGTGGTTCGAGGCTGGAAGCGGCGGTCGCATTAGATCGGCGATGCTCTGGTGTCGGGGGTGGAGTATAGAAATGATCTAGGGTTAGGGTTTAACACCTAGTATATATATAGGGAGAGGAAGATGAGCGGGGGGAGGGGGGGTTCTCGTATGCGGCTGCTGCTGCTATTTTTCCTTTAGTTGTGGGTTTCGGGTCATGGGGGGTAGCGGGTGTGGATGTAGGGTTTGGGTTTTGGATCCTTTAAGAATTTTTATAATTCTTTCTCTTCCTTTCTTTCTCTTTCTTTATTCTATTTTCTTTTCTTTTCTAATTCTTTATTCCTTTTCTATTCTTTTTCTATTAAAACTATATATATATATATATATATATATATATATATATATATATATATATATATATATATATATATATATATATATACATAGAAAATTCTAGTAATTATATTAGTGCATACCATTAAGCTAGCAACTGTCCAAAGGGTCTCCTACATGGAATTAATTAGAAAAAATTTATAATTGCTCCATAGATCCCCTAAATGCACAAACACCTGAAATAAAAAATTAAATAAATTCTATTTCCTCTATTTAGCTCATAATTACTACAAAACAATTAAATAGTTAATTAAAATAGATTAGTAAGGTTTTTGAAATTAGGGGTTTTACAGATTGGGAGCCCCAGTCGGATGTACGTATTGTGGCAAGAGAGGCCATACCAAGGATGATTGTAGGGCAGCACAAGGGTTGTGCCTACGATGTGGTAGTCCAGACCATCAGATCGCTAATTGTTCGATGATGCAGAGGATTGAAGGGCCAGTACAACGATTAGCCTTATCAGCACCAGGGAAAGCTCAATACAGAGGACCAACACTAGAAGTCAGGCCTTTGGCTCAGCATCTATTGCCGACACAAACTCAGATGTACGACCAGCAGAGGAATCGACAGTATGGACAACAAAGGCCACAACTGCGTATCCAAGGGAGGCAGCAACAAGGAGCACAGCGAGGCCAAGCTTTTACCCTATCTCTGGAGGAGGCTTTGGCATTAGGTGACGTGGTGGCAGGTAACATTCTTGTTACATCTTTTTCTGGCATAGTATTATTTGATTCAGGAGCATCCTATTCATTTGTATGTTCACGATTTGCTACACGTATTGGATTAGAATTTAAGGCATTACCAGAGAGGCTGAATATACTCACTGGTAATGGTCTCGTAGGGGTTGTTAGAGTATGTCTAGCATGTTCAATCGTAGTATGCGGGCATTTATTACTTGCAAGGTTGATCGATTTCCCTATGGGTAATTTTAACGTTATTTTAGGCATGTACTGGTTGAGAGACAGTCATGCGACGATAGATTACCGTAGGGGTAAAGTGTTATTTAACATCCCGGGCAAGGAAAAGTTTATCTTCAATAGAACGGTGAGGGACCAGCATGAAGATGGCGTAGCAGCAGTAGCGGAAATTGGAGATCAGTTTCCCAGAATAATTGAAGAATTTCTTGACGTATTTTCAGAAGATCTTCCAGGATTACTCCCTGTAAGAGAGGTGGAGTTATGCATAAAATTGAGGCCAGGAGCAAAACCAATTTCCAACAAAGTCTATCATATGTCACCGATGTAACTCAACCAGCTATATCAACATGTGAAAGAACTGAAGGCAAAAAAGTTCATTCGGGCTAGTGGATCACCATGGGGAGCACCAGTGTTTATAGTAAAGAAGAAAGATGGGACTATATGGTTGTGAATCGACTATAGGCAGCTGAATGGAGTAACAGTGAAGAACAAGTATCCATTGCCTAGGATTGATGACTTGTTTGACAAATTGAGCAAAGCAAAAGTATTTTCCAAGATAGACCTTCGATCAGGATATTATCAAGTGAGGGTCCGGGAGTAAGATATACCAAAGACGGTATTTCGATCTCGATATGGGCATTACGAATTTTTAGTTATGCCATTCAGAATAACTAATGCGCCAACAATATTCATGGATTTGATGAATCATATCTTCATGCCATACTTAGATTAATTTGTAGTAGTATTCATAGATGACATTCTTGTCTACTCTAACAGTGAAGAAGAGCATGAAGAACATCTTCGAAGAGTGTTGCAAGTTTTAAGGGAGCATTAGTTGTATGTCAAGCTCAGTAAGTGTGAATTCTGGCTAGGTCATGTTTCATTCTTGGGACACATTATCTCAGGAGAAGGAGTATCAGTGGACCCCAAGAAGGTCAAAGTAGTAGAGAATTGGCCAATCTCGAAGATAGTAGCAGATGTGCAAAGTTTCTTAGAGTTAGCAGGATATTATCGGAGGTTCGTGGCAGACTTTGTACGAATTTCAGCACCAATGACTCGTCTAACCCGCAATGAGGTAAAGTTTGTTTGGACGACAGAGTGCCAAGCAACATTGGAGAAGTTAAAAGAGAAACTGATATCAACACCGATCCTTACACTTCCAGTAGGATCAGGAGGGTTCACAGTTTATTGTGACGCATCTGGAAAAGAACTCGGGTGTGTGTTGATGCAGAACAAGAAAGTGATAGCTTATGCGTCTCGGCAGCTTCAAGATCATGAGAAAAATTATCCAACACATGATTTAGAGTTAGCAGCAGTAGTATTTGCACTCAAGCTATGTAGACACTACCTATATGGCGATCGGGTGGAGATATTCACAGATAATAAGAGTTTAAAGTATATATTCGCCCAGAAGGACCTGAACATGAGGCAGAGGAGGTGACTAGAATTATTTGGTGATTATGATATAGTACTTCAATATCATCCAGGCAAGACAAATGTGGTGGCATCTGCTCTAAGTAGGAGAGGCAGCGTATTTGTCTTGATAACTCAAAAGCATATATTAGAAGATCTTTGATAGATGGACATCGAGGTAGTGTTACCTCAAGGAACGAAAATACTAGCCAATCTTCAGATTTAGTCAACCTTGGTGGAGAGGATCAAGGCGGCTCAAGCAGAAGATTCTCAGATTCAGAAGTTTAGGACAGAATGTGAGTCAGGTCTTAGGAAGAAATTAATGATTCACGAAGATAGAACACTTAGATTTAGAAACCGTCTTTGGGTGCCAAGTGGAGATATCAGACAGAAAGTAATGACCGAGGCACACAGTTCTCAATATTCTATTCATCCAGGAGGCACGAAGATGTACCATGATATCAAGCAATATTTTTGGTGGAACGGAATAAAAAAAGAGATAACTCAGTTCGTTTTACGATGTCTCATATGTCAGCATATGAAGGCAGAGCAGCAGAGACCAGCAGGATTATTGCAACCCCTGCCTATTCCAGAGTGGAAGTGGGAACACATTACGATGGACTTTATGACTGGCTTACCAAGATCCCCTACTGGACGTGATGCGGTTTGGGTAATAGTAGATCGACTCACGAAGGTGGCACATTTTCTTCCTCTCCGAGTAGGGCAGTCTACAGAGCAGTTAGTTGAGATGTATATGCGGCATATAGTGAGCAGCATGGAGTTCCAACAAGTATATTGTCAGACCGTGATACCCGCTTTATGTCTCATTTTTGGAGAACTTTACACGAGCGCTTGGGTACTAAGTTGAGATTCAGTATACCATCCTCAAACAGACGGCCAGTCAGAGAGAACAATAGAAACATTGGAAGATATATTGCGGGCTTGTACTTTAGACCTTGGTGGGTCATGGGAAGATCACCTTCACTTAATGAAATTTTCGTACAAAAACAGTTATCAGGCCAGTATACAAATGACTCCATTCGAGACATTGTACGAAAGGAGGTATAGGTCACCTTTAGCATGGGATGACATTGGTGAATAAAAAATATTAGGGCCTGAGATGATCACACAGACCATTGAAGTGCTTAAGCAGATTAGATAGCGGCTTCAAGTTGCACAAGATCATCATCATCATTGGGCAGATCAGCATCATAGGCCGTTAGAGTTTTCTTTTGGCGACCATGTATTTTTGCGAATTTCGCCTACCCGTGGAGTCATTAGGTTCGGGGTTCGCGGGAAGCTTAGTACGCGGTATGTTGGACCGTTCGATATTCTTGAGAGGGTAGGGGATGTTGCTTATACTCTTGCCCTTCCGCCTTCGCTACGTGAGGTGCACGATGTCTTTCATGTGTCTCAATTGCGTAGGTATGTCTCGGATCTGAGTCATGTCCTAGATCACTCTGAGTTAGTCGTTGGTACGGACTTGACTTACGAGGAATGGCCAATGTCCATTTTAGATCAAAGAGAGAAAGTACTCAAGAACCGGACTATCCATCTTGTTTGTGTTGCTTGGGGGCATCACTCTCTGGGAGAGTCAACGTGGGAGCGCGAGGATGATATTCTTTCTCGGTACCCTCACCTATTCGACTCATAAGGTATATTTGCTTCGTATGCCTTCGAATATTTTATTCCGTGATCGGCAAGCACTCATAAGGGATGAAGTTGCTTCGGTTCATTATATGTGTTATTATTATACTTGCTTATTTGTATGTGTAGATTGCTTGTAGATAGTTGCTGCTTGCTTTGATATTTCTAGCTAGCCTTGAGTTTGAATTCCGATGACGAAATTTTTCTAAGGTGGGTGGAGATATCTTTTCCCATTCCTAATATACGTATTTGGAGCGTAATTATTTTCTTGCTAGCGTAGTTATATGTTGTAGAGAGACTAAACCCATTCTTTGGTTTACTTTGCTTTTGGTTTATTTGTTTGGTTTGATTTTATCATGAGTTGAACTCATGGTCCAAACCTCAAACCCTCTATATATAACCCAACTTCACTCTCTCTCCTATCATTTTTTCTCTTCAATTCTCTTTCTTAGATTTTTCTCTCCCCCTCCATAAGCAAGTACATCTTTCAAGAAATGGAGAAACCCTTTATATTTTTGTTCCATTATGTTCTATATATGATTTCCCATGTATTTAGAACTTGGTATTTTTGGATTTGGTGGATGGATTAGTGTAGAACTAAGTTTTAAGTTTAGAGTTTTCTTTGTGTTCTTGAATGTTCTTGGGTTTTGATCTCTTAAAACTTAATATTTTTTAAAAATTATTATTTTATGTTGATGAGCACTTGATTTTGAGTAGTTTAGAACTTTACTTTGCTGGATTTGGATTTTGTTTATGGTTTATGTAGAAAAAATAAGGTTTGGGTTTCAGAGCTTTTTCGTGGCCAAACTTGCTGGAATGGGATGATGGAGCTCTATGCGCCTAGCAGATTGCATGCAGCATGGACTTCTCGCCTAACAGATTTCATGCGGCCATCTTGTTGGGCGCATGGAATGGATTTATGCACATGCTTCCCTTGGCCAAATGCTTGAAACTTGAACGAATAAAATTTTTTCTAAGTCCCAAAAGATTTCATGGGGCAAAGTGTGCATGCGGCCCAGAGAAGCATGTGACCTAGTCGACCATGCGGCCAGGAGTTATGCGTCCCTCTTCTTCTGGACGCATAACTACTGACTGACTCGGCACTACTTTTCCTACTTTTGTCTTTTCTTCTATCACTTTTATCACATGTCACATTAGTCACTTTTCTGATTTGACTTGACTTGCATTTGTTGTTTGTCACATCATACATTTTTCGAAGAGTGGACTTGGCCTTGACCTTATGCGGCCATGAACTCATGCGGCCTGTTGGTTTATGCGGTCCGTTTGGTCATTCGACCAACTGACTCATGCGTCAACTGTTCTCATGCGTCCACTTTGACACCTTTTTGGTTTAATGTTTTCGTTTAATTAAATGATTATGATGCTATGTGTTAACTTAGAAATGAATTATTTGAACCAGATGTGACCACGTGATAAATGACTAAGGACCTGGTATGAGCCTGTAGATATGGCCCTACATGTATTTACTTACTGATTAGGCTACTTTTCTTGGATCACCTTATTATACGTTAGACAGACTAAGGGGCGTAGTTCAACTCGAGGGAGGGTCTGTAATCCCGATCCTTATTTGGTTTAAGGATTGTGGATCTAATTTCTAGGGGTTCTCGCACTACTCTTATTTTATCTAATAATATATTAAAGTGACAAATTATTGTGACCATCATTTGCTTGTCCTATCTTGAATACATTGCTACTTGATAACTTGTCTATAACCTTGATTCTAGAACTCGTTTCTGTCCTGACTATTGTATCCGTGCTGATACACTTGATGGCACCAAGGGTGCTACTTGATATCTAGTGAGCCATCGTGCCACATACACTTGCTATGTGATATATGTAATTATTTCCTTGTACGGAACTGGTAGTTGGACAGTGACTTTAGCCGTGGCTAGATAGTATTGATTGTTGCATCATACTTGGGTGAATCCAGTAACTTTGAGAGACAATATGGATTCGTATCAAGAGTGCTCGTACTTAAAGTATGACATTTAAGAAGGAATGTTCATGTGACCATGGCATGAGATTCTAAATCACCTAGGGTTAACTAGGCAACTTAATTTATAGAGCTTTGGGAGAGAACGATATCTCAAGATCGTGCATGTCGAACCACCCTAAGTTAGCTGGGAGTAAAGGCTGGCCACCACGAATATTGTATATCATCCGCACTAGTGGAGTGCAGTATCTGACTTATTTATAAGCCGAGTTAGTATCTTTCCTATAGAAATCCTGGAACTGCTATTGATCATTAAATTAGCTCAGGGCCCTTATAAGGGACTGGTGTATCATATATTCTTGCTTGTATATCATTGGTTCATCCAGCCCTGCTCGATTATGGCACGATCTGAGGATACTTATATACTGCATTACTGGGATAATTCAGAGATCACATATCAAGCCGTAACACCTGTTTGACCGTTAAATCCGTTTTAGTTAGAGAAGTGGACCTTTGCAGCATGAAAGTTCAACTCATGTCCTTGTTTGGTTATTGAGTTACGCTGTTGTGTTACAACGGGACACAGATCGAAGCTACTTATTATCACTATGTTATCTTTACTTAATATTGTATCCCTGTTTGTGTATTGTGCCTTTTGTTGAATAAAAATAGGGACATAGACTGTCGTGGCATGATAGTTCAATTCATGTCCTTATTTGGTTGTTGGGTTGCACTATTGTGTTACGATAGCCTATGGACTGAAACTACGACGCAGAGTTATTCTAGCTTAACCATAATCAAGGAACATAATCTATCTTGATGTGATGTGGCACTTTCTGTCCTTGTTTGGTGAAGGGGTGTCGTGTCATCTCATAGATGGGACATATGCCATTGGTTGTTGGTTTAAGCATCTCATGCTATAGAACTGGTTTTGTTTCTTCATTTCGTGCTTCCTTGTGGTACTTGCTATTTGGGGCCTGACCCCAGTGGTTTTTTATGTCCAGGTTTAGAGCCAGCACATGAGTATCAAGCGTATCTCTCCCTCACTGATGGCACGCACCAGGAGGATGGCTGCTAAGGGTCACGAGTGGGTTCCTTCATTCACTGCTCGTCTTTCGTAAACTATAATCTTTTGGACGTTTAGCCAACCGGTACCTGTTGGCCGGATAATCTGGACACTAGTTCCCTACATGACATATAATATATTTAGACTGCAGCTGACTCACTGTCATGTATACTTTTGATTGTGTATCTGGCATATCACTTGTATTTGCTAGATTTATAGAATATTTTAATGCGGTATTTGGGGCGCCTAACTGTTTATTCTGAAATATTCTATGTTATTGCTACTTGTTTGAATGATTGAGATATAGAAGTTCTTGACCCTAGAAGACTTGATTGTAGTATACACCCCCTTGTCTCTAGACAACCTTAACATATTGCGGGTTGATTTGGTATTCCGCAATGTGTGGTTGGCTGAGTCATTCTCCCGCTCTCCAGTATTCTGGATTTGGGGCGTGACACGCATTATAAGATTGGAGTTTAGATTTTTAAATCTTCCGTAAGTTTTTTTAGTTAAATTTGTTGAGTATTTACTTACGGCTTGGACGGATGAGAGAGAAATTTATTTTACTTTTTATTTATTTTTTGTTAGTTTAAAAAATTAAATTGGTTGAGTATTTATTTACGGCTTGGACGGCTCAATTTTGAGCTGAATTCATGCCGCATTATAAAATTGGAGATAGTTGATTGCCTATATCAATATACATATCCTTTTTAACAGCCTCAATCCAAGGTCTCTTAGGTTTACCAAATAGCTCTAGCAACTCCTCTGACTACTACAGCCCAACACATTGACTAAGGGTCTTCTTGGTAATGATGTTTTCATCGATTTTGGGGTATTTTTTAACCGACCGTTTATGAAAACCCATGTTTGGTTATTTTTATGAGGCACTGGTTTTGGTCGGCTCAAAAATCTCCCAAAATTGGTGTAATATAATTTTGGGTGGCTTTATAAATACCCTAAATTGGTAGATTTTGAACGATTTTATTAATTTTATTTTATTTATTCTTGTAAAAGTGTCACACCCCAGAACCAGAATACTGGCGAGCGGAGGCAGACAAGGCCATCTACGTACACTAAAGTACTCAATACTCTGAGATACGGTCACGACTATCTAGACATGCGAGGGTTTTACTCTAAAATCCAACAGTCATTCCTGGGTCAAGGGTCCTAGGTGTCTCAATCTCAAGCAAGCAATAAGTTACAAGATATTTTATCACCAAATATATAATAGTAAGGCGTCCCAAACTATACAAACACAGATGATCATAAAGCTAGTTACAAAATGAAAAACTAGCAAGAGTACAATATTACAGTTCTAATTATAGTCTAGAATATGCTTTACATGTAGGCCCACAGGCTAGAATGTCAGGTTCTAAACCACAAGCTAAACACGTGCTTGGTGGCTAAATGCCTTAAAAGTATAAGTACAAGAACAAGTGGGTGATGAAGAAAAAATCCAGCCATGTCCTCGGGTGCTCCTGGTGTTCACCATTTTGAGGTAAGAAATACATGAGATCCTACTGTCCTGCTCCAAAATATGGCCATACAAAACCAATAAGATCAGACCCAAAACATGAAGTACCATAAGGGAGCCAACTTAGGAACTAAACCAGCATGCAGACAAATCAGTAAAAAATAGCATAAGGAACAGTTAAATAAGTGCAGCAGGTAAAATAATAGTTAAACAGTTCTGGAGTATTTAAACAAGGATAATTGAAATCAATACTCAGGTTACAGTTTTTGGATCAGTTGTTTAATAAATCAGGACATGACTAGACTGGAAATCAAGTAATTACGATAATTCATGCCCTACGGCTTGCTATCATTAGCTAACAAGGGTTATCACAGTCCTAGTTACTAACACATGCAGTTTGAGATTCCATATAGCCACATATCCTACATACTATCTGGGTTATCCAGGCATAAGGATACATATAATAGATTATATCAGGTATAGTAATTTACATGAATATGCAATACTCGACGGCGTGTTGGAAGTGTGCCCCTCACGACGGAGAGCTCCAAATCCATCAGGTGTCGCTAGGATACTGGAATTGCATGTAGCCAGAAAATCTCTCTAGATGCTGCTAATACATTATTCTAGTTATTATCCTGGGTAAGTTATTAATAATTCCTGACCGTGGTGCTCAGGAATTTACCTTAGATATGATACAGGACAGGACATGATAGTAGCTTGGTAAGTACATTCAGGACAGGAGCAAGCAAATCAACCATATGAATTTACCTTATCAATTCAAGCATTTAAGTTCAGGAAATCCTAGCATGTCGGAAGTGTTCTTTATCGAGCCACTATCAGGAGTATCGGTACATGTTAGGTTAACTCAATACGACGAGCTATTATCAGGAATATGTTAGTCCCCTTTTCCGGCGCACTTTGGTGCATATTGTCCTTGGCGTACTTTGGCGCACTTTGGCGCATATTGTTTGCTATCCCTGCCATTGTTTAGACCGGACATGAGAGTTGTGGAGAGAGTGGGTTTGGTTGGGTTGGTGGCATGTGTGGCATGTATAGTTTGAGTGATCCAACGGTCCATATCTTAAACCTAAACCTATATATTCCTATTTATCTCTCTGCTCATTATTTTCTTTCAATTTCTCTCTCTTAGGTTTTCTCTCTCCCTCCGTAGGCAAGTACATCTTGCACAAAAGAAGAACTATGGATTTATGCATGATTTTAGTTCTTAATATTTTTTGTTTATTTCTAGCTCATATTGTTGGGACCGAGCGCCCCTTCATCTTTAATACTTGTTGTTCTTGATTTTTCTTGGTTGGATTTGCATGGACCCGAGTTTGGGTGTATGGGTTCACTTTTATTTTTTTGGGGTTTGATCTCCAAAAACTTTGTATTTTACAAAACTAATTAGCTCATAGTGTAGAGCACCATATTTTATGTAACTTTGTTTTGGGCCGTGCTTAATTTCGAGTCCAGCTAAGTTCAGTACTGAAACTTGATACCATACGTATACAAAAATGGCTGACTATAAAAAAAGAACATTGCTCTGTGAAGAGTATGCAAGAGAACCCCTTTGGCGTATAAATATGTATATTTCACTTTGGACATATTGGTGTGTTGTCCTAACTCTTCGTGCGTACTAATCATACTGCACTCAGCCTCCTAGCAAAAGTGCGCCAGTCACACCCCTTGAATCAGTTGTGCACTTTCGAGAGGAAACTCAGTTGGCTCACTTTGGTGCGTATTCAATCAAAGTTCTCTCTAGAAAATTAAGAGAAAGTGTGCCACGGTAAGTCAGCGCAGTTTCTTCGTATTTGGCAATCTGGCACAATTTTCCTATATTTCGTCAGCCGGCGCACTTTTCTTACGTTTGTAGCTCGCGCACTTTTTTCTCCCTTCGTTTTCTTATGGACGAAGCTTTGGTTGGTTTCTCAATTTCTGTGTTATTGATTTGTGTGATTCTCGACTGACGAGTTTCTCGACTATCGAGCTTTGACCTCGGATTGCATATTTTGTCTTTTAGCTAGCTTGCTCGCGTACTTTCTTTGAAAGCACGTCTTATTCTTGCCCGCGCACTTTTGTCAAGTGCGTCATGTTGGTTTACTTGACAAAGTGCGCCACCCCTTTGTAGCTTAGGCACTTTTTTCAAGTGAGCCATTTTGGTTAATTTGACAAAGTGTGCCACCCCTTTGTAGCCTACGCACTTTTGTCAAGTGCGCCGTGTTGGTTAACTTGACAAAGTGAGCCACCCCTTTGTAGCTCGCGTATTTTTTCCAAGTGCGTCGTGTTGGTTAACTTGATAAAGTGCGTCACCCCTTTGTAGCTCGTGCACTTTATCATCCTCTATGTGGTTAATCCTGGTTATTGCTTGTGTTATGATTCTAAGAAAGAATGGACTTAGAAACTATACCTCATGCTAGACATGACCATGTGCTAAGATTGGCTTCATATATGGCATGAATATGTGTTGGATTGAGATATTCTGTGTGGACCAGACTAAGTGAATAGTGCCTAACCGGCTATGTGCATGGTATAAGCTTCGGGTTGTAATGTGATCAAGATTCATGTGACCCAATGATAAATTGGTAATTGGACTCGAATACTTTATCCGTGCTGATACCATTATTGCCTGATATTGTCCATGATCTAATGTGCACCGAGGTGCGATATACCGTTTTACGTATTAAGTGATTTATATTTGGGTTGTGCATCGAGAATGCATCCAAATTCATGAACGCGTGATACTATAAATATACTTTTTCTCCAACATGGATATGATATGAGAGTCAAGTACCAAAACGTGGCTAGGATATTAATTTATTGAATGTTGCATGCACGCTCGGGTGAATCCAGATTAAACTTTCATGGATTCGTATCTAGCGTGCCCGTACTTTGTACGAAAACTTAAGAAAAATTCTCATGTGGCTACGCCTTGAAATTTCAAAACAATATAGGGTTAATTAGGCAACTAAAAGTGGTAGTAACATTGGTAGAAAACGGTACCCCGAGATCATGCCAACGAATCTTCCCAAAAAGATTCATTCTAGTACGTTGTAGACTGGCCACCACAGATACTGTATATCATCCGCCTTAGTAGAGTGCAGTATCTGACCTATTATAAATAATGTTGAGCTATTGTTTCACTATAAGAACATTGGAACCGCTTATACCATAATTTAGCGTAGCGGCCCTACGGGAAACTGGTGCAATTTATGGAGTGCCTGTATATTCCTCTATTTGGCTCGGTTAGCTCGTGTTCGGCAATGGCGTAATTTAAGAATACCTATTATATATTATTCTGAGATAACCTCAGACTCTACAAATAGCAAGCCGTACAAGTGATTGGCCAATTTTATTAATTGGAGTTGGTTGTGATTGTATTATTTTGTTAGTAGCCTAGGAAAATAAACTATCATTGTGTGATGGATTCAACCCTTGTCCTTATTTGGTTGTAGGGTTGGACCTTTGTTCTAGGATATGCCATAGACCTAAGTTATGACGCAGAACTATTATATATTATTATATTTATTGCTTGGGTTTGGCATTTGTGACGCCTTACTGCTTATTCTAAAATATTCTATAGTATTGCCTCTTATTTGAATGATTGAGACATAAAAGTTCGTGTGAGCCTAATGACCTGATTGTAGCATACACCCCCTTGTCTAGTTACAGCCATGATCGTCGTACGACGTATATTACCTTATAGGGGATAGCTGACCGTGTCTGTCTCCGTATTCTAGTACTAGGGCATGACAAAATTTTAGATGTGGCCCATGCATGTTTGTTCTATAGACTTGTAGGGTGTCATGGTCATAGGAGTCTCAATCAAACATGATCTTTCTTGAAATTCTGAATTCGTCCTCTTTGATACTCAGCTTGAAATTTCTGAGACTGGTTGCTTCCTTGTTCCTTCTCGTCCTGTACTTGATGTTTCTTGTGCTCTTCTTTAGGGTTTCCCCTCCTCCAGATATTGTAGCAGCAAGAGAGGCTGAGTTTCCAGTGGAACAAGGTCATGTAGAACCCCAACCAGGGATCCAAGTTGAGCCCACGATAAATGTGACAGAGCAGTAGGCTCCAGATGTTCCCGTACCTCCCGCAGTACCGGCAATACTAGATACTCCAGCCTTGCTAGAGATTATCCAAAAAATTTGGCTGGCCAACAATATCAGATGGTGTTTTAGTAGTAACAACATCAAGAACAACAATGTCAACATCTTCAACAGCAAAAATAGAATGTCCTGTTGAACCAAGGGTTGCAGACGGCCTTGGAATGAGGCGGAAGAGTAGATTCTGGGGCATTTTTTTGGTTTTGCAGACTGAATTCCAAATATTTTGATGGCATGGAGGACACCATTTTGGTAGATGATTGGCTCTAGGATATTAAGACCATTCTGGCAGCAGCTAAAGTTTTGGCTGAGGAATAGGTTAACTTGGTTCGCTTGCAGCTTCAGGATCTTGGAAGAGATTGGTAGGCCACGATGGAGGTAGGATTGAGGCATCCTATTTTGTGGGACAATTTTAGAACCTGGTTCAGAATGAAGTACTTTGGGATTGTGGCTCAGTGTGAGTTATAACAAAGATTCACCAACCTCAAGCAGGCTGAAAGAATATTAGATGGTTATGCGACGGAGTTTTGCCGACTGAGCAGGTTTGCTCCAATCATGGTAGCGACAAAGTTGGAGAGAGCAATGAGGTTCTAGCAGGGGCTTCACTTAGATATTTTACACATAGTAGAGGTGCATGACTACCAGACCTTAGAGGCAGTATTGATAGCGGCCAAGAGGGTTGAGCTTACCTCTCAAAGGATGGCATCAAGAAGAGTAGACCGAAAGAGGCCTCATGGACAAAGCAGTAAGAGAGGACCAGTATCACGAATGTTAGCACCATCCCCGGGCATTCGCATCCATGATGTAACACAGAGGAGGCCAGTAACCTCGACAGTGATAGCAAATAGTCGGCAGCAGCAGCCGAGGCAGCAACAACGACGGAAATCGCAGAAGGGTTGTACGGATTGTGGCAAGGGAGGTCATACTCGGGATATTTGCCGGTAGAGAATGGACAATGCTTGAGATGTGGAAGCCCCGATCATAGGATTTCTACTTGTCCAATGATATAGAGGCCACGAGGGCCAGTACAACAATTTTCTACATTGTCTGCTCTAAAGGTAGTATAGTAAGGAGGACCAGCAATAGCGGTATGACATATAGCTCAGTGTCCGTTGCAGATGCAAGCTCAATTATACCGACAACAACAGCAGCAGGAACAACAGAGGCAACAACAACAACGACAACAGGGAAGGCAGCAAAAGGGAGCTTGACAAGGCCAAGGGCAGGCGTTCACCTTGTCTTTGGAAGAAGCTATGGCGTCAGGCGACGTAGTGGCAGGTAACATTTTCGTTACAAACTTTTATGTCATAGGATTATTTGATTATGGAGCTTCGCACTCATTTATATCTGTAAAATATGTGATACGTATTGGATTAAAGTTTGAGGTATTACCAGAGAGGCTGAATATACTCATTGGCATGGGATCATAGGAATTAGTAGGGTATGCCTAGCGTGTCCAGTTGTAGTATGTGGGTATTTATTACCTACGAAGTTGATCGAGTTTCCTATGGGTAACTTTGACGTTATCTTAGGCATGGACTAGTTGAGAGACAGTCATGCGATGATAGATTGCCATGAGAGTAGAGTGTTATTTAGAGTCCCTGATCTAGAAGAGTTTGTTCTTGGCAGAATAGCAGAAGACCATCATAAGGAAGTAATAGCAACAATAGCAACGGAAGAGGACCCGATACCCAAATTAGTTGAATAATTTATGGACGTCTTTTTCAGCTAGCTTTCCGGATTACTCCCAGATAGAGAAGTAGAATTTTGTATAGAGTTGATGCCAAGAGCAGAACCAATATCCCAGAAGGTATATCCAATGTCACCATAAGAGCTTGATCAGTTATATCGACACATGAAAGAACTGAAGTCAAAGAAGTTCATTTGGACTAGTAGATTACCGTGTGAAGCACCAATGGTATTGGTGAAGAAGAAGGATGGATCGACGCGGTTGTGTATAGATTACAGGTGATTGAATGCAGTGACAGTGAAGAACAAGTATCCATTACCCAGAATTGATGACTTGTTTGACCAATTAAGAAGAGCAAGAGTCTTCTCCAAGATAGATTTGCGATCAGGATATCATCAGGTGCGAGTTTGGGAGCAGGATATACCGAAGATAGTATTTAGGTTACGATATGGACATTACAAATTCTTAGTTATGACATTCAGACTGACTAATACTCCAGTGGTATTAATGGATTTGATGAACCATATTTTTATTCCATACTTAGACCAATTTATGGTAGTATTTATCGATGACATGCTTGTGTATTCTCGTAATGAGGAGGAGCATGGAGAATATCTCCGTATAGTACTGCAGACTTTGAGGGAGCATGAGTTATATGCGAAGCTTAATAAGTGTGAATTTTAGCTGGATCACAAATCCTTTCTTGGGCATATTATTTTTGGAGCAGGAGTATAGAAGGTAGATACAGTAGAGAACTGGCCAGTTCCGAAGACAGTGGCGGAGGTGCATAGTTTTCTGGGATTGGCAGAATACTACAAAAGATTTGTGTCAGACTTTGCTAAGATATCGGCACCTTTGACTAGGTTGACGCACAAGAAAGTTAAATTTATGTGGTCAGCAGAGTGCCAGATATCATTTGAAGAGTTGAAGAAGAAGTTAATCTCTACCCCGATCCATACTCTTCCAGCAGGCTCGGGAGGATTCATATTGTATTATGATACATCTGGCAAAGGGCTTGGATGTGTTTTGATGCAGCAGGGGAGAGTGATAGCGTATGCTTCTTGGCAGCTCAGAGATTACGAGAAGAACTAGCCAACTCAGGATTTGGAGTTATAAATAATAGTGTTTGCACTTAAGCTATGGAGGCACTACTTATATGGCGACCGGGTGGAGATCTTTACAGATCATAAGAGTTTGAAATATTTATTCACGCAGAAGGACTTAAACATGACACAAAGAAGGTGGCTGAAGTTGTTGAAAGATTATAACGTGGAACTTCAATACCATCCAGGCAAGACAAATGTAGTAGCTGATGCACTTAGTAGACGAGGTAGGGAATTCATGTTGACCAATCAGAAGCACATTCTAGAAGACTTACGAGAGATAGGAATCAATATAGTACTTCCACAGGATGTAGGAGTTCTGGCTAGCCTACAGATCCAGTCAACTTTGGTGGATAGAATCAAGATAGCTCATGTAGAGGATCCGAAGATTCAGAAGCTACGGGTAGAATGTGAGTCCGACCTTCGAAAAGAGTTAAAGATTCATACGGATGGAATGCTAAGGTTTGAGAACCGTCTATGTGTACCAAGCAAGGACATTCGACAAGAAGTTATGACTGAAGCACATAGTTTTCAGTACTCCATTCATTCGGGAGGCACAGAGATGTACCAAAATATAAAGCAATATTTCTGGTGGAACAGAATAAAAATAGAGATAACATGCTTCGTATAGCAATCTATGATATGTCAACAAGTGAAGGCAGAACAACAGAGACCGACAAGGTTATTGCAGCCGCTTCAAATTCTAGAGTGAAAGTGTGAACACATCACTATGGACTTTATTACTGGTTTACCTAGATCCCCGACTGGTCGAGATACAGTTTGGGTGATAGTGGATCGACTCACAAAAGTGGCACATTTTCTTCCCTTTAGAGTGGGACAGTCTACAGAGCAGTTGGAAGATTTGTATATGCAACGGATTGTGAGACAAGATGGCATATCGGTAAGCATAGTGTCTGACCGAGATTCAAGGTTCACTTCTTATTTCTGGAGAAGATTGTACGAGAGATTGGGTACCAAGTTAAGATTCAGTACCGCGTACCACCCCCAGACAGACGGGCAATCAGAAAGGACCATCCAGACCCTGGAGGATATGTTACGAGCCTGTACCCTAGACTTTGGTGGATCTTGGGAGAATCACCTTCACTTTAGTAGAATTCTCGTTTAACAACAATTATCAGGCCAATTTCAGATGGCACCTTTCGAGACACTATACGGCAGAAAGTGTAGATCACCTTTGGTATGGGACGACATTGGTGAGCGAAAGATGTTAGGCCCCGAAATGATCACGCAGACAGTAGAAGTTGTCAGGCAGATCAGAGAGAGACTTCGGGTTGCGCAGGATCGACATCATCACTGGGCAGACCAGCATCGTGGGTAGTTTTGTGTCGACGACTATATGTTTTTGCAGATTTTGCCAACCTATGGAGTTATTAGATTCGGGGTTCGCGGGAAGTTTAGTCCGCGATATATTAGGTCGTTTGATATTCTCGATCGGGTAGGCGATGAGGATTATCGTCTTGCCCTTCCACCTTCGCTACGTGAGGTGCACGATGTATTTTATATATCTCAGTTGCGTAGGTATGTCCCGGATTCGAGTCATAACCTCGATTACTCTGAATTAGTCATTGGTACCGACTTATCTTACGAGGAACAACTCGTAACCATTCTTTACCGAAGGAAGAAGGTACTCAAGAACTGGACTATTTTTCTTGTCCGAGTTGCCTGGGACCACCACACTCTTATAGAATTGACATGGGAGCACGAGGATGATATACGATCTCGGTACCTGCACATATTTGATTCGAAAGGTATATTCTACCTTATGCCTCCGTATCTTAGATTTCGTGATAAGGTGATCACCTATGGGTTGTGATGTTATTGCTTGCATGTATAGATTGCTTGTAGTTAGTTTGTTGCTTATTTGGATATCTTTAGCTAGCCTTGAGTTTGAATTCCGAGGACAATTTTTTTTTAAGGTGGGTATAGATATCAGACCCCTTTCCGGCGCATATTGGTGCATATTATCCTTGGCGCACTTTGGCGCATATTGTTTGCTAGCTCAGACATTGTTTAGACCGGATCCGAGAGTTGTGGAGAGAGTGGATTTGGTTGGGTTGGTGGCATGTATGACTTGCATGGGTTTGAGTGATCCAACAGTCCACATCTCAAACCTAAACCTATATATTCCTATTTCTCTATCTTTGCTCATTATTTTCTTTCTATTTCTCTCTCTTAGATTTTTTCTCTCCCTCCGTAGGCAAGTACATCTTGCACAAGAGAAGAACAATAGATTTATGCATATTTTTAGTTCTTAATATTTTTTGTTTATTTGTAGCTCATATTATTGGGACAGAGCACCTCTTCATCTTTAATACTTGTTGTTCTTAATTTTTCTTGGTTGGAATTACATGGACCTGAATTTGGGTCTATGGGTTCACTTTTTTTTCATCTGATTTGATCTTCAAAAAATTTGTGTTTTATAAAACTAATTAGCTTATATTGTAGAGCACCATATTTTATGTACCTTTATTTTTTGTCGTGATTGATTTTGAGTCCAGCTAATTTCAGTACTAAAACTTGAAACCATACGTATACCAAAATGGCTGACTGGAGAAGAAAATAATGCTCTGTAAAGAGTATGCTAGAGAACCTCTTTGGCATTAAAATACATATATTTTCCTTTGGGCGCATTGGTGTGATGTCTCAACTCTTCGTGTGTACTAATCATACTGCACTCAGTCTCCTAGCAAAAGTGTGCCAGTCACACTCCTTGTGTCAGTGGCGTACTTTCAAGAGGAAACTCAGTTGGCACACTTTGGTGCATATTCAATCAAAGTTCTCCCTGGAAAATTAAGAGAAAGTGCGCCACAGTCAGTCAGCGTACTTTCTTCGTGTTTGGCAATCTGGCACACTTTTCCTATATTTTGTCAACCGGCGCACTTTTCTTATGTTTGCAGTTGCGCACTTTCCTCCCTCTTCGTTTCCTTAGGGATGAAACTTTGATTGGTTTCTCAATTTCTGTGTCATTGATTTGTGTGCTCCTCGACTGACGAGTTTCTCGACTGTCGAGCGTTGACCTCGGATTGTGTGTTTTGTCTTTTAGCTAGCTTGCTCGCGAACTTTCTTTGAAAGTACGCCTTTTTCTTGCCCGCGCACTTTTGTCAAGTGCGTCGTATTGGTTAACTTGACAAAGTGTGCCACCCCTTTGTAGTTCGTGCACTTTTGTCAAGTGCGCCGTATTGGTTAACTTGACAAAGTACGCCACCCCTTTGTAGCCTGCACACTTTTGTCAAGTGCGCTGTGTTGGTTAACTTGACAAAGTGCGCCAACCCTTTGTTGCTTGCGTACTTTTGTCAAGTGCGCTGTGTTGGTTAACTTGACAAAATATGCCACCCCTTTTTAGCTCGCACACTTTATCATCCTCTATATGGTTGATCCTAGTTATTGCTTGTGTTATAATTCTAAGGAAGAATAGACTTAGAAACCAGATCTCATGCTAGACATGACCATGTGCTAAGATTGGCTTCATACATAGCATAAATATGTGTTAAATTAAGATATTCTTTGTGGACCAGACTAAGTGAATTATGACTAATCGACTATGTGCATGACATAAGCTTCGGGTTATAATGTGATCAAGATTCATGTGACCCAATGATAAATTGGTAATTGGACTCGAATACTGTATCCGTGCTGATACAATTATTGTTTGATATTGTTCATGATCTAATGTGCAGCGAGGTGCGACATACCGTGTTATGTGTTAAGTGATTTATATTTGGGTTGTGCATCGAGAATGCCTCCAAATTTCGGAATGCGTGATACTATAAATATAGTCTCCCCCCAACACGGGCATGATATACGAGTCAAGTACCAAAGAGTGGCTAGGATATTGATTTATTGAATGTTGCATACACGCTCGGTTGAATCCAGATTGAACTTCCATGGATTAGTATCTAGTGTGCCCGTACTTTGTACGACATCTTAAGGGAAATTATCATGTGGCCATGCCTTGAGATTTCGAAACAATATATGGTTAATTAGGCAACTAAAAGTGGTAGTAACATTGGGAGAAAACGGTATCCCGAGATTATGTCAACGAACAATCCCACAGAGATTCATTCTAGTGTGTTGTGGGATGGCCACCACAGATACTGTATATCATCCACATTAGTGGAGTGTAGTATCTAACCTATTATAAATAATGTCGAGCTACCATTTTACTATAGGAACATTGGAACCTCTAATACCGTAATTTAGCGCGGTGGCCCTACGAGGAACTGGTGTAATTCATGGACTGTCTGTATATTCCTCTATTTCGCTCGGTTAGCTCGTGTTCGGCAATGACGTGATCTGATGATACCTATTATGTATTATTTTGAGATAACCTCAGACTCCACAAATAGCAAGCCGTACAAGTGATTGGCCATTTTTATTAATTGGACTTGGTTGTGATTGTATTATTTTATTAGTAACCTAGAAAAATGGACTATCATAGTGTGATGGATTCAGCTATTGTCCTTGTTTGGTTGTAGGGTTGGGCCTTTGTGCTAGAATATGCTATTGACATAAGTTACGATGCAGAACTATTATATATTATTATATTTATTGCTTGGATTTTTGGTTCTTTCTTTCGTGCTTTCTTTGTGGTACATGCTATTTGGGATCTAACTCCACTGGTTTTGTATGGCCAGATTTTGAATCACCCGAGGATCTAGCATACTTTTTCTTGACTCATGGCGTATACTAGGAATATGGTTGTCGAGGATAATGAGTAAATTTTCTTCTTTCCTGTTCGTCATTGTATATTTTATTTTTTTTGGGCGTTTAGCCACCGGCACCTGTTAGCCAAAAAATTTGGATACTAGTTCCTTACAGACTGTATATATTCAAACTGCAGCTGACTTACTGTCATATATACTTTGATCTTGCATCTGGCACATTATTCTGTACCGCTAGATCTCTAAAGAACATTCTGATATGGCATTTGGGATGCCTTACTGTTTATTCTGAAATATTCTATATTATTTTCACTTGTTTGAATGATTGAGACATAGAAGTTCGTATGACCCTAGTGACCTGATTGTAGCATGCACCCCCTTGTCTAGTTACAGCCGTGTTCGTCGTACGACGTATAGTACCTTGTACGGGATAGCTGGCTGTCTCCGTTTTCATATTTTGGTACTGGAGCGTGACAGAATATCAGGGTAAGTCTAGTATCAGGAGTTCAAGATTAACAGTGTCAATATAATCCATGTTCAATTCTAACATATCAGGAGTGCGCTTTATGTCACGACCCGCACCCGGTGTAAGGGTACAAGTCGGGAACAACGCCCAACCTACGCCGTAGAATCGGCGGTAGAACGCTGTCTGGGTAATCTATCTAGCAATATAATAAACCACCAATAATAATAATAAATCCAATCACAGATCTAAGATAGAACGAGCACGAATCTGATAAAGAATAGGATAGTCACATACAACTCATGAGTCAAAAATAATAAATCAATGAGTCTGAAAGAAGTACTAACAAATAAGCTAGAGACAAATCCAGTATAAAAGAATACTAAGAAGCTACTAAACTCGGGTCATCTTCCTCAGTTGGGATAAGTCCCTCCTGAACCAGGGTCTCAGACTCTAAATCCACAACATCCTGAGGTCCATAATATGTAGGGTACCAGTCCTCAGTGTCATATGAGAAAAATATATCTAGTCAGGAAAGGAGCAGAGTACATCTCTAACAGTAGTTCTAATCAATGATAAAAACTATGTAACAGTAAATAGATGTGAATATACAATATGCACAATAGATACAAGAGATACACAATAAGGAAATATTGGAATAGATATAAGAATGAATAATATGTCAATGAACAAGAATACTAATGTCTAAGTGAGTAAGTACTAGCTTTAACATGTGATCGGCTTGGGAACTTGCACAAGAGTATAATGGCCTGGCTGATCATACATGTGGTGTATGATCAACACTCACAAGGAACAAGACATGCACAAGGAGGGTATGATCATATATCTACACTAAAATACCCCCCACCCCCGACTGGTATAATAGATCCAACCATAGTATGCTATGGCACGAGATTCTCTAGGAAGGTAGCAAATCTCCCCGAGAATTAGTGTCTGTACATGTACAAGATAATCAATGAAACAAGATTTGTACAAGATACACCATATACAAGAAATAACATCTCATGACGAGATCCGAATATACCAATCCGTGTAACCATCGTGTCAAAAAATATGGATATCTACACTAGATACAATAAACATAGAGGATATCATAAACGAAAAACTATCAGAGATTGTACTCCCCTGAAGTCCAATGAATAGTCTCAGAGATGTCTGATACGGTGCCTCGAAGACCTAGATATGGAATACAATATTAATACAAGGTTATGGAAAGCATTAAACTAGTAAATTTCTAGGTCAACAAGTCAACTCTAAGTCACAAGTTAAACTATAATCAACTATGAGGTCAACTATGGTCAACTATGGTCAAACTGTAAACCTCCTGATTTTTTAAAATTTTAAAATTTATTTTTCACAATTTTCTAAAATTTTTCTGGTATTTTTTAACTAAATAAAACTAAGGTGTTTTATAATTAAATGATTTTTTAAATAATGTTAAATAATATTAAAATATTATAAAAATAATATTTTTGGGTGTAAAATGGAAAACTAGACATACGATAATTTTTTGTGAATTTATTGGACTCCGAAAATATTTTTAAAGCCCTAAAAACTAATGTATATTTAAACCTAATTAAACCCTGACTGAACCCGGTTTATTCTTAAATAAACCAAACCAAACCGACCCAAACCGCTGTTAAACTGAACCGGACCAAACCTACTCTTAACGGGTCGGGTCGGATCTGAAATAAACCCGATCCGGACCCGGACCCGTTATCCAATCTGAACCCTAAACCTAATCCGAACGGAAACACTGTTCCGGCCCCTATTTAACCCCGCGATCCGTCACCTGAACCCTAGCTCTGCTGGAACCTTTCCCCTCTCTCCTCTGCCACGCCGCCCTCCGCCTGGCCCTCTCTCCTCTCCGTCATCTTCCTCCTCCATCGACCCCGCTCGACTTCCGTCTACCATCGTCTTTCTCCTCCAGACGCCCTCCGCCCGTCCCCAACTCGCACCGTCCTCCGCCCCGACCAGAACGACCTCGCCACCATCTCTTCCTCCTTTTCCGACTCCATCTCCTCCGCCCTAGCCCAGCCCAGCACCGCCTCACCCTCAGCCCCGCTTCGCCTTCCCTTCTCCTTCCTCCGCTGCCCAGCCCCCTCGCCGCCCAGACTCGACCTCGACCGCCTGAGCCCTAGCCACCCCGAGCCCCCATCTCCCCTCTTCCTCCTTCTCCGACTCCACCTTCCTCCGCCTTGCCGACGAACCAGAGCCACTCCACCACCCGCTGCCCTGCCCTAGCCACCTCGAGCCTCGCCGAGCAGCCCCCGGCCGCCTCCGCCGTGTCCGCCGACCGCAGCCATCTCCGCCATCGATCCCTGACCCGGACACGGCGCAGCCACTTGTCGGTGTGTCAAGACGACCCACGAACACGAAAATCCCCGTTTCAAGGAGCCCTATTCAGGTAACCCATTCTCTCTTCTCGTTGCTCCATTTTTTGTTCTGTCATTTGTGACGCGTAGACTGTGTGACCCTCTCGATGCCCGTGCAACCCGCTCGTGCGTCGCATCCTGTAGCGAACCGCGATCCAAAAACAGGAAAATCAACACCCTATTTTCCCCCGGAACTGATTGCTCTCCGCCAAATGGGACGACTTGGTCGCGCGCGGTCTTCACCAAAAAGTGCGCGCCGTTGATACGGACGTGCAGGATTTTGCAGAAGTTGATTTGGATGTGCGTGCACACCGGAATCAACGCATATCCGCCGACAACGCCCCGTATCTGCCTGTTCTAGAACACGTTGTAACTTTGTGTACACACGTCGGATCGAAACGAAACTTGCGTCATCGGACTCGTAGCAATACGCTGGTCCTGTGACCCAAGTTTGGTTCAATTCTGAGAACGTTGACAAAATCGCGTATCGTGGGCCCCGCGGCTCTACTTGACGGGCGATTTTGTGATCGGCTTATCGGAATCTAATTCTGGAAGTTCCGTTGGGTTCTGTCACGACCCGCACCCGGGGTAAGGGTACTAGTCGGAAACAACGCCCAGCCTACGCCGCAGAATCGACGGTAGAACGCTGTCTAGAAAGTCTATCTAATATAATGAACCACCAAAAGATAGTGTACTCAATCACAGAACTAAGATAGAATGAACATGGATCAGATAAGAATAGAATAGTCATCAACTCATGAGTTTAAATTAATACATCAATGAGTCTGAAGAGTAACAAAAATAAGCTGGAGACAAATCCAGTACAAAAGAATACTATCATACTACAAGCTACACTCCAGGGTCAACTGTCTCAGTTGGGATAAGTCCCTCTTGAGCCAGGGTCTCCGAATCTAAACCCACAACATCTTGGGGTCCATAATAGGTAGGGTACTCCTCAGTGTCATCTGAAAAAATATATCCAGTCAGGAAAGTAGCAGAGTACATCTCTAACAGCAGTTCTAATCCATGATAAAAACTATGTAACAGTAAATAGCTGTGGATAAACAAGATGCACAAAATAGATACAAGAGATATATAGACAATAAGAAAATACTGGAAAGAAATACAATAATGAATAATATGCCAATGAAACAATAATACTAATGACTAAGTGTGTGAGTACTAGCTTAACATGTGATCGGCTTGGGCAAGATACAATGCGGCCTGGCTAATCATACGTGCGGTGCATGATCAACACTATTCGCTTACCAATACTTTATTCAATAGGGATTTGATCACATATCTATACTAATACTCCCCACCCCCAACTGGTATAATAGATCCAACCACGGTATGCTATGACACTAGATTCCCCAAGAAGATAGCTAGTCTCCCCGAGAATCGGTGTCTGTACATGTACAAGATAACCAATGAAACAATACTTGCACCATATACACCATATACCAAGGAATAACATCTCATGACGAGATCCGGATATACTAATCCGTGTAACCATAGTGTCGAGAGAAACATGTAAATCTACACTAGATACAACGAACATAGAGGATATCATAAATGAGAAACTATCAGAGAATGTACTCGCCTGAAGTCCAATGAACAGTCTCACAGATGTCTGACTCGGTACCTCGAAGACCTAGATATGGAATACCACATTAATACAAGGTCCCGGAAAGAGAACAAGTCAAACTAGTAACTCCTAGGTCAATAAATAAATTCTAAGTCAAAAGTCAACTATGGTCAACTCTAAAGTCAACTAAAGTCAAACATGGTCAAACCAAGGTCAACCTCACAAGAAATCTATATAAATAATATAGAAATAAAATACAACAATTTAGGAATAAAAATTAGATCCCAAATCATACTCACACAAAGTATACTAATAATACAAATAATACATACTCTAATATAATATATAAACAACCAATATTTATACAAATAAAATAATATATTATTACAAATATTATACCTCACAAAATACATATATATACACATATATATATATATATATACAATAATAATATATAAAATATAATTTAAAACTGCCAAAGCGTTACTGAAAACCGGGAGTTAAAAATACAATTTAATTAAAACAGCTTATAGTGACAGTCTCAACTGTCACAGAAAACGTCGCAAAAGCCACTGTGTAATAAAACCCACTGCTGCTGCATTGGTGACAGTTAATCAACTGTCACCGAAAACTGTCGCCACTGCTGCTAAGATTCCGCCCGCAGCATTAATGACAGAACTGTCATTAATGCACAGTGGGCTACAGCGGCTGCTGCTGACCCGCCTATTTAGCGACAGTTTCACTGTCACAAACCCACTGTCACTAAAACACAGAAATATATATATATATAAATATATATATGCAATAATAATCACAATACATATATATAAATAAATAATTATATACTTATATATATATTCACATATAAACTTATAATTAAATACCAATAGTTACAACACATGCACATATTAATGTTCATATTTTACATGGCTAGAAGCACACCTAAAATATATACATTAATATACAAATAATTACATAATAATTATAAATAATATAATTACACAATTAAACACATAAATATATTTTATAAAACATTTATGTATAATTTATACTATTAACATAAGTACATATATAATTACATGCAAGAAAGCTACATATTATATTTGTACATCATATTAGCACACAAAAAAATATATAGATCTATGCTACAATAATTACTATAATAAATACACAAAATAAATATATAATATCTATATATATTTACTAATTATAATTGAAGAATTTAAACCATACATAATTAGATCTATTCAAAAATCCACACAATTGGAGAGTATCACACCGTATCCCACTAGATCTAGGATACGCATGTGACACGAGTCCAACACACAACCAATTGTACCCCGAAGGATACAAACAAATCACAAATAATATTTATGAATAAATCAAAGTGTCAAAAGTAGATCTATGTGTCCGTGTCAAAATACGACATGTTCAAAGTCCCGTGTCGGAGGGAAAACCACCAAAATGACACGTATCACCAAATAGTTGGGATACGAACCACATGTAACAAATTATGGACACGACACTAGCCCCAAACACATAAGCTCATGTCCAATTGATCTATAGGATCAATTGATACACACAACAAAATGTAAATTCGGAATTCCAACAAAATTAACACAAAAAGCACCATAACTTTCTCCATGGGTCTCCTATGAACACAAAACAAATTCCTATGGGTAGTACATACATATAGGTTGATTTTACATGATTAAATCTCAGATTTAGAAGCTATTTAAATGGGAAAATCTGAATTATACCTATTGGGAGATGGATTCCCAATGAAACCTCCAATTGAGAAGAACTTGCTTCCAAATTGTAGATCCTTGCTCCTCTTTGTAGATCCTTGCTTCCTTCTTCTAGATCCTTGCTTCTCAACTTTCTAATGGTGAATTGGGAAGAATTTGGAATGAATTTGGTAGGGAATTGGAATGGGAATGGAGGGAATTTGGGAGTGGGAAATTCTAGATCTAGATTTGGAATGAGAATGAGAGGAGAGAGAAATTTCCTCCCTCTTTTAATAGGCCGGCCTTGCCCCTCTCCCAAGCAATTGTAAAATGTCCAATGTACCCCTTGGGGCCTCTCATGAAGAAATAATTAAGGAAGGAAGCTTCTAGTCTAATCACTTAATTAATTTAATCCATCTCCTTAACCATGGGCTTTCTAAATGGGCCAAATCTAACTATTTAATTCATGTTGGTCCATGGGTCCAAACTACACTAGTTGGGTCCACTAAAATAAGTCCAAAATAATTAAATAACATCCAACAACAATTAAATAATACAACAAAAATTATTTACCATGCACAATATTTATTTAAATAGAAAATTACTAAAATACCCTTTTTTCTAAAATGTGGTAGTGACAAGTCTACCCTCCTTAAAATAATTTCGTCCTCGAAATTCAAAGACGAAAACTACCCCCAGAAAAACACAGAACAGAACTAAAGAATCACAACTAACTAATGAACAGAACATAACAATGAACAGAACATAACTAGAAATAACATACCTCAAGGTACAAACAAATATGGATAACGCTCTCGCATGTCATCCTCTTTCTCCCAGGTAGACTCCCCCGGAGAGTGATGCCTCCATGCGACGCATACCAAAGGAATAGTCTGGTTCCTCAGCACCTTCTCTCTCCGATCCAGAATCTCAACTGGCTGCTCTGGATAGCTAAGAGTAGGGCCCACCTCTATCTCCGAGTGATCCAATACATGACTAGGATCTGCCACGTATCGTCTCAACTGTGACACATGAAACACGTTGTACACTCCCTCCAATGCAGGTGGCAAGTCTAGTCTATAAGCAACTGCACCGACCCTCTCTAGAATAGTGAAAGGTCTGATGAATCGCGGACTAAGCTTTCCGCCTCCACCGAAGCGAATCATGCCTCATGTCGGAGAAATCCTCAGAAACACCAAACCACCCACCTAGAACAAAACACCATCTTAAGAACTTAATCTATAACAAACAAGAACAAGCACAAACAAAATCTAAACTATACCTCAAACTCCAAAGGTCTCCGATGGCTATCGGCCCAATGCCGCTGTCTGTCCTGCGCCACTCGAAGTCTGTCTCTGATCAAATGAACCTTCTCCGCTGCATCCACAACCATCTCTGGCCCAAGCAAAACTCTCTCTCCAACATCGTCCCAAGACAAAGGAGTACGACACCTCCGACCATATAGAGCTTCAAAAGGTGACATCTCTATACTGGCCTGGTAACTGTTGTTGTAAGCAAACTCTACGAAATGGAGATAGTCCTCCCAAGAACCCCCAAAATCTAGTACACAAGTGCGCAACATATCCTCGAGAGTCTGGATAGTCCTCTCTGACTGCCCATCTGTCTGGGGATGATATGCAGTACTGAACTTGAGCTGAGTGCCCAAACTCTCCTACAAACTCCTCTAGAAATGAGAAGTGAAACGACTATCTCGATCTGAGACTATGCTGACGGAAACTCCGTGTATCCTAACGATCTGCCTCACATACATCTCTGCCAGCTTCTCCGTAGACAAACCTACCTTGAAAGGCAAAAAGTGGGCCGACTTGGTCAATCTATCAACAATGACCCAAATCGCGTCTTTCCCTCCTGGAGATCGTGGAAGTCCAGACACAAAATCTATAGTAATGTGTTCCCACTTCCACTCTGGAATGGGTAATGGCTGAAGTAAACCTCCTGGCCTCTGCCTCTCGGCTTTCACCTGCTGGCACACTAAGCATCTGGATACAAACTGTGCCACTTCCCTCTTTATGCCATACCACCACACACTCTCTCGCATATCTCGATACATCTTGTTAGCACCTGGATGTATGGAATACTGAGAGCGATGCGCTTCCTGCAACACCTTCTCGCGCAACTCCCCACTAGGCACACACAATCTAACTCCATGCCTCAATGATCCATCCTCTGCAATAGTGAAATCATCCTCCAATCCTGCTCTCACTTGAGCTCTGATACTCCTCAAGGATACATCATCATACTGTGCTACCTTGATCCTGTCCATCAAAATTGAGTGTATCTGCAATCCCCACATTTGCATAGCACACCCAGGAACAATCACCTCAATGCCCAAGCTCTCCAAGTCCTCTAACAAATATCGATCCTGCGTCAAGAACATAGCTACCGGATACCTGCTCAAAGCATCGGCAACTACATTGGCTTTCCCAGGATGATATTGTAAAGAGATATCAAAATCCTTCATCAGTTCCAACCACCGATGCTGCCTCATGTTCAACTCCTTCTGCGTGAAAACGTACTTCAAGCTTTTGTGGTCTGTGAAGATCTCCACACGCTCTCCGTACAAATAATGTTTTCACAACTTCAGGGCGAATATGATAGCTGCCAACTCCAAATCATGGGTAGGATAGTTCTTTTTATGAGGACGCAATTGCCTGGATGCATAGGCAATCACTTTCCCATGCTGCTGAAGAACACAACCTAAACCCTTCCCCGATGCATCACTATAAATAGTGAAACCTCCGGACCCTGATGGCAACGTCAAAATAGGAGCAGACGTCAACCTCTTCTTCAACTCCTTAAAAGTAACCTGATAATCCTCCGTCCAAACAAACTCCACATCCTTCCTTGTGAGTCTGGTCATCGGCTCGGCAATCCTCAAAAAATCTTGCACAAACTTCCTGTAATAGCCTGCCAATCCCAAGAAACTCCTGATCTCTGCTACTGAACTCGGAGTCTTCCAAGATTCCACTGCTGAAATCTTCTTCGGATCTACTGAAATACCATCACCAGTAACAACATGCCCCAAGAATTCTACTTTTTCCAAGAAAAACTCACATTTGGACAACTTCCCATACAGCTTCTCCTTCCTCAGCACATCCAACACAATCCTCAAATGCTCCTCATGCTCCTCCGGTGTCCTCGAGTATATGAGTATGTCGTTGATGAACACCACCACGAACTTGTCAAGGTACTGGTGGAACACCTTGTTCATCAAGTTCATAAATACCGCCGGTGCATTAGTCAAAACAAACGGCATCACCATAAACTCGTACTGACCATACCGAGTTCTAAAAGCAGTCTTCGGTATGTCCTCCGGCTTCACCTTCACTTGATGGTAGCCTGATCTCAAATCTATCTTAGAAAACACCTTTGCACCACTCAACTGATCAAACAGATCATCAATCCGTGGCAAATGATACTTATTCTTGATAGTGATATTATTCAAAGCCCTGTAATCAATGCACATACGCACCGATCCATCCTTCTTCGGTACAAACAATACCGGGGCTCCCCATGGTGAAGAACTCGATCTGATAAACCCCTTATCCTGCAATTCGTCCACCTGCTTCTTCAACTCGACCAGCTCGCTGTTGTTTACTCTATAGACATGTTGCGAAATTGGTTCTGCATCTGGCACCAAGTCTATAGAAAATTCAACATCTCGATCTGGTGGCAATCCTGGCAATTCCTTAGGAAACACATCCAAAAATTCTGCTATCAACGGATGTGGCAACTCCTTGTCTTCCACCATAGCTCCACAAATAATGCCTTCGTCCTGCTCCGCAGCTCCTCTAGTAAACTCGAACTCTGGCTCTCCTGGCGAACCAAACAAAACTCTACCTCCTCTACAGTCTATGCTATCACGGTGCCTACTCAACCAATCCATCCCAAGTACAATGTCATAGCTTGGAAGTGGCATTACAAGTAGACACGCACTCAAATCCCGGCCTCCCAGAGTAACTCTCCGATCCTTGCAAATATCATTAACCAGGATAATGCCTCCCCCGGTCATGATCTTGCAAGTCCTAAGCAAAGACTCAGTTACCAAACCATGCTTCAGATCAAAAGAAACAGATACAAAACTATGGGAAGCACCACTATCAAACAAAGCTAAAGCTGGAATAGAATCAAGAAGAATAGATCCTGCGATGACATCTCCTGTGGGTTCCTCCTCTTCGACGGTCATAACAAACGCTCGTCCCTGCCGAGCACCTCCCTGCTGTTGATGCTGGACAAAACGCTGCTGCTGTGTCGGAAGCGGTCCCCTCGGCTGTGCTGCAGGTGGTCTCGTCTGTGTCCTCAGAGCTGGAGCTGCTCCTTGAACTGCACGACGAGGACACTCCCTCGATTGATGCCCTTCAGTACCACAATACAAACAAACTCCTAGCCTCCTCCTGCAAACTTCCCAGATGTGGCCGGGCTTCTTGCAGAAGTTGCATGGAGCCTGCTGTAACTGCCTCTGCTGCTGAGGTGCCTGGTGAAAAGGCGCTCTAGCTGGAGTCTGGTTCTGCTGTGGCTGCTGGAAAGGTCTGGACTGGAAATAAGGACGTTTGCAGATACTGCACTGCCGTTGGCCCCCAGAAAAGAATCACGGTCTTTCTTGGTCTTCAAACCCAGATCCCGCTCAACCTTGCGTGCCTCCGCAAGTATCTCCGAGTATGTCTCATAAAAGACGGAATGAGAATCTTCACCTCCCAGTTTAGACCCTCTCGGAAACGAATAGCTCGAACCTCTGGCTCCCTCACCAAGTACTCTGCAAATCGGCTCAACCTACCGAACTCCGCAGCGTATTCCTCCACAGACATGCTTCCCTGAATGAGACTCTCAAATTGTCTCCCCAAGTCAAGCCTGTCTATCCGAGCAAAAAACTTCTTCTTGAAAAGGTCCTTGAATACCTCCCAAGATTGTCCTGCGTCAACTAGAACCGGCTCATTCCTGAACCAAGTGCGAGCGACGTCGAACAGTTGAAGTCCTACCGCCTCAACCTTCAGATCTTCAGAAAGACGGGACACCCTCATAAGACGCTCAATGTCCTCGAGCCAATCAT
Source organism: Iris macrosiphon (assembly GCA_036927795.1). Classification (NCBI taxonomy): domain Eukaryota; kingdom Viridiplantae; phylum Streptophyta; class Magnoliopsida; order Asparagales; family Iridaceae; genus Iris; species Iris macrosiphon. The sequence continues at coordinate 41,856,123 of JAYESA010000005.1, read as the reverse complement.
CAGCATAGACGATGCCCTCCGTCCCTTTGAAAACCCTAGGCTCCAGTTTCTTGAAGTCCTGAATGTTGCCTGGCCGAAGCTGAGCAACTTGAGGAACAACCTGCTGCTGGATCGGAACTCCTCTCTCAACTACAGCACGAGCAAGCTGATGAGCACTCTCGATGCCCTGCCGTAGAACGTCGGTCTGCCTCTGATGTGCCTCTGACTGAGCCCTTTGTGCCTCGAGCATCTCACGAAACAGTGTAAACATCTGTGATGCCTCTGCTGGCACAGGAGGTGGAGGTGGAAGCCCCTTAGATACAGCTGGCACAGTCCTCTGAGTAGGTGGTGGACCTCCGAAAGCAGCTGACACTCCAATCACCGGAGAAGTGACTGGTGTAGGCCCTCGGGATGTCGCAGACCTCTCAGAAGCTGCTCTCCCCTGCTGTGATCTAGTCTTAGGCGGCATCCTGAGACAAAGCAAAAGAAAGAATCAATATGGCACAAGATGTAAGACATCAAGGAAAGGACAGTTTAAGAGATCAAGTATCAATATCAAAGGAGAATAGTTGAATCAAAAGAATTTTTCTAGATGTGATTGAGTATCTCAGCCTATATCCTATATCCTATTGCAGGCTCGCAGTAGTACAACTAAGTTGTCGCACTACCACGACATCACATACTTGTGAAGCTAGACCTGCATGGGCCACCACCAAAAACGTGTCACGACCCGCACCCGGGGTAAGGGTACTAGTCGGAAACAACGCCCAGCCTACGCCGCAGAATCGGCGGTAGAACGCTGTCTAGAAAGTCTATCTAATATAATGAACCACCAAAAGATAGTGTACTCAATCACAGAACTAAGATAGAATGAACACGGATCAGATAAGAATAGAATAGTCATCAACTCATGAGTTTAAAATAATACATCAATGAGTCTGAAGAGTAACAAAAATAAGCTGGAGACAAATCCAGTACAAAAGAATACTATCATACTACAAGCTACACTCCAGGGTCAACTGTCTCAGTTGGGATAAGTCCCTCTTGAGCCAGGGTCTCCGAATCTAAACCCACAACATCCTGGGGTCCATAATAGGTAGGGTACTCCTCAGTGTCATCTGAAAAAATATATCCAGTCAGGAAAGGAGCAAAGTACATCTCTAACAGCAGTTCTAATCCATGATAAAAACTATGTAACAGTAAATAGCTGTGGATAAACAAGATGCACAAAATAGATACAAGAGATATATAGACAATAAGGAAATACTGGAAAGAAATACAATAATAAACAATATGCCAATGAAACAATAATACTAATGACTAAGTGTGTGAGTACTAGCTTAACATGTGATCGGCTTGGGCAAGATACAATGCGGCCTGGCTAATCATACGTGCGGTGCATGATCAACACTATTCGCTTACCAATACTTTATTCAATAGGGATTTGATCACATATCTATACTAATACTCCCCACCCCCAACTGGTATAATAGATCCAACCACGGTATGCTATGGCACTAGATTTTCCAAGAAGATAGCTAGTCTCCCCGAGAATCGGTGTCTGTACATGTACAAGATAACCAATGAAACAATACTTGCACCATATACACCATATACCAAGGAATAACATCTCATGACGAGATCCGGATATACCAATCCGTGTAACCATAGTGTCGAGAGAAACATGTAAATCTACACTAGATACAACGAACATAGAGGATATCATAAATGAGAAACTATCAGAGAATGTACTCGCCTGAAGTCCATTGAACAGTCTCACAGATGTCTGACTCGGTACCTCGAAGACCTAGATATGGAATACCACATTAATACAAGGTCCCGGAAAGAGAATAAGTCAAACTAGTCAACTCCTAGGTCAATAAATAAATTCTAAGTCAAAAGTCAACTATGGTCAACTCTAAAGTCAACTAAAGTCAAACATGGTCAAACCAAGGTCAACCTCACAAGAAATCTATATAAATAATATAGAAATAAAATACAACAATTTAGGAATAAAAATTAGATCCCAAATCATACTCACACAAAGTATACTAATAATACAAATAATACATACTCTAATATAATATATAAACAACCAATATTTATACAAATAAAATAATATATTATTATAAATATTATACCTCACAAAACACATATATATATACATATATATATATACAATAATAATATATAAAATATAATTTAAAACTGCCAAAGCGTTACTGAAAACAGGGAGTTAAAAATATAATTTAATTAAAACAGCTTATAGTGACAGTCTCAACTGTCACAGAAAATGTCGCAAAAGCCACTGTGTAATAAAACCCACTGCTGCTGCATTGGTGACAGTTAATCAACTGTCACCGAAAACTGTCGCCACTGCTGCTAAGATCCCGCCCGCAGCATTAATGACAGAACTGTCATTAATGCACAGTGGGCTACAGCGGCTGCTGCTGACCCGCCTATTTAGCGACAGTTTCACTGTCACAAACCCACTGTCACTAAAACATAGAAAAATATATATATATATATAAATATATATATGCAATAATAATCATAATACATATATATAAATAAATAATTATATACTTATATATATATGCATATATAAACTTATAATTAAATACCAATAGTTACAATACATGCACATATTAATGTTCATATTTTACATGGCTAGAAGCACACCTAAAATATATACATTAATATACAAATAATTACATAATAATTATAAATAATATAATTACACAATTAAACACATAAATATATTTTATAAAACATTTATGTATAATTTATACTATTAACATAAGTACATATATAATTACATGCAAGAAAGCTACATATTATATTTGTACATCATATTAGCACACACAAAAATATATAGATCTATGCTACAATAATTACTATAATAAATACACAAAATAAATATATAATATCTATATATATTTACTAATTATAATTGAAGAATTTAAACCATACATAATTAGATCTATTCAAAAATCCACACAATTGGAGAGTATCACACCGTATCCCACTAGATCTAGGATACGCATGTGACACGAGTCCAACACACAACCAATTGTACCCCGAAGGATACAAACAAATCACAAATAATATTTATGAATAAATTAAAGTGTCAAAAGTAGATCTATGTGTCCGTGTCAAAATACGACATGTTCAAAGTCCCGTGTCGGAGGAAAAACTCCCAAAATGATACGTATCACCAAATAGTTGGGATACGAACCACATGTACCAAATTATGGACATGACACTAGCCCCAAACATATAAGCTCATGTCCAATTGATCTATAGGATCAATTGATACACACAACAAAATGTAAATTCGGAATTCCAACAAAATTAACACAAAAAGCACCATAACTTTCTCCATGGGTCTCCTATGAACACAAAACAAAGTCCTATGGGTAGTACATACATATAGGTTGATTTTACATGATTAAATATCAGATTTAGAAGCTATTTAAATGGAAAAATTTGAATTATACCTATTGGGAGATGGATTCCCAATGAAACCTCCAATTGAGAAGAACTTGCTTCCAAATTGTAGATCCTTGCTCCTCTTTGTAGATCCTTGCTTCCTTCTTCTAGATCCTTGCTTCTCAACTTTCTAATGGTGAATTGGGAAGAATTTGGAATGAATTTGGTAGGGAATTGGAATGGGAATGGAGGGAATTTGGGAGTGGAAAATTCTAGATCTAGATTTGGAATGAGAATGAGAGAAGAGAGAAATTTCCCCCCTCTTTTAATAGGCCGGCCTTGCCCCTCTCCCAAGTAATTGTAAAATGTCCAATGTACCCCTTGGGGCCTCTCATGAAGAAATAATTAAGGAAGGAAGCTTCTAGTCTAATCACTTAATTAATTTAATCTATCTCCTTAATTATGGGCTTTCTAAATGGGCCAAATCTAACTATTTAATTCATGTTGGTCCATGGGTCCAAACTACACTAGTTGGGTCCACTAAAATAAGTCCAAAATAATTAAATAACATCCAACAACAATTAAATAATACAACAAAAATTATTTACCATGCACAATATTTATTTAAATAGAAAATTACTAAAATACCCTTTTTTCTAAAATGTGGTAGTGACAGGTTCGTATCATTGTTCTAGACTTGTTGACACTAAGTTTGATAAAATTGTAGACTTTTGACCCTGACACATTTTTTGGTGTGAAGCGGCCCACATGTGGACCCCGCTTTGACCAGAAACTGTCATTTTTGCCCCTGTGTCCAAATTGGACTCAAGGACAGGCGTTTCTAGCTATTTGATATTTTTTGAATCTGATGATGATATTTATTTCAGCAACCAGAGTAGTACGTGCAATTCCCGCAGATACCAGAGCTATAGTTGGAGCCAGAACCACAGGCAAGTGTACCTTGCCAACAATGCAGTTTTGTTGCATATTTTCTTGATTCATTTATATTGTTGTACATGCTTAACCTAGGACCGTGTGACTTACTTAGCATCCGATTAATAGTCGGGTGCCAACACCGTACGCGGAGTTGTGTAACGTCACCTAGACATGGATATCGTGACCCTTTACATCCTCGTACTTGTCATATCAAGTACATCATAACCAAGGGGACTTGACACTATTCATGAGACAAAATCTTCCTGAGATATTCATGGTGATTCTATGTAGGATACAGGTTTTATGACATAGTCATTATATTCATAGACATTATGTGACTTGTTGCATTAGCTATGATCGTGCGTGACATGGACATGAGGCATCGTGGACATGAGACGTGTGATTACATGGGATGGGGAGAGACACACAGGCTACAGGCTAATTTCATATATATAATACATAGTAAACTACATAGTAAAATACATAGTAATACTGCTACCGGCTCCCAGACATAGAGCTTGTAGTGGTCTCAGCCTGAGTTTTAGTGATTCTCTCAATTGCATATCACTTAGCTGGTTATATAGTTTACCCTATTGTTTCATTTATTTTTGCACTACATTTATTTGGCTTGAGTTATTTTGTACCTTGCTATGTCCCTTGAGGACCTGGATCCGGATTATGTTCCCAGGATTGGCAGACGAGATCTATCCCGAGGTATACGGGTCAGCAGCAGGAGCAGGAGCTGATACAGGAGCTGTACCGATTTTCGAGGACGAGGTGTTTGCTGAAGACTTTTTCTGAGTATCTGTGTTTCATACTCAGTATCTACTTTATTCAGACATTTATGTTTTGGTCTGTTGAACCACTGTATCAGATTTATATCGGGTTGTTCCCCGAAGTACTTTGTTGAGACTAGTTATTGATTTACATTTCTTATTGCTGTTGATCATATTTATCTTGTGTGGATGAGATTAGATATGGTAGGTTTTAGTAGACTTTATTTTACAGCTTAAGTACGCCCTGATGGATCCATTAAATTGGGTTTGTCCATCAGTGTGTGCTGCTGGCCATTGCCACGTGTCCAGTCCCTCGATATTTTGGGACTGGGGTATGACATGGTTTTTGTGGTGGCCCATGCAGGCCAAAAGCATATTATCTCGGTTACGTTACTGTACCGAGCAAGCCTGTACCTAGGATTAGAGTACAGGATCTCATCCACAACTGACTATGACTCATCCTCCTTCCAATCTATTCCGTTGAAAATTGCATCCTGCTTGGTTCATGTGCCTTCTCATTAGTTCCTTGAGTGTAGCCTTCTCCTAGAATATAGAAGTCCCTGTTGATAGAATGATAAGTAGGGTAACCTCCCTATTAAGATTACAGCTAGGATATTGACACACCCCTAAGTAGAACGCTTAATGAACCCTAGCATCCCTCACCTATAGAATAATTTACCATTATTTCTTGTTGTAGTCATGAATGACCTAAGAGTAGTATAGGCACTGCTAAGAGCTAGTTAGATATTTGACCCTAATGTTTGACCCTAGTATTGAGGAACCAATATAAAACCAAAATTTAAAATTTGGACTGAACCTAACCTTCATAGTTAGATAGTATTGGAGAACTACAAACTTAGATCATTGTCTTATTATTAGTAGACAGCACCTCAGGAAGACTAGAGGAATATAATCAATATTTTTCCCTCTTCATCATGCCTCGAACATAGCAACTAGCACCCACTTCCCTTTAGAAAACCATGATGCTATCTATAGCCCATATTTTAAATTTCATATATTATTCCTCTGCGGCCTTAACATTCGCTAATTGCACGACGAATAAATTATCTTCTTCTTTCTTCATCTATCAACTCATGCCACTTGACCCCTCTAATTATAGACCAAGTGATTGTATTCTACGATAGGATATATAGGTTGCTATAGTTATAGTTATAATCTTGAATTTTGAATTATGTACCTTATAGTTAGAACCTGATAGTTGAGTTGTTCAATTAGATTATGCTGATTACCCCTAGTTGTAGACCACGTAATTTGTACCCCCATCTCGATACAAGTTAGATCCCCTTTTCCTTTAACGGCTAGCAACTCTTCTATTCTTACTATTGACACTTGTTCTATAAGAAATATGACTAAAACTTAAGACGACCATGACCTACGTAATATAGGAGGATACCCTAATAAGTACCAAGACCCCTTCTCGTAGACCTTAACAGGAGCTTCTATAGTATCCTTAAGACAATTATAATAGAAGTTCAATTATTATAAGTTATGTAGTATAACTCACACCCTAGTATCACATAGTCTTTTGACCTGTTATTGAAGTGTAACTGAATGACATTAATTATATACTACCATAAGACGACAGTGTTTATTCAGACAACAGAATTTAGAGCTCCTTGCCCCCATTTGGTCAACTAGCGACATAGACAAGGAGGTTGTATGATAACTGTAGAGATTGTATAGTCTTTATTATTATTGCTTATTTTGTTTTTGCCTTTTTGTGAACTTGAATTGACTTATACCTCCTTGCATCATCATCTAGCGTACTTATATTTGCTGTACTACCTTGACTTATGCCGCCATTATAGCCTAGTTTTTGCAAGCCTATTCTTTATCAAGCTTGTTCATGACATATGTGTTATTAGGGCCTGATCAACCCCACTAATATATTTTAGAATCAGTATATTAAGGTCTAGCTAACCTTAGTGCGCTTGATTCGCCCCTCGTAATACTACTTTACGTGGATTGAGATATGTAGTGATTAGTAGACGAATATACTTGCCCCGGACATGTCTGACATATCATATCGGTTACATAACTGTACTAATACGAGCATGCAAATGAAGAATTACCATAATAGGATTTTAATCCACAACTGCTTGACCATTCTCATTTGAATTCTTTAAACGCCTTGACCCCGATACTTCTATTCTATTACCTCACCCTTGAACTCTTTATTATTGATCTCCGTTTTCCCTTATTTCGGAAAGACGAAACTTCTTGCTTAGTATAAGTTTGATATATAGATAGTACTAGATATACCCCGCATGCCAGTCGCATTGTTAGGTGACTGTCTTTTATAAATAATTAAGGGCATATCATAGAGGATATGGTTGGTGTTAAAAACTTTGAGGATTCAATAACATAATTTGGGGCATAGCTTTCTTAGATGTATTGTCTTAGATGATAGATGGATAAATTCTAAGTTGGGTAGAGACCGCAATGCTCACTTGAGAGTAATTCTTGAGATTGTAATCAAGTGAGATTTGATAGAGAGATCCCACCCTAGTTTAATTTCGAGGACAAAATTGTTTTAAGTTGGGTAGATTGTAAACCCCCTGATTTTTTAAAATTTCAAAATTTATTTTTCACAATTTTCTAGAATTTTTCTGGTATTTTTTAACTAATTAAAACTAAGGTATTTTGTAATTAAATGATTTTTTTAAATAATGTTAAATAATATTAAAATATTATAAAAATAATATTTTTGGGTATAAAATGGAAAACTGGACATAGGATAATTTTTTGTGAATTTATTGGACTCCGAAAACATTTTTAAAGCCCTAAAAACTAATGTATATTTAAACCTAATTAAACCCTGACTGAACCCGGTTTACTCTTAAATAAACCAAACCAAACCAAACCGACCCAAACCACTGTTAAACCGAACCGGACCAAACCCACTCTTAACGGGTCGGGTCGGATCCGAAATAAACCCGACCCGGACCCGTTACCCAATCTGAACCCTAAACCTAATCCGAACGGAAACACTGTTCTGGCCCCTATTTAACCCCGCGATCCGCCGCCTGAACCCTAGCTCCGCCGGTACCTTTCCCCTCTCTCCTCTGCCACGCCACCCTCCGCCTGGCCCTCTCTCCTTTCCGTCATCTTCCTCCTCCATCGACCCCGCTCAACTTCCTTCCACCATCGTCTTCCTCCTCCAGACGCCCTCCGCCCGTCCCCGACTCGCACCGTCCTCCGCCCCGACCAGAACGACCTCGCCACCATCTCTTCCTCCTTCCCCGACTCCATCTCCTCCGCCCTAGCCCAGCTCAACACCGCCTCACCCTCAGCCCCGCTCCGCCTTCCCTTCTCCTTCCTCCGCTGCCCAGCCCCCTCGCCGCCCAGACTCGACCCCGGCCGCCTGAGCCCTAGCCACCCCGAGCCCCCATCTCCCCTCTTCCTCCTTCCCCGACTCCACCTTCCTCCGCCTTGCCGACGAACCAGAGCCACTCCACCACCCGCTGCCCTGCCCTAGCCACCTCGAGCCTCGCCGAGCAGCCCCCGGTCGCCTCCGCCGTGTCCGCCGACCGCAGCCATCTCCGGCATCGATCCCTGACCCGAACACAGAAATACCCTGACCCGGACACGGCACAGCCCCGTGTCGGTGTGTCAAGATGACCCACGGACAAGAACATCCCCGTTTCAAGAAGCCCTGTTCAGGTAACCCGTTCTCTCTCCTCGTTGCTCCATTTTTCGTTCCGTCAGTTGTGACGCGTGGACTGTGTGACCCTCTCGATGCCCGTGCAACCCGCTCGGTGCGTCGCGTCCTGTGGCGATCGTGAACCGCGATCCAAATATAGAAAAATCAACACCCCGTTTTCCCCCGGAACTGAGTGCGTCCCGCCAAACGGGACGACTTGGTCGCACGCGATCTTCACCAAAAGGTGCGTGCTGTTGATACGGACGTGCAGAATTTTGCAGAAGTTGATTTGGATGTGCGTGCACACCGGAATCAACGCGTATCCGTCGACAACGTTCCGTATCCGCCTGTTCTGGAATATATTGTAACTTTGTGTACACACGTCGGATCGAAACAAAACTTATGCCATCAGACTCATAGCAATACGCTGGTCCCCTGACCCAAGTTTGGTTCGATTCTGAGAACGTTGACAAAATCGCGTATCGTGGGCCCCGCGGCTCTATTTGACGGGCGATTTTGTAATCGGCTCATCGGAATCCAATTCTGGAAGTTCCTTTGGGTTCGTATTATCGTTCTGGACTTGTTGACACTAAGTTTGACGAAATTGGAGACCTTTGACCCTAACACATTTTTCGGTGTGAAGCGGCCTACATGTGGATCCCGCTTTGACCAGAAACTGTCATTTTTGCCCCTGTGTCCAAATTGGACTCAAGGACAGACGTTTCTAGCTATTTAATATTTTTTGAATCTGATGGTGATATTTATTTCAGCAACCAGAGTAGTACGTACAATTTCCGCTGATACCAGAGCTACAATTGGAGCCAGAACCACATGCAAGTGTACCTTGCCAACAATGCAGTTTTGTTGCATATTTTCTTGATTCATTTATATTGTTGTACATGCTTAACCTAGGACCGTGTGACTTACTTAGCATCCGATTAATAGTCGGGTGCCAACACCGTACGCGGAGTTGTGTAACGTCACCTAGACATGGATATCGGGACCCTTTACATCCTCGTACTTGTCATATCAAGTACATCATAACCCAGGATACTTGACACTATTCATGAGACAGAATCTTCCTGAGATGTTCATGGTGATTCTGTCTAGGATACAGGTTTTATGACATAGTGTTGAAATTAGTTGATAATTTTATTGATTGTCTCATTGGCATTATATAGCTTTACAGTCATTAATACAATGATTTCAATCATTATGACAATAATCTCATAATGGAATATCCTGTGACATATTCTGGCATCCCAAATATGTCCTCAGGATATTCCCATGTGCTTATACTATACTTAAATATGACACCCAACATACCATATCAACACTCTCCCTCAAGATGGGTGAAAGATATTCACTAAGCCCATCTTGTCACATCCTCTAATCATGTTCACTGAGGCGAGTCCCTTGGTTAGTCCATCTGCTACTTGATCCCTGGTTGGAACATGGCCAAGCTCCAGTAATCCTCTATCCAACTTCTCTTTGATGAAGAATCTATCAATCTCGATGTGTTTGGTCCTGTCATGCTGTACTGGATTGTTGGCGATACTAATAGCTGACTGATTGTCACACCACAGCTTCATCTTGGCTCCTTGATCCAGCTTCAGCTCCACCAGCATATTCTTCAACCATAGCAGCTCTGCAACTCCCAAGGCCATAGCTCTGTACTCTGCTTCAGCTGTCGATCTGGCCACCACAGACTGCTTCTTACTCCTCCAGGAGACCAAGTTACCTCCTACAAATATGCAATATCCCGAGGTAGACCTCCTGTCATCAGCACAACTAGCCCAGTCAGAATCACAGTAGCCCTCGATGCTCACGTGATTGTTCTTCCTGAATATTAGTCCCTTCCCGGGAGCACCTTTCAAGTACCTCAGAATCTGGTACACTGCATCCATATGACCCTTCCGTGGGTCATGCATGTAGCGGCTCACCACACTTACTGCAAAGCAGATATCAGGACGTGTGTGGCTCAAATAGATCAACTTGCCAACCAGTCTCTGGTATCTGTCCCGATCAACTGGTTCTCCAGCCTCAGCATCAATCTTGAACCTCTGATCTATTGGTGTCGCTGCAGGTTTGCACCCCAACATCCCAGTTTCTGTGAGAAGGTCCAGTGCATACTTCCTTTGAGAGAGAACAATCCCCTCTGCTTCTCGAGCAATCTCAATCCCAAGGAAGTACCGAAGAAGGCCGAGATCCTTCACCTCGAATTCCTTGCCCAGCTTTCCTTTGAGTTGGGCGATCTCCTGCTCATCATCTCCTGTGATAATCATATCGTCCACATACACCGCAAGCATGATGATGTGGCCTCCACTCCGACGGAAGAACACAGTATGATCAGCATTGATCTACTGATATCCCATCCCTATTATCGCCCTTCTGAATCTGTCAAACCACGCTCGAGGAGACTGCTTCAATCCATAGAGGGACTTCTTCAACCTGCAGACCTTGCCTACTGTCTGATTGGTGCCAAATCCTGGTGGTATCTCCATGTACACCTCCTCCACTAGATCTCCGTGAAGAAACGCATTCTTCACATCCAGTTGGTGTAGCTTCCATCCACCATTTGCTGCCAGAGAAATCAGAGTCCTGACAGTGCTCATCTTTGCAACTGGTGCAAATGTCTTGTCATAGTCGATGCCGTACGTCTGACTGTATCCTTTGGCTACTAGTCGAGCTTTGTAGCGATCAACCTGTCCATCTGGGTTCTGCTTTACGGTAAAGACCCACTTGCATCCAACTGCTCTCTTCCCCTCTGGCAGTCTCACAAGCTCCCAAGTGTGGTTCTTCTCCAGAGCTCCCAACTCCTCGTGCATTGCCGCTTTTCACTTTGGATCATTCTTGGCAACCTGCCAATTGTTAGGTACAGTAATACTATCCAAAGATGCTATAAATGCTCCATGAGAAGAAAGGATATGGTCATAAGAAATAAACTGAGCAATATCCCAACCATATCTGTTTGGAGGATTTCCTGCATTGCTGTGAGTGGTCCTCCGTACAGATAGTGGTATGGGAGGAGTAGTAGTAATAGGAATAATATCTTGTGAAGGAGGGGGTATCACCTGAAGGAGGGTTGGTGTCGGTGCCTCAGGAGTTGGGACGAACGCAGGCAAGGGACTTGGCATTGGCACTGTCGGTACTGGTCCTGCAGTTTGCTTCTCTCTCCTGCTGTAGGTAAGTAACTCTCCCTGAGCCGTAGGCCTAACACCTTCACCTTCTTGTCCCTTCTCCGTGCCTCCATGCCAAACTTCTAAATCGGTTACCACAAAGTTCTCCATCTCTCCCTCTCGCCTCATACTGGCAGTATTAGGCGTGTTGTGTGAAGTTCCGTCCTGGCGGTAGTATGGCTCATGCTCCCGAAAGTGGACATCCATACTGACAAACTTCTTCTTCTCTACTGGACTCCAGCACACATACCCCTTTTGGGTCGCCGAGTAGCCTACGAAGATGCATTTGACCGCTCTAGGGTCAAGTTTCCCAACTGATGGCCTGTTGTCCTTCACAAAACACACACACCCAAACACCTTCAGTGGGAGTATTCCACTATTATTGCCTTGCAATACCTCACATGGGGACTTCCATCCGAGGACCTTCGAGGGCATCCTGTTGATGAGTTGAGCTGCTGTCAACACTGCATGCCCCCACAGACTCTGTGGGACATTCATGTCGATCATCATACTTCTTGCGACCTCCAGAAGGTGTCTGTTTTTCCTTTCTGCAACTCCATTTTGTGCTGGTGTGTATGCACAGGTGGTCTGATGCTGTATTCCGTGTGCTGACAAGTATTCTGCAAGCGTCCTGTTGGTATACTCTGTTCCATTGTCAGACCTCAGTACCTTCACAACTGCTTTGTACTGAGTCTGGACATGCTTATGGAAATCCCAAAAACAAGCAGGTACATCACTCTTATTTTTCATCAAATATAACTAGGTAACACGAGAGACACACTCAATGAAAGAAACAAAGTACTTATAACCATTCATAGTGTTAGTAGCACATGGACCCCAGACATCAGAATGTACTATCTCAAAAGCAAAAGTGCTCCTATGACCCGTGCCAACATATGAGCTCCTAGTAAGTTTTCCTAACTCGCACGCATCACATACTAATTTCTCTTTATTTGTTTTTGCATAAATCTCTGGATACAACTTACTTAGAGTATCAAAGGAAGAATGTCCCATCCTCCGATGATGGAGTATCAAGGTATCCTCAGTCCTCTGCTGCAGTCCTTCCATGCCAGCCTTCTCTGCCATAGATACCAATGCTGAGTCCAGTCCTTCTCGATCTAGGTACCACAGTCCCTCATGCCAAGTGCCAGTCCCAAGTCTTCGTCCTGTCCCTTTCTCCTGGAAGGTCACCTTAGGAATATCAAAAGAAACAATGCATTTAAGTTGGAGGATTATAGAACTAATGGACAAGAGACTGACTGGAAAGGATGGAGCATGTAAAACATTGGATAATCTTACTGAACCTGTACAATTAACAGTACCCTTACCGACCACTGGCTGGAAAGTGCCATCAGCTGTCTGAATGCTGTCTGCTGATGCTAGGTGAGTGTAGGAAGAAAACTCACTAGCATTCCCCGTCATATGCCGAGATGCTCCCGAGTCGATAATCCAATTTGATGATTTAAGGGAAGAGATAGACGCAAGGGCAAGTGATTCGTCAGTACCTTCTGATGGATGGGCATACATGGCAGCGTTGCCCCTAACAAAGAATGAGGTGGACGCCTCCTCTGTTCTACTCCTCATGTCTCCCAGTGCCCGGTCCTCCACAGTAAAGGTGTCATCAGCTTCTCCGTTCCCTTCTGATATCAGGAGGTTTGCCCTATAACCTCCTCGGCCGCCTCGTCTATCCCCTCGACCAAGACCACGTCCTCCATTATATCCTCGTCCGCCGAACGGTCCTCGTCCACTACCTGAATCTCCCTTCCTAGGTGGTTTGGTACAAGCATACCGATGATGACCCATCTTCCCACAGTTGTAGCACTGCCGGTTATGCTGCCAGGGCTCTCCCTTAGATCCTGTGTTACCTGAGCTGGTGATCGCTAGTGCTGACTTTGCTTCGGGGGGACCACCTGTCCCGGCTTGCAGCCTGATGCGTGTCTCCTCCTGGATCATGGCTGAGATAGCCTCCTCAAGGCTAGGGATCTTTGGTTGGGCTAGAAGTAGGGCCGTCCTCTGTGCGAAAGCTGTAGTCAGCCCTTTGAGGAACTTCATCGTCCTTTCCTGCAGACACACCTGTCTCTCCTTACACTTAGGGTCCCCGCAGCTCGCCCGATCTGAGGAGTGATCATAATCCAACCACAGACGCTCCAACTCCGTGGCATACTCCTGCACCGTCTTCTCTCCTTGTACGGTGTCATCAATCTCCCCCTTTATCTGGAAGACCCGTAAGTTGTTCCCCACACCATCATAGGTCCTTCTCAACTTCTCCCACACATCTTTCACCATCTCAATACCGTCTACTGTGGCGGCAATAGACTAGACTAAGGAGTTGAGAAGCCAGATGTAGATCACCATATGAGTGGACTTCCACTTATCGTGTCCTGTCGAGCCCTCGTCCGGCTCTGTCGTCTCGCCCGTCAGGAACCCCTCCATGTTTTTTCCTGCGAGGGTTCTTCTCACCCGTCGTGACCAACTCAGATAGGTGGCTGGTCCATCTAATTTCAGATCGATGGAGGGAAGCTTCAACTCCGGCGACGTTCGTGTCGTGTTCTCACCAGCCGACATCGTCAACAACTTCATCAACGTCGCCACCTCTGCAGAATCTAGCTTCTTGATGATCTCCTCCATCGATGCGTCGTCTATCCAGTCACGTCACGTTCGCTCCACGACTCACGCTTGTCCTCGTCGTCCGCTCCTAGATCTGAACATGTCCCCCCTTTTTTCAGATCTAGGCATCCCTATTAGGCGCTGCCTCATGCTGGTACGGAGGAGGCGGCATCACGCATGTCACAACCGCCGTCGCAGCAGCAGCAGTCGCAGCAGCTGCAGCAGCAGTAGTAGCCGCAGCAGTAGCGGGACGGGACAGCAACAGCGAAGGGCGGCCTGCGAAGGACGGAGAAGAGGAGAGGAGGGAAAAAAAAGGGGGGCGTGGAAGAGTTCGGTGGAGGAGATCTAGGAAATCCTCCTGTGGGTTTGTGGAAGCTTGGTGACGGCTAGGGTTTGTGGAAACTTGGCTCTGATACCATGTTGAAATTAGTTGATAATTTTATTGATTGTCTCATTGGCATTATATAGCTTTACAGTCATTAATACAATGATTTCAATCATTATGACAATAATCTCATAATGGAATATCCTGTGACATATTCTGGCATCCCAAATATGTCCTCAGGATATTCCCATGTGCTTATACTATACTTAAATATGACACCCAACATACCATATCAACACATAGTCATTATATTCATAGACATAATATGACTTGTTGCATTAGCTATGATCGTGCGTGACATGGACATGAGGC
The DNA here is from genome assembly GCA_036927795.1 of Iris macrosiphon. Classification (NCBI taxonomy): domain Eukaryota; kingdom Viridiplantae; phylum Streptophyta; class Magnoliopsida; order Asparagales; family Iridaceae; genus Iris; species Iris macrosiphon. The sequence continues at coordinate 41,840,853 of JAYESA010000005.1, read as the reverse complement.
ATCGTGGACATGAGACGTGTGATTACATGGGGTGGGGAGAGACACACAGGCTACAGGCTGATTTTATATATATAATACATAGTAAACTACATAGTAAAATACATAGTAACACTACTACCGGCTCCCAGACACAGAGCTTGTAGTGGTCTCAGCCTGAGTTTTAGTGATGCTCTCAATTGTATATCACTTAGCTGGTTATATAGTTTACCCTATTATTTCATTTATTTCTGTACTGCATTTATTTGGCTTGAGTTATTTTGTACCTTGCTATGCCCCTGAGGACCTGGATCCGGATTATGTCCCCAAGATTGGCAGACGAGATCTATCCCGAGGTATACGGGTCAGCAGCAGAAGCAGGAGCTGATACATGAGCTGTACCGATTTTCGAGGATAAGGTGTTAGCTGAAGACTTTTTCTGAGTATCTGTGTTTCATACTCAGTATCTACTTTATTCAGATATTTATGTTTTGGTCTGTTGAACCACTGTATCAGATTTATATCGAGTTGTTCCCCGAAGTACTTTGTTGAGACTAGTTATTGATTTACATTTCTCATTACTGTTGATCATATTTATCTTGTGTGGATGAGGTTAGATATGGCAGGTTTTAGTAGACTTTATTTTATAGCTTAAGTACGCCCTGATGGATCCATTAAATTGGGTTTGTCCATCAGTGTGTGCTGCTGGCCATTGCCACATGTCCAGTCCCTCGATATTTTGGGACTGGGGCGTGACACAAACTATGGTCAACTGTGGTCTACTTCCTAATTTTAGGTTGCATGAGTCTAACACAAGGATATTGGGTTTAAATACTAAATTCTAGGTCACAAAACCCATATCTTAAAATACTAGGATACCGTATCTCCGGATACGTAAATCCAAAAGGAAAACATCACATACAAATGCCAAAATAATAATATTATTAAATAAAATCTTAAAGACAAATATTAATTAGGTACCTTGGTTTTGAACCAACTTGGTATCACAACAAAAAATCATAATCTTGATACCCCAAACCCAATACCTTGGGTATCCCCAATACCTTGGTACTTACCTTGGTATCTCAAGGTAATACCCAAAATACTTGTTATACCACTACCCGTAAATATATACATATGCTACACAATAATTATACATATACTATACTATTAACAATGTAGGAATATATTTACATATATATATATATATATATATATATATATATATATATATATATATATATATATATATATATATACATAAATATCTAATAATAGGAAAAATCTTTCAAACTGTCACTAAAGACCGCTGTTGACTGTCGCTGAAATCACTGGTACTCTGATACTCTGCTGTTTTAGCGACGGTTCTGCTGTCGCTGCTGATGCTGTGCTATTGCTGCTGCCGCTGTCTTGTTGCGACGATGTTGCTGCTGTCGCCTTTGCTGCTATCGCTGCTGCTGCTGTGCTTTTGCTGCTACTACTGTGTTATCGCGATGTTGCTGCTGCTGTCGCCCTTGCTGCTGCTGCAGTGCTGTTGCGACGCTGTCGCTGCTGCCGTCTTTGCTGCTGTCGCTAAACAATATATATATATATATATATATATATATATATATATATATATATATATATATATATATATATATATAATATACTTAAATCTAATACATGCAATTACTACATATGAATATACATACACTCATACTCCTCACATACATATATATATATATATATATGTAGTAACATATGTATATATATAACACCATATCTAATTACATATATATATATAGCTTACAACTTATAAGATATACATATGTACACAATATTATATATTACAATATAGTATTATATATATACATAGCTACCACCATATAAATTATGCACCTAATAAATACATAGTAACATACACACATACATAGTAATATGTATATATATAACTATACATATATATTTACATGTATATAATCATACAATAATATGTAACACACATTATATAAATAGAAATACAATAATATATAATTATCTATTGAACATATACATATCTATACATACTAATATATAAAATTATACTTACATGTAGAAGAATAGCCACCTAACAATATATACACATATAGTATATACATAGATACATAGATCTAAGACACAATATTACATAAATATAATTACACAACAATATATATATATATATATATATATATATATATATATATATATATATATATATATATATATATATATATATAATTTTATATCACAATGACAAGAGAAATAGATCCACAATTTAAATTACACAAACACATGGATCATATCACCCCGTATCCCACTAGATCTAGGATACGCTTGCGACACGAGTCCTCTACACATCCAAACGTACCCCGAAGGATATGAGCAAGTCATATATATTATTTATGAACAATACGAAGAGTCAAATATAATTCTACGTGTTCGTGTCAAAATATGACATGTTCAAAGTCCCGTGTCGGAGGAAAAACCTCCAAATCAACACGTATCACCAAATTATTGGGATACGACCTACACGTACCCAATTGTGGATATGAAACTAACCCAAAACACACAAGCACATGCCAAATTGATCTATAGGACCAATTGACACACATAACAAATGTCAATCTCGGAATTCCTCCAAAATTGACACAAAAGTACCATAACTTTCACAATAGGCCTCCTATGAACACAAAACCAAATCCTATGGGTAGCCTATGCATATGGGTTAATTTCTTATGGTTAAATCTCAGATTTAGAACCTAATTTATGGGAAAAAATTAAATTATATCTATTGGGAGATGGATTCCCAATGAAACCTCCAAATGTGATAAAATTAGCCTCCAACTTGTAGATCCTTGCTCCTCTTTATAGATCCTTATTTCCTCCTTCTAGAACCTTGCTCCACTAGTCTCTAATGGTGATTTGTAAAGGAATTGGAATGAAATTTAGTAGGGAAAATAAAGTGGGAATGAAGGAATTTGGTTGAGAAAAATTCTAGATCTAGTTTTGAAATAAAAAGAGGAGAGAGAATGATTTTCCCCCTCTCTATATAGGCCGACCCCTCTTTCCCCTCCCTCAAGCTACTATGAATTGTCCAATATACCCCTTGGGGCCTCTCATGAAGAAATAATTAAGGAGAAAAGCTTCTAGTCTAATGGTTTAATTAATTTTAACAAATCTCCTAATCAATGGACTTTCTAATTGGGCTCAAATCTAATAATTAATACATGTTGGTCCATGAGTCTAAACTAAACTAGTTAGGTCTACTAACACAAGTCCAAAATAATTAACTAACATCCATTAATAATTAAATAATATAATAAATAATTATTATCAAGCACAATATTTATTTAAATAAGAAATTACTAAAATACCCTTTCCTAGAAAATATGGTAGTGACACTTCATCGAGCCACTATCAGGAGTATCAGTACAGGTCAGGTGTCGTTAGTTTATATTAACGGTGTCAATACAATCCATGTTCAAGAAATTTCAGGTTCTGGCGGGTTATCACAAATCAGGTTATAAGTAATTTAGAGAAAGCATGCATTCATAACAATTAAACAGAATAGGCTAAACAATAGAAACAGTTAAACCATAAGAGAACAAATCATAAGAAGCTAAGCTTCTACAAGTATCATAGGCACATGGGATAAGCTGGTCGCATGCTAGAGCTGGACGTATGCAACACGCTGGCCGCATGCAGCACATTGGCCGCATGGGAGAGTTGGCCACATGAAAGATGTAAAGTTCCCTCCTCGGGACAAGGCTAGTGATAGGCAATAAATACAAGATTAGAAAAGTGACTGATGTGACTGGCCATATCAGAGAAGTGACCGATATGACTGGTCAAGAAAGGGAGTCAAAAGAAAAAGATAAAATCATGGAAAGTCGTGTCAAGGTGGTGTTGAGTCATACTTCAAAGAAAAGAGGAACACATAGCTCCGGGCCACATGGACGATTCAGCCGCATGCTCCTCTTGGCCGCATACACATTTGGGCCGCATAAAATCGTTTGAACTTAGAGAACTTTCATTCATTCAAGTTCTTTATATTTGGCCAAGGGGCTCATGTGCAGATTCAATCATGCGTCCAACAAGATGACCGCATGCTGGCTTGGAGCGAGAAGTTAAGGCCTCATACCAAGTGGGGCGCATGGAACGTCTTTGTTCCAGACAACAATTTTCAGCCATGGAAAAGCTCTAAGTCTGAAAACTTATTTTCTCCATGAAATTCTCATTTCAAGTCCGAATCCAGCAAAGTAAAGTTCAAAATCGCATGAAATCAAGTGCTCATCAACATGGAACTAATAGTTTTGAAAAATATCAAGTTTTAAGATATCAAACCCAAGTGAACTCATGAACACCCAAAAGCTTAGAATTCAGATCTACTCCTACCAATGCATCAAAACAAAAAATAACAAGAAATAAACATGTAGAAAAACTCATAGAGAACAATATAGAGCAAATAAAATGCAAGGAAGCTAAGTAAATTCAATATAGCAAGTTCTTTCTTATTGGCAGGATGAACTTGTCTAAACTCACTACTAAATGAATACCACTACTACCCAAGGCAAGCTCACGACTTGGGCTAAGGTTCAGACAAGGAGATGAGAGGGAGAAGAAAATGAAGAAAGAGAAGGAAATGAAGAATAATGAGGAGGAGAGAGAAAGAGAAGGCTATATATATCAAATGGTGACTATCACTATTCATAATTCTAGAAATTATATGAAAGTAGCTAAAAAAATCTATAAATTACACGGGAAGCAATATATAGCTATAACACGCATATACTAGATAAAATACAATAATACTAAAATAGTGAGATGGGTCTCAGAACTCTCACCTCCTTAGAAAAATTTCGTCCTTAGAATTTCAACAAGGCACCAGGTCTATCAAGGTATCTCTAGAGATCAGACAGGTAATAAAATAAGCAACCATTCGATTATCAATCATATGATACGAACTACCAAGAACAAGACAAGCATGCACAAGACAAGATTAGGGTATGAGATATACAAACAAATATACCTCACGAGTCAAACAAATATGGGTATCTATCTCGAATATTATTCTCACGCTCCCAAGTCGACTAGCCCAGTGAGTGATGCCCCCAAGCAACTCAGACTAAACGAATGGCCCGGTTCTTGAGAATCTTCTCTCTCCGGTCCAAAATGGATACAGATCTTTCCTCATACGAAAGGTCGGTACCAACAACCAATTATGAATGATCCAGGACATGACTTGTATCTGGTATATACTGTCGTAATTGGGATACATAAAAAATATTATGTATCTCACTAAGCGATGGCGAAAGAGCAAGACGATAGAAAATATCTCCTACTTGCTCGAGAATATCGAACAGACCTATGTACCGAGGATTAAGCTTTCCCTACACACCGAATCTGATGACTCATCGGGTAGTCAAAATTCGAAGGAATACATGATCGTCGACCGAAAACTCAAGAGGTCGCCAATGTGAATCAGTCCAATGACGCTGACGATCTTGGGCTACCTTGATATGCTTTCGGACTTACTTGACTACTTTAACTATTTGAGCTATCATTTTGGGACCAAGCAATTGCCTCTCGCCAATATTATCCCAAGCTACCGAGGATCTGCACTTCCGGCCATATAGTGCCTTGAACGGTGCCATTTGGATACTTGCTTAAAAACTGTTGTTGTAGAAGAATTCGACCAAGTACAAATTCTCCTCCCACGAATCACCAAAGTCAAGGGTACATGAACGAAGCATATCTTCTAGAGTCTGGATGGTATGCTCTGACTGACCATTTGTCTGCGGGTGGTAGGCTGTACTGAACTTTAGACAGGTACCTAAGATCTCATGAAGATTTTGCCAAAAATGAGAGGTAAACCTGGAATCTCTATCCGAGACTATGCTAAATGGCACACCATGTAGTATGATAATCTGTCTCATGTATACCTCAGCTAACTGTTCTATGGACTGGCCAATTATAAAGAAAGAAAGTGTGCAACTTTCGTGAGATGATTCACTATTATCCAAATAGCATCTCTGTTGGCTGAGGATCTGGGAAGTCCTAATACGAAATCTATGGTGATATGCTCCCACTTTTACTCCGGAATTGGTAAAGGTTGAAGAAGTCATGCGGGTCTATGATGCTCAGTTTTAACTTGCTGACAAACCAAACATTGAGAGACAAATTGAGCTATTTCTCTCTTTATTCTGTTCCACTAGAAAAGCTGACGAATGTCTTTGTATATCTTTGTTCCTCCGGGATGCACTGAATACTATGAACTATGAGCTTCTGCTATAATCTCGCAACAAAGGTCTCCACTTGGTACATAAAGTCGATTCTCAAAATAGAGAGATCCGTCATGGTGAATGCTTAGTTATGGTCTATGTTCCATCTCACACTCTGCTCTGAGACGCTGAAGCTTGACATCTGTTGGTTGTACTACCTTGATTCTTTCCACTAAACTGGACTAAATTTGCAGACCAGCCATCAATACTGGGTTGCCAAGCAATACTACTTCTATGCCCATCTCCTGAACATCTTCTAATATTCTTTATTGTGTTATGAAAAAATATGCTCATGCTCTCCGGCTCAAAGTATTCGCTACAATGTTGGCCTCTCCAGGATGATATTGAAGGTCAAGGTCATAGTTCATCATCAACTCTAGCCATCTTCTCTGCTTCATGTTGAGATCCTTCTGAGTAAAGAGATACTTCAAACTCTTGTGATCAGTATAAATCTTTATTCGATCTCCATATAGGTAGTGTCTCCAAAGTTTGAGTACAAAGACAACTGCTTCTAACTCCAAATCGTGCGTCAGATAATTTTTCTTATGGTCTCAAAGTTGCCGAGATACATAAGCTATAACCTTGCCATGCTGCATAAGAACACATCCTAATCCTCTTCCTAATGCATTACAATATACGGTGAAACCACATGTTTCATCTGAAAGAGTCAAAATAGGTGCCGTGATCAACTTCTATTTGAGATTCTCGAAAGAGGTTTGATATTCATCTGTCCAATCAAAACGCACATCTTTTCGTGTTAGTTGTGTCAAGGGTGCAGAAATTCTAGCAAAGTCTGACATGAAGCACCGATAATATCCTACTAATCCTAGGAAACTACTAACTTCGACAACTGTTCGGGGAACTGGCCACGTCTCAACGGCTTCTATCTTCCGTGGATCCACTTCAACTCCTCCTTTAGAAATAATATGCCCTAAGTAAAAAATGAGATCAAGCCAGAACTCGCACTTGCTAAACTTGGCATATAACTTGTGCTCTTTGAGAGTTTAAATAACTGTAAGAAGATGTTGCACGTGCTCTGCTTTACTTCGACTGTACACCAAGATGTCGTCAATGAATACTATCACGAACTTGTCCAAGTATGGCATGATAATTCGATTCATAAGATCCATAAATATTGTTGGCGCATTGGTTGCTCCAAAGGGCATTACTAGAAATATCCAATATCCATATCTCGATATGAACGCCATTTTGGGTATATTCTGCTCTCTGACTCTGATCTGGTGATATCTCGACCGCAAATCAATCTTGAAAAACACCGTTGCTCCACTAAGCTTATTGAACAAGTCGTCGATCCTTGGCAAGGGATACTTATTATTGATGGTTACCACATTGAGGGTATAATAATCAATACATAATCATGATGTTCCATCATTCTTCTTTACAAGTAGCATTGGGGATCCCCAAGGCGATCCACTAGCACGAATGAATCCCTTGCCTCTTAATTCTTCTATTATCCAGTATAAAACTTCTAACTCTAAAGGCGCCATCCTGTAGACTCTCTCTGACACTGGTGCTGTTCCTGGAAGTAGATCAATGGTAAACTCGATCTCTCTTTCTGGTGGCATGTATGAAAGTTTTTCTGGGAATACATTTGGGAATTCATTAACAACTCTAGGGAATTTTACTTCCTCTGTTACTGCCATCCTCATGGTTGCTGATAAAGATTCTATCTTGCCTTTAGAAAATGAGAATTCCTTCTCACTGGGGATATAAAATATAACCTTGCCATTATAATAATCTATCGTCGTATACCGGGCACTCAACCAATCTATGCCAAAGTCGACATCATAATCTTCCATAATTTTTTTTATCAATTTAGCGAAAAACTCTCGCCTATACACTATGACTCGACACGGGACATAAAATCTATCGTCTTCCACGATAACTTTACCAGTAAGTATATTGAGTCTTACTGATAATGATTCGGGTTCTAATCTAACTCGTGTCGTAAATCGTGCAGACATAAAAGAATGTGATACACCAGAATAAAATAATACTGAAGTTGAATAAGAGTTGACAAGAATGATACCTGCCACCGCTTCACTTGAAGCTAACTGCTCTTCCATAGTGAGTGCCATCGCCTGACCTCGTCCTCTCGGTGCTAGTCCTCTCTGCTACAAACCTCCTTGCCTGGCCTATACTTTAGCTTGGGCTTGCACATACTCCTGTGACCTTTGTTGCTGGAATACTTGGGATTGGACCAGCAAAGGCCTCTGACCCTGGTATTGCTGAACCGGTACTGGAGCCCTATACTGCAGTCCTGCCGGGTAAGATGATGATGAACTGGCTCTGTTTGGACAAGATCCCACTCTGTGGCCTGGAGCTCCACAAGCTAAGAACAACCCTTGTTCTCTGCAGCATTCAAAAACTACGTGCTCAGGCTTTCCACAATGAGAACAATTGTGGAAAGCCTGAGCACGTAGTTTTTGAACTGCTGCAGAGATCAAGGGTTGTTCTGAGGCTGTCGAAACTGGCCTCCTCGGAGATCCGATGGTCAAAGCCCTAACTGTCGGGGCTGGTGCTGAAGACTGAGTGTAATAACCTTCTGATGTGTGGTTCCTCTTTCGTCCGCCAGTCCTGTCCACTATTCTCTAGGCTCTAGGAGGTTTACTCATGCCTCCATGTTGCTCTTAATATATCTTCAAAAGTCTGGAACTTATACTGTTCTACTGCCAATATAATCTCCAGGTGAAGTCCCTGCTGGAACCTTCTTGCTCGATCTAATTCGGTTGTCATTAAGGTAGGAATAAACCGACTAAGTCTACAGAACTCTGTCATATAGTTGTCGACAGTCCTGCTCATCTGCTTCAATTTGTTAAACCTTTACTGTAAGTCATAATGCGATACTGTGTCAAAATATCTGGTCTAAAACCTTTCACTGAAGACATCCCAAGGGATGGGTACTGTTAATGAAATCTTCTGTGCTTCCTACCAGTCTCAGGCCAAGTTTGGCAATTATAGTCGTACTACTGACACTTTCTCTCGAGCCGGGACTACAGCTGCCTCTAGGATAGCTTCTGTGTCCTGAAGCCACGCATTTGATGCAATTGTGTCCTTGGTGCCATAGAAATATGAGGGTTGGAGGTGCTTGAAGTTGTTTGCTGAGTTGTGGGCACAATATCCGCCTCTTTCCAAGGCCTCTTGTACTGACCGAGTAAGTATGTCCTCTCTACATCCTTGAGCTCCAACCAATTCTCGAAGGATACCAATCAGCACACTATTGTTCCCTCCTACCTCAGGAATTGGTTGCATAGGAGCCATTGGCAGGATCTGAGGTTCCTTATTTTGAGCTGTTCTGGACCCAGCCCCAGAATGCTCAGGCTGAGCCTCAAGGGTTTGTTGGGCATCAGGTTGCTGTCCTTTTACTAAAGGAACTCAGATAGGATAATCAAAAGGATCGGGAACAATATCCCTGAAAGATAAAGGATTCAAGGATCAACAAAGGGAAGAACATGACTGATCGAGGATCAAGGCAGATGTTGAATCAAGATTTCATGGATATAAATTTGACACTGGAGGAGATTAAGGAGTAACAGGATTGAGACATCTAAAATATATGGTAAACTCCCCACACTTCTGAATTTTCAGACCTACATGGGCTACCACTTAAACCGTGTCACGGCCCAGAACCAGAATACTAAAGAGCGGAGGCGGACAAAGCAACTACGTACACCAGAGTACTCAATACTCTGAGATACAGTCACGACTGTCTAGACATGCGAGAGTTTTACTCTAAAATCCAACAGTCATTCCTGGGTCAAGGGTCCTAGGTGTCTCAATCTCAAGCAAGAAAGAAGTTACAAGATGTATGATCAACAAACATGTAATAGTAAAGCATCCCAAACTATACATAGATAGATGATCATGAAGCTAGTTACAAAATAAAGAACTAGCAAGAGTAAAATATTACATGATCAGTTCTAGCTATAGTTTAGAATATGCTTTACATGTAGGCCCGTATGCTAGAATTTCAGGTTCCAAAATATAAGCTAAACACGTGCTCGGTGGTTAAACGCCTAAAAAGTATAAGTACAAGATCAAGTGGGTGATGAAGAAGTAACCCACTCATGTCCTCGGATGCTCCTGGTGTTTACCATTTTGAGACAGAAAATACGGAAGATCCTACGATAGTACTCCAAAATTTGGCCATACAAAACCAGTGGGGTCAGACCCCAAAATAGCAAGTACCATAAGGGAGACAACTTAGGAACTAAACCAGCATGCAGACAAATCAGTAAAAAAATAGCATAAAAAATAGTTAAATAAGTGCAGTAGGTAAAATAATAGTTAAACAGTTCGGTAGTATTTAAACAAGGATAACTGAAATCAGTACTTAGGTTATAGTTTTTGGATCAGTTGTTAAACAAATCAGGACATGACTATACTAGACTGGAAATTAGGCAATCACGGCAATTTTTGTACTACAGCTTGCTATCATTAGCTAACTAGGGTTATCACAGTCCTAGTTACTAACACATGCAGTTTGAGATTCCATACAGCCATATGTCCTACAGACTTTCAGGATTATCTAGGCATAAGGATACATAGAATAGATTATATCAGGTATAGTAATTTACAGGAATATGTAATACTCGACAGCGTGCTGGAAGTGTGTCCCTCACGACGTAGAGCTCCAAATCAATCAGGTGTCGCCGGGATACCGAGATTGCATATGGCCAAAAAATCTTTCTAGATGCTTCTAATACATTATAGTGGTTGTTATCCTGGGCAAGTTATTAAGAATTCCTGACCTTAGTGCTCAGGAATTTCCTTAGACATGATGTAGGATAGGACATGACAGTAGCTTGACAAGTATATTCAGGACGGAAGCAAGCAAATAAACTACGGGAATTTAGCTTATCAATTATAGCATTTTAGTTCAGGAAATCCTAACATATCAGGAGTGTGCTTCGTCGAGCCACTATCAAGAGTATCGGTATATGTTAGGTTAACTCAATAGACGAGCTATTATCAGGAATATTAGGGCAAGTCTGGTATCGGGAGTTCAAGATTAAAAGTGTCAATACAATCCATGTTCAATTCTAGCATGCCATAAGTGCGCTTCGTCGAGCCACTATCAGGAGTATCAGTACAGGTCAGGTGTCGTGAGTTCAGATTAACAATGTCAATACAATCTATGTTCAGGGAATTTCAGGTTCTGGCAGGTTGTCACAAATCAGGTTATAAGCAATTTAAAGAAAGCTTGCATTCATAACAATTAAACAGAATAGGCCAAACAATGGAAACAGTTAAACCATAAAAGAACAAATCATAAGAAGCTAAGCTACTACAAGTATCATAGGCACATAGGGTAAGCTGATCGCATGCAAGAGATGGTCGCATGCAGCACACTGGCGACATGGAAGAGCTGGCTGCATGCAAGATGCAAAGTCCACTCATCGGGATATGGTGAGTGACAGGCAATAAATGCAAGGTCAGAAAAGTGACTGATGTGACTGGCCATGTCAGAGAAGTGACCGATATGACTATTCAAGAAAGAGAGTCAGAAGGAACAGACAAAATTATGAAAAGTCGTGCCAAGGCTTTGCTGATTCATACGTTCAAAGGAAAGAGGAATGCATAGCTCCGGGCCACATGGATGACTCAGCCGCATGCTCCTCTTGGCAGCATACATATTTAGGCAGTATAAAATCTTTTGAACTTAGAGAACTTTCATTCATTCAATTTTCTTGTATTTGGCCAAGGGGTGCATGTGCAGATTTATTTATGCATCCAACAAGATGGCCGCATGATGACTTGGAGTGAGAAGTCCAGGCCTCATACCAAGCGGGGCGTATGGAACTTTTTTGTCCCAGAACAGCAAGTTTCAGCTATGGAGTCCCAAGAGGAAGACTCTGAAGAGTGAGAGTGTAACTCATATTCTTCATCCGAGCCTTCGGGGGTTGTGGGAGGCGTGACATACCCTAATCCATGCTTGGTCTTATGGTAGTAATCCTCGGAATTGCCAGCCGAAGCGGGGAGCCGCAAGGGCAGTCCTCAACCTTTGTCATAATTCAGACCTCAGTTGCTTCAATATGGCATTTGACATCGGGGAGCCGAAGCTTGTTCCCCTGCATTATCATGTCGAAAATTTCCATAACGTCATCATCTTCGAAAGAGTAGGTCTCTTTCAGCTTTGGAGCTTCTGTTCTGCTAGGACTTCTTGGTCAAGTTAGCGACAAGGGCCTATTTTTCATTGTCGTCACGGCTATTGTTGCCTCTGTTGTTGTTATTACTATTGTAGGGGCATTTTTCCCTATCCTCAGTGACAGAGATATGTATTTCCAAGAGACGGATGTCCTTCACCTTCTTCTCAGTGCCGACGACATTTATGATGCGTCTTCATTGTGAGGGTGACTACCCCCAGGGATTTCGATATCAGTTCCTTGGAAATCATTGTCCCCTTAGAATATCGGGTTGTCGTGGAGTTCTGGGGGATTGCTACCCCAGCTTGTAGAATCACTAGGGGTCCTGAAGAACTACCCCCAACAGCTGATAGTTTCTTTTTGGAGCGAGTGCATTGGAAAACTCTTTCTATAGGTACTGCCGTATGTAGTGCCCCGCTCCGCGTAGGTACTATGTACAAGTGAGATCGCCTTGCTTGCTCGAACGGAAGTCTTCTCGGAGAGTTCCCGACCGATTAATCAAAGTGAGTGGGCAGAACTACATTCTCTGATTCTTGCACGACTTAATAATGAATCTGAGTTTTTGAATGCTTGTTGCTTAATAAGATTGTGTCATAAGAAGAAAGATAGAACCGACTCAGCGTGCTAATAAGAGAACTCACATAGCTTGTCATTAAAATGAATTTGCTTGCTTGCTTAATAAGAGAACTAGAAATGCTTGTCTGAAACGAGATAGAACCTTGCCATGCTAATAACAAGAGTAAAGAGGATTGCTTGCACTTATATCGTATGCTAGACTGGAATACTAGAATGCTTGTCCACAAGAGATAGAATTTGCATGCTAGAGTTATAAGAACTGTTCTTGCTTGTTACTTGTTTAAGAGTTAGCTTGCTTGAATATATTTTATTGTTGGCTTATGAAGAGATGGAACTTGGAGAATAGCGTGAACTTGTGAATCTAGACTAATAGCCCACCCTGAGGCTTAAAAACCTTACGGGGGAGACATGGCTATTAGGCAATGTGCATTAAGAGAGTGAGCTTCGGCTATCTGGACTTGAGCTTGAAATGAGAAAAGAGATAGACTTGGTATGCATTGTTCATCAGTTGCATGATAGCATATTTTTCTGATAGGGCTTGCATTCATGCATTTGGTCAGGACAACTTGTGCACAAGGATTATCTCTCGAGCGATTCCTGGGGCACTGGGGATCGTTCGGCCCGGGAAGAGATCTAGATACCCAAGGCTTGTACGTTCTTGGGTAGACCAAAGACAAGTCTATTAGTGAGATGGGCTTGTACGTCCCAACTACTAATCCCGATGAGGGGACCATCATATAGTTAGGGCGCATGCTAGGCTAGCCTTCTTGCATACCTAACTGTTTAATGCAGGGACGAACAGAGGAAACTAGAGAACTGTATACTATGCAAATTGTTGCTAACTTGTGTGTCTGCTGCAGGGATAACCGTTCGGCCGTGGGTAAGAAATATTATGAGTTTATCTATAGCCTGCTTGTCATTCAGTATGCATCGTGATTTATCTGATAGAGCTTCATTACATTTGCATCGGTTGGACAATGGCTATTAATGCAGAGCTGAACCTCAGTCACAGCTGCTAATAGTACCAGTATGTGAGTCATTGGATAGCTGGATTACCGCTGCCAATCCTGAGTTTCTCGGGGACCGAAATCATATAGATGTGTTGCCTCAATCGCTTGATAGAATGATAGCCTACTTGATATGCTTGCCTTGATTCGATATGTTCAGTCTGCTAGATTAACTTTGCCCCAAACGAGATAGATTGTGATGCACAATACATGCTGCGCACTACACGATAGAGCACTGTTCCGAATCGTATGCTTATAGTTTGAATATGCAAAACTGGTTTCTAACTCGTGTTTTCAAAAAGATGTAATCTGACTATAGTTCTGAACTGCATGAAAAGAACTTAGGTAAAACTAGCAAGATCACTAGTAATGCAATATTTTGCCACAAGTTTACTTAGTGTGGGTTTCAGGGGGTGTAGCTTCTGTTCAGTTGTTTTATCTCACCAGTACTTGCATAAAGTGCTGACTCACCAACAGTTTGCTTGTTCTCAGGTGCCGTTCGTGCGAGGAAGCGATAGCCGTGCCTCATCCCAAGGAACCAGAAATCTGGAGACGATGCCTAGAGCCGCATCGAGCTGTGCTGCTTTTGTATAGAGGGACATAATGTATGGAACGGTGTTATTGTAATCGAGAGAAGAGTGCTTGAGCGATCTGTAACCTCGGCCATGCGCCGCTTGTAACAATTTTGATTATCAATAAAAGAGCCTGTTTTCTTATGCCATTGTGTTCTTTACTTTTCTGCAATGTTATGTGCCGCTGCTTCAGTATCGAATAGCTTACTTGCCCTTGTATCAAAGCTTTGGCCTTGTGCAAGCGCATCTTAGGCTTGCACGGCATCACGCCCGAGCGAGGACGATCGGTTCCGTAGGGACCAAAGCAAGGACGAACGGCCCTGCGGGACCGGGGCGTGACATAATGGTATCAGAGCGACTCGATTCTTTGCCCATTCCGTTGTCTCCGAATCTGAGTTGTGATTGTGTTGCAATAAACGTTCCATACAATAAGTCCGTAAATATTTGTCACGCCCCAGTTCCAAAATATCGAGGGACTAGACACGTGGCATTGGCCAGCAGTACACACCGATGGACAAACCAATTTAATGGATCCATCGGGAATACTTAAGCTGTAATATAGGTCTACAACAATAAGTCAAAAAACTAATCTCATCCACACACAGAATAGTAAGAACATCAGCAAATAAAGAAAGTACATCAAAGTCCAGTCTCAGCAGAGTATGTCGGGGAACAACCCGATAAGAGTCTAGAACACTGGTTCATCAGACCAGAACAAAAGAGTCCAAAAATAGAGTATCTGAAGAGTACAAATATCATAATCTCAAGTAAAGTCTTCAGCCATCACCTCTGCTTCTATGTTAGGTACTCCTTCAGCAACAGCTCCTGGTACAGCTTCAGTTCCTGTCCCGTAAACCTCGGGATACTGCTCTTCTGCTAAACCTGGGGACATCATCCATTCCAGGTCCTTAGGGGACATAGCAAGGTACAAATAATACAAGCCAAAAATAGATGCAGTGAAATAGAAAATGAAATAAACAGGGTAACTACATAACCATCTATGTGATAATGCAACTGAGAGCAACACTAGTACTCAGGCTGAGACTGCTACAAGCTCTGTGTCGGGGAGCCGGTAGCAGCAATATCTAGTAGTGGTCTAGCTCTGCTCGAGAGTCTACAACCTCACATTAGTAGTATATGTATATAGAACAGCCTGTAGCCTGTGTGTCTCTCCCCACCCAATGAAACCACACGTCTCATGTCCATGTCACGTGAGATCAGAGCTAAAGCAACAGTCATAATCTACGAGTATAATAACTATGTCCATCCTGTATACTACACAGAATCACCTTGAATATCTCAGGAAGATTCTGTCAATGTATGGTGTCAAGTGTCCTAGGTTATAGTGTACTTGATAAACAAGTACGAGAATATAAAGGGTCTCGAATGTCCATCACTAAATGACATACACAACTTCGCGTACGGAGTTGGCACCCGAATATGATCGGACGCTAAGTATGTCATACGGTCCTAGGTTATATCATGTACACTAGTCACAGAAAATAGAGCAAGAGAATAAAATAAACTAATAAACTGCAATTTATGGCAAGGTACACTTGCCTGGGATTGGAATACCGGTAGCGGTCCCTGTAACTGTGGGTTCAGCAAACTCTCCTCCAAAAGCTGAAATGAATATTACCAACAGTCTCATAACATAGGAAATAGTTAGAAACGCCTGTCCTTGAGTCCAGTTTGGACACCAGGGCAAAAACGACATTTCTGGGCCAAAGCGGGTCCATATGTGGGCCGCTTTGCACGAAAACTGGGTCAGGGTCAAAGGTCTCCAAATTAGTCCAACTTAGTGTCAACAAGTCAGGAACGTTAATACGAACCCAACGGAACTTCCAGAATTGGATTCCGATGAGCCGTTCTCAAAATCACCCGTCAGGTGGAGCCTGTGGGGCCCACGACACGCGATTTTCCAACGTTCTCAGAATCGGACCAAACTTGATCCACAGGACCAGCGTATTGCTACGAGTCCGATGGCGCAAGTTTCGTCTCGATCTGACGTGTATACACTAAGTTACAGCTAATTACAGAAAAGTCAGATACGGGATGTTGTCCGCGGATACGCACTGATTCCGGTGTGCACGCACATCCGAATCAGCTTCTGCGAAAGCCTGCACGTCCGTATCTACGATGTTCACGTGTCGGTGAAGACCGCACGTGACCAAGTCGTTCCGTTTGGCAGGGCGTACTCGATTCCGAGGTGAAACAGGGCTTAGTTTTTCCTGTTTTTGGATCGCGGTTCGCGATCCACAGGACGCGATGCCCCGAGCAGTTTATCCGGGCACCGAGAGGGTCATACAGGCTACGCGATACAATTTACGGAATAGGAAACCGAGCTACGAACAGAAAGTTGTGGTTACCTGAACAGGTTTCAAAAAGTCCGATCTGCGCGTGTCAAGTTCGAGTCTCCGTGTCCAAGCTGTGTCCTGGCTAGGGCTTGCTGCTGGAGGCTTGCCGGAGCTGGTCGGGACTCGCCGGAGTCAGCCTGGGTGCGGGCGGAAGCAGCGCCTGTCCTGGTGCGGCCGGCGACGTCTGGGCGGCCGAATCTTGGCCGGACGTCGGCTGAACGGGAAGAATGGGGTCGGGTTTTCTGGTGGCGTGGCAACGGGAGGTGCGGCGTCGGGTTTGGAAGTAAGGCGAACGGAGACTGAGGCAAGATCTTGGCTGGGGCTGGTCAGAGGCTGGAGGGAAGTGGCCGGAATACCTAGCTCGCCGGAGAAGAAGAGTTGGAGGGGTTCTTTTCCGGCGGAGGGTTCGGCTTATATAGGGTTTGAAGGGAGGGAGACGGCCGGATGTTGGCCGGAAGTCAAAGAGGAGCGGTCGGTTGTTACAGGGGAGGTGAAAATGGGGGGTCTCCGGCGGCCACGGCGGCGGAAACGGCCGCCGGAGGAGAAACGTCGGGAAGGAGAAAGGTCAGGGGTTGGGCTCCAAATGGTTTGGGTCGGGTGCTTAGCGGGTCGGGTCTGACCCGGATCCGACCCGCTAGCCTGAGCGGTTTGGTCTAGTTAGACCGGTCGGTCTGGTCCGGTTCACACACTGGGTTGGTTTGGTTCATTAATTATTTTGATTTAATTAATCAGTTAAATTTAACAATAGTTTTTAATGGTTTAAAAATTCATCCGGGATCCAATAAATTCCCGAAAAAATATCCCATGCTCGATTTTTAATTTTACACTAGAAAATATAATTTTTATCATATTTTATTATTATTTAATATCTTTTAAAAATTCATTTTAATCAGTCTACCTTAGTTTAGAATTACAGAAAATGCTAATTAAATTCCATAGAATTAAATTTAAAAATTCTTAAAATTTTCAGGTGATTACAATCTACCCCCCTTAAGAAAATTGCGTCCTCACAATTAACGACAGAACTACAGGAAATAAAATTACTTAAAATATACCTGTATCCTCGAATAAGTGGGGGTATTTCTGTCGCATGATATCTTCTCTCTCCCAAGTAGATTCATCAGGAGAGTGTTGCTTCCACGCCACACGAACCAGTTTAATTGTCTGCCCTCGCAGTGTCTTCTCACTGGTTCCGAGTATACCCACCGGTTGTTCTTCATATCTCAGGCTTGGACCTACGGCGATCTCAGAGTGATCCACTATGTGACTTGGGTCAGTTACATATCTTCTCAACTGTGAGACATGGAATACATCATGCACTCCCTCTAAAGATGGAGGTAATGCAAGGCGATAGGCCACCTCACCAATGCGCTCCAGAATATCAAAGGGCCCAATATACCTTGGACTCAACTTGCCTCTGTTTCCAAAGCGAATGGTTCCTCGAGTAGGTGAAATCCTCAGGAATACATGTTCTCCTTCCTTGAACTCCAGGGGACGTCGGTGTGTATCAGCCCAATGCTTCTGCCTGTCCTGAGCAGCCCGAAGATGATTCTGGATTTGTTTAACCTTCTCCACAGTTTACATCACCAACTCTGGTCCCAAGATTTGACGCTCTCCAATGTCACTCCAGCATATTGGCGATCTGCACTTCCTACCGTATAACGCCTCAAAAGGTGCCATCTTGATGCTTGCCTGGTAACTATTGTTATATGAGAACTCTACCAAATGCAAATGATCTTCCCAAGACCCTCCAAAGTCTAACATACAGGATCGCAGCATATCCTCCAAGATCTGGATTGTACGTTCTGATTGACCATCTGTCTGGGGATGATAGGCAGTGCTGAATTTTAGTCTGGTACCAAGACTCTCTTGCATACTTCGCCAGAAATGAGAGGTAAATCTCGAATCTCGATCAGATATAATACTAACCGGCACTCCATGCAATCTTACTATTTGTCGCATATATATGTCGGCTAGTATCTCTGTGGACTGCCCAACTCTAAATGGCAAGAAGTGAGCCGATTTAGTGAGTCGATCCACGATAACCCATACCGCATCTTTTCCGCTGGGGCTCCTTGGGAATCCTGTGACGAAGTACATGGTGATATGTTCCCACTTCCATTCTGGTATGGGAAGCGGCTGCAACATTCCTGCAGTCCTCTGATGCTCGGCTTTCACCTGTTGGCAGACTAAGCATTTCGCTACAAATCTGGCAATCTCTCTCTTCATTCCATGCCACCAATAATACTGCCTTAGATCTCGATACATCTTTGTTCCTCCTGGATGAACTGAGTATATGGA
This sequence comes from Iris macrosiphon, assembly GCA_036927795.1. Lineage (NCBI taxonomy): Eukaryota > Viridiplantae > Streptophyta > Magnoliopsida > Asparagales > Iridaceae > Iris > Iris macrosiphon. Next base: position 41,821,613 of record JAYESA010000005.1, on the reverse strand, counting down.
GCTATGGGCTTCAGTCATTAGCTCTTGTCTCAGTTCTCCATTTGGAACATATAGACGATTCCCGCACCTTAATGTCCCATCCTCATGTATGCGAAGTCCCGTCTGCATGCCTGCTTCTGTCTTCTCTTTGAGTCTTCGAAATCTTGCATCAGTAGGCAAAGCTTCTTTAATCCTTTCCACAAGCGATGACTTAATTTCTAGATTAGCCAGCAAGCCATTCTGTCTTGGTAGAATAACCTCTATCTGGAGCTCCTGTAGATCTTTCAATAGCTCAGGCTGCATCGTCAAGAAATAAGCCGTAGGCTTCCTGCTGAGTGCGTCTGCGACTATATTTGCTTTCCCTGGGTGGTACTGCAGATCTATATCAAAGTCCACCATCAACTCTAGCCAGCGCCTTTGTCTCATGTTAAGCTCCTTCTGGGTATATACATACTTTAGACTTTTGTGGTCAGTGAAGATTTCTACCTTCTCACCATAAAGATAATGCCTCCAAATCTTCAGTGCAAATATTACAGCAGCTAGCTCCAGATCATGCGTTAGGTAATTCTTCTCATGGACCTTCAACTGTCTCGATGCATAAGCAATAACTTTGTCGTGTTGCATCAAAACACATCCTAGGCCACTACCTGAAGCATCGCTATAAACAACAAAACCGCCTGACCCTGAAGGAAGAGTCAAGACTGGTGCTGTTGTTAGACGCCTCTTCAATTCTTCAAAGGCCCTCTGACATTCTTCTGTCCATGCAAAGTCCTGATCTTTCCGTGTCAACTTCGTCATTGGCTCCGCAATCCTTGAGAAATTTTCTACGAACCTTCTGTAGTATCCAGCAAGTCCTAGAAAACTTCTCACCTCAGCAACTGATGTCGGTGTAGGCCAAGTCTCAATAGCAGCAACCTTCTCTGGATCCACTGACAGTCCTTCTCCTGAGATAATATGCCCTAAGAATGGCACCTTATCCATGCAAAACTCACATTTACTGAGCTTAGCATAAAGCTTCTCCTGCCTCAACGTCTCTAGCATGATTCTGAGATGCTCCTCGTGCTCTTCGTAGCTTTTAGAATATACCAGAATGTCATCGATAAATACCACCACAAATTTATCCAAGTATTGATGGAAGACTCGGTTCATCAAGCTCATGAACACAGCAGGCGCGTTGGTTAAACCAAACGGCATAACTAAGAACTCATAGTGTCCATACTTGGTCCTGAAGGCTGTCTTCGGGATATCTTCCTTCCTCACCCTAATCTGGTGATAACCGGATCTAAGGTCAATCTTTGAAAATACCCTAGCTCCACTCAATTGATCAAATAAGTCATCAATGCGGGGCAAGGGATACTGGTTCTTAATGGTCACAGCGTTTAACGCCCTGTAATCAATGCACAGGCGAACTGTTCCATCCTTCTTCGGTACAAAAAGTATAGGTGCTCCCCAAGGTGAAACACTGGGCTGGATAAAACCTTTCTCCAGAAGTTCATCAACTTGCTTCTTCAACTCTACTAACTCCTTAGGGGCTAGTCGATAAACCGATGAAGTGATAGATTCTGCTCCTGAAGTTAAGTCTATAGTGAATTCTATTTCCCGATCAGGTGGTAGACCTGGAAGATCATCGGAAAATACATCCACAAACTCTGATATAACTCTTGGGTAACTTGACTCCCCTTCTACAGTTAATACCCTAAGAGTTGGCTGAACACCTTGTTCTACAGCTCCTCGAAGAAATTCAAACTCTGAGTGTCCAGGTGGTCTGAATATAACTTTTCCCAGCCGACAATCAAAAGTAGCATGATACTGACTTAACCAGTCCATACCAAGTACCACATCATAGTCAGGCATAGAAAAGATCAGAAATTGGGCTCACATTTCTCTCCCGCAGACTACTACTGAGCATGATCTACAGATATCACTAACAGGTATGATTCCACCTCCCGTAAGAATTCTCTTAGTCTTCGGAAGGGGTGCAGTAGCTACTCTATGGGTGGCTACGAAGCTAGCAGCTATAAATGAGTGCGATGCCCCAGAATCAAATAAAGCTACAGCAGGTAATGAAGCTACTAAGATGGTACATGCTATAACTTCTCCAGCAATAGCTTCTTCCTGAACAGCCAATGCAAAAGCCTGACCTCGTCCCTGTGCTGGTCCCCTATGCTGACGAGCCTGTTGGAATAGTGCTGCTTGAGGTGGCAATGGAGGTCTTGGCTGATATCCTCCTGGAGCTGGTGGTCTGACTCCTCCAACTCCCGTCTGCTGTGCTCCCACTGCTGGATAATCTGGCCGTGGTGCAGGTAGAGCTAGTCGTGGTGCTCCCTCTCGGCGTGCTGTGCAGTCCCTGGATAGATGCTGGTTGGAGCCGCAAATCAGGCACAGTCCCAATTTACGTCTGCACTCCTTCTCAATGTGACCTAACTTGCCGCAGAAATGACAAGTAGGTAGGGTTCTTGTTGCTGCTCTCTGCGGTAGATTCCTCTAGAGTCGCTTTGCAGAATCCCCTTGTGCTGCCTTGGATGGTGCTGAGGTAAATGGTCGCTTCAGGCTTGACTCCCTCCTGGTGACGCACTCTATGCGTCGTGCTGCAGCGAGAATGTCGTTGTACGATGTAGGGACAACAGATCGAATCAACCTCTGAAGCTCAAACCTGAGTCCGTCAAAGAATTTCTCCGCCTTCTCTTCTTCGGTAGGAATTAGAGAAGGGGCAAAACGACTCAGGCGAATGAATTCAGCATTATACTCCTCCACCGTCATGTTGCCCTGGATGAGGCGGTTGAACTTATCTCGGAGTTCTGATCTAGCAATGGCTGGGATATATATCTCTTGGAAGAGTCTGGAGAACTCCTCCCAAGTAACTCGGTCATGTCCGAGCCTCCTCTCTTCAGCTAGCCACCAATGGTGCGCGTTGTCCGTCAGTTGCATTCGGACAGCAGTCATCCATCTCTCCCGCGGAAGTTCAGCTGCTTCCAACTGATGTTGTGTATTAGTGAGCCACTCATGCACTTCAGTTGGTCCTTCCTTGCCCGAAAAGGTACGGGACTTGAGTTGACGGAAATCAGTGATAGATCCCGTCGCTGGTCGTCTAGCTTACGGGTTTGCCTGCTCCAATGCATTTACTAGGTTGTTTCTCAGGTTCTCTGCCTCCTGACGCTGCGCCTCCTGTTGAACTTGTTGTTGAGCTTGCATCATGTCATAAAACATCTGGAATATTTGCTGCCCATCCATTGCTTGTCCTGGTGGGAAGGCAGGCATCTGTGGAGTGAACTGTGGCGGAGGTGGGATATCATCACGCCTGAACCTTGAGTTATGCTGCTCAGCTTGTCCACTTTGAGAGGATTGACCTCTGTTCTCTGGTGTAACTCCATCACCATAGGTAACCACAGCATCTTGTGGTGTAAAAGGAATTTCATCTCCACTTCTCGGATCCATCTTTCTGCATCCAAAATGAACTTTATGAGAACGTTTAGTAGAGTCAAGCAGGATGCAAAATCAAGTACTTAATTCGAATGCGATATAGAGTTTCAAAAATGATTCAACAAATGGATGAGATACTAGAACCTATCCTATCCTTTTACAGGTTTGGTTGGCCCCTAAGTTGAAGCCAAACAATTTGTCGTAGACCTGCATGGGCCACCACAAAAACCATGTCACGCCCCAGTCCCAAAATATCGAGGGACTAGACACGTGGCATTGGCCAGCAGTACACACCGATGGACAAACCAATTTAATGGATCCATCGGGAATACTTAAGCTGTAATATAGGTCTATAACAATAAGTCAAAAAACTAATCTCATCCACACACAGAATAGTAAGAACATCAGCAAATAAAGAAAGTACATCAAAGTCCAGTCTCAGCAGAGTATGTCGGGGAACAACCCGATAAGAGTCTAGAACACTGGTTCATCAGACCAGAACAAAAGAGTCCAAAAATAGAGTATCTGAAGAGTACAAATATCATAATCTCAAGTAAAGTCTTCAGCTATCACCTCTGCTTCTATGTTAGGTACTCCTTCAGCAACAGCTCCTGGTACAGCTTCAGTTCCTGTCCCGTAAACCTCGGGATACTGCTCTTCTGCTAAACCTGGGGACATCAATCATTCCAGGTGCTCAGGGGACATAGCAAGGTACAAATAATACAAGCCAAAAATAGATGCAGTGAAATAGAAAATAAAATAAACAGGGTAACTACATAACCATCTATGTGATAATGCAACTGAGAGCAACACTAGTACTCAGGCTGAGACTGCTACAAGCTCTGTGTCGGGGAGCCGGTAGCAGCAATATCTAGTAGTGGTCTAGCTCTGCTCGAGAGTCTACAACCTCACATTAGTAGTATATGTATATAGAACAGCCTGTAGCCTGTGTGTCTCTCCCCACCCAATGAAACCACACGTCTCATGTCCATGTCACGTGAGATCAGAGCTAATGCAACAGTCATAATCTACGAGTATAATAACTATGTCCATCCTGTATCCTACACAGAATCACCTTGAATATCTCAGGAAGATTCTGTCAATGTATGGTGTCAAGTGTCCTAGGTTATAGTGTACTTGATAAACAAGTACGAGAATATAAAGGGTCTCGAATGTCCATAACTAAATGACATACACAACTTCGCGTACGGAGTTGGCACCCGACTATGATCGGACGCTAAGTATGTCATACGGTCCTAGGTTATATCATGTACACTAGTCACAAAAAATAGAGCAAGAGAATAAAATAAACTAATAAACTGTAATTTATGGCAAGGTACACTTGCCTGGGATTGGAATACCGGTAGCGGTCCCTGTAACTGTGGGTTCAGCAAACTCTCCTCCAAAAGCTGAAATGAATATTACCAACAGTCTCATAACATAGGAAATAGTTAGAAACGCCTGTCCTTGAGTCCAGTTTGGACACAAGGGCAAAAATGACATTTCTGGGCCAAAGCGGGTCCATATGTAGGCCGCTTTGCACGAAAATCGGGTCAGGGTCAAAGGTCTCCAAATTAGTCCAACTTAGTGTCAACAAGTCAGGAACGTTAATACGAACCCAACGGAACTTCCAGAATTGGATTCCGATGAGCTGTTCTCAAAATCACCCGTCAGGTGGAGCCTGTGGGGCCCACGATACGCGATTTTCCAACGTTCTCAGAATCGGACCAAACTTGATCCACAGGACCAGCGTATTGCTACGAGTCCGATGGCGCAAGTTTTGTCTCGATCTGACGTGTATACACTAAGTTACAGCTAATTATAGAAAAGTCGGATACGGGGTGTTGTCCGCGGATACGCACTGATTCCGGTGTGCACGCACATCCGAATCAGCTTCTGCGAAAGCCTGTACGTCCGTATCTACGATGTTCACGTGTCGGTGAAGACCGCACGTGACCAAGTCATTCCGTTTGGCGGGGCGTACTCGATTCCGAGGTAAAACAGGGCTTAGTTTTTCCTGTTTTTGGATCGTGGTTCGCGATCACCACAGGACGCGATGCCCCAAGCAGTTTGTCCGGGCACCGAGAGGGTCATACAGGCTACGCGATACAATTTACGAAATAGGAAACCGAGCTACGAACAGAAAGTTGTGGTTACCTGAACAGGTTTCAAAAAGTCCGATCTGCGCGTGTCAAGTTCGAGTCTCCGTGTCCTGGATCCGTGTCCAAGCTGTGTCCTGGCTAGGGCTTGCTGCTGGAGGCTTGCCGGAGATGGTCGGGACTCGCCGGAGTCAGCCTGGGGTACGGGCAGAAGCAGCGCCTGTCCTGGTGTGGCCGGCGACGTCTGGGCGGCCGAATCTTGGCCGGACTTCGGCTGAACGGGAAGAATAGGGTCGGGTTTTCTGGTGGCGTGGCAACGGGAGGTGCGGCGTCAGATTTGGAAGTGAGGCAAATGGAGACTAAGGCCAGATCTTGGCTGGGGCTGGTCAGAGGCTGGAGGGAAGTGGCCGGAATACCTAGCTCGCCGGAGAAGAAGAGTTGGAGGGGTTCTTTTCCGGCGGAGGGTTCGGCTTATATAGGGTTTGAAGGGAGGGAGACGGCCGGATGTTGGCCGGAAGTTGAGGAGGAGCGGTCGGGGGTTACAGGGGAGGTGAAAATGGGGGGTCTCCGGCGGCCACGGCGGCGGAAACGGCCGTCGGAGGAGAAACGTCGGGAAGGAGAAAGGTCAGGGGTTGGGCTCCAAACGGTTTGGGTCGGGTGCTTAGCGGGTCGGGTCTGACCTGGATCCGACCCGCTAGCCTGAGTGGTTTGGTCTAGTTAGACCGGTCGGTCTGGTCCGGTTCACACACTGGGTTGGTTTGGTTCATTAATTATTTTGATTTAATTAATCAGTTAAATTTAACAATAGTTTTTAATGGTTTAAAAATTCATCCGGGATCCAATAAATTCCCGGAAAAATATCCCATGCTCGATTTTTAATTTTACACTAGAAAATATAATTTTTATCATATTTTATTATTATTTAATATCTTTTAGAAATTCATTTTAATCAGTCTACTTTAGTTTAGAATTACAGAAAATGCTAATTAAATTCCATAAAATTAAATTTAAAAATTCTTAAAATTTTCAGGTGATTACAATATTCTTAAAATCTCTTATTAGCGTGCATCTTTGCCCATTCCGTTGTCTCCGAATCTGAGTTGTGATTGTGTTGCAATAAACGTTCCATACAATAAGTCCGTAAATATTCTCAAAGATGCGCGCAAAAAGTTTTCTGGATTTGTTTCATTGCTTGAGATGTGATTGGTAATTTCTGGATTACTGAGTTTTGATTAAGGATGGTGAGGGATGAGGACTATCGCTGCTCCGCGTAGGCACTATGTACAAGTGGGATCGCCTTGCTTGCTCGAACGGAAGTCTTCTCGGAGAGTTCCCGACCGATTAATCAAAGTGAGTGGGCAGAACTACATTCTCTGATTCTTGTACGACTTAATAATGAATCTGAGTTTTTGAATGCTTGTTGCTTAATAAGATTGTGTCATAAGAAGAAAGATAGAACCGACTCAGCGTGCTAATAAGAGAACTCACATAGCTTGTCATTAAAACGAATCTGCTTGCTTGCTTAATAAGAGAACTAGAAATGCTTGTCTGAAACGAGATAGAACCTTGCCATGCTAATAACAAGAGTAAAGAGGATTGCTTGCACTTATATCGTATGCTAGACTGGAATACTAGAATGCTTGTCCACAAGAGATAGAATTTGCATGCTAGAGTTATAAGAACTGTTCTTGCTTGTTACTTGTTTAAGAGTTAGCTTGCTTGAATATATTTTATTGTTGGCTTATGAAGAGATGGAACTTGGAGAATAGCGTGAACTTGTGAATCTAGACTAATAGCCCACCCTGAGGCTTAAAAACCTTACGGGGGAGACATGGCTATTAGGCAATGTGCATTAAGAGAGTGAGCTTCGGCTATCTGGACTTGAGCTTGAAATGAGAAAAGAGATAGACTTGGTATGCACTGTTCATCAGTTGCATGATAGCATATTTTTCTGATAGGGCTTGCATTCATGCATTTGGTCAGGACAACTTGTGCACAAGGATTATCTCTCGAGCGATTCCTGGGGCACTGGGGATCGTTCGGCCCGGGAAGAGATCTAGATACCCAAGGCTTGTACGTTCTTGGGTAGACCAAAGACAAGTCTATTAGTGAGATGGGCTTGTACGTCCCAACTGCTAATCCCGATGAGGGGACCATCATATAGTTAGGGCGCATGCTAGGCTAGCCTTCTTGCATACCTAACTGTTTGATGCAGGGACGAACAGAGGAAACTAGAGAACTGTATATTTTATGTTATGCAAATTGTTGCTAACTTGTGTGTCTGCTGTAGGGATAACCGTTCGGCCGTGGGTAAGAAATATTATGAGTTTATCTATAGCCTGCTTGTCATTCAGTATGCATCATGATTTATCTGATAGAGCTTCATTGCATTTGCATCGGTTGGACAATGACTATTAATGCAGAGCTGAACCTCAGTCACAGCTGCTAATAGTACCAGTATGTGAGTCATTGGATAGCTGGATTACCGCTGCCAATCCTGAGTTTCTCGGGGACCGAAATCATATAGATGTGTTGCCTCAATCGTTTGATAGAATGATAGCCTACTTGATATGCTTGCCTTGATTCGATATGTTCAGTCTGCTAGATTAACTTTGCCCCAAACGAGATAGATTATGATGCACAATACATGCTGCGCACTACACGATAGAGCACTGTCCCGAATCGTATGCTTATAGTTTGAATATGCAAAACTGGTTTCTAACTCGTGTTTTCAAAAAGATGTAATCTGACTATAGTTCCGTGCTGCATGAAAAGAACTTAGGTAAAACTAGCAAGATCACTAGTAATGCAATGTTTTGCCACAAGTTTACTTAGTGTGGGTTTCAGGAGGTGTAGCTTCTGTTCAGTTGTTTTATCTCACCAGTACTTGCATAAAGTGCTGACCCACCAACAGTTTGCTTGTTCTCAGGTGCCGTTCGTGCGAGGAAGCGATAGCCGTGCCTCATCCCAAGGAACCAGAAATCTGGAGACGATGCCTTGAGCCGCATCGAGCTGTGCTGCTTTTGTATAGAGGGACATAATGTATGGAACGGTGTTATTGTAATCGAGAGAAGAGTGCTTGAGCGATCTGTAACCTTGGCCATGCGCCGCTTGTAACAATTTTGATTATCAATAAAAGAGCCTGTTTTCTTATGCTATTGTGTTCTTTACTTTTCTGCAATGTTATGTGCCGCTGCTTCAGTATCGAATAGCTTACTTGCCCTTGTATCAAAGCTTTGGCCTTGTGCAAGCGCATCTTAGGCTTGCACGGCATCACGCCCGAGCGAGGACGATCGGTTCCGTAGGGACCAAAGCAAGGACGAACGGCCCTGCGGGACCGGGGCGTGACACCGTATGTCCTCCTTGGTTCCGCCTTCTCGACATACTAGCCGAAAGCGAAGGGTTTGAGGCACTAGACCTCCGATCTCCCCTTGTGAAAGGAGACTTCCAAGCGGAATAGCATAAGGCGAAGGGCAGCTCCTCCTCCTTTAGTAATTATACCTGTTTTCCGAGATGCTACTGGGTAGGTGCCTTTGGTTGCAGCCGTTAGAACGTCGACTGCTTGTTTGTTGGCATTGTTGCTTTAGCACAGCAGCAGTTGATGATGATGTTGGCACAGGGGTATCCTGGAGGGGACACCTAATATGCCATGGTTGCTTTCCTTGCTTTGCGCTTATGGTTGATCACGTTGTGCAGATCAAGCGAGGGCTGATCCACCTTTACACCCTTGTTATGATCCCGGGTAGATCGAGCACATGGGTGTGTAGGTGTTGTCTTTGCTCCATGTCCTGGGGTTCGTACAAGAACTCTCTCCAAGTCATTAATTGAAGATTTTCGAGACCGACCCTGTCCGTTTGCCACTGCGGGTTGGACACATGGGTCAGTCTTGTACAACTTCCTGTTAGGGGCTCGCTTAATAGTTAGCGGAGCCTACTGACGGCCGACCGTATGAGCAGTTGCTTAAGCTTGGCAAGCTCGTACTGCCCTGGACTCCTTCGATCTAGCATGCACCGGTGCGTACTATGAAGAGTCTAAGTTCACATCCTCCCCTTTCTCAATAAGGCGCATGGAGTCAGTGCTGCGTGAGATTCAGTCGAAGTCCTACTATGCTGGCCGCATGTGGACTTTTGCCTGCGGCCACTGATAGGTGCCGCATGTGTACTTTTGCTTGCGGCTGTAGACTTATGCGGCTTCTGCTGTTGCCGCATGAAGCTTGTCTCAGCAACCAAATTTTTGGCATCATAGCATTTTTCTCTACCAGAGTTTGTTCGCTGAGCGCCTTTTTCGACTGCCGCATGAACATGGCCAGTCTGGGTGGATGCATGATATGCGTTTGGGGCAACATAGAGAGTAGTAGGGTGCGCATGCTCCGCAGTTGGGTGAGGCACAACGGCCTTTGCTACCCATGTCCGGTGGGTCTTCTTAGGCTTTGATTGCCTTAGAGAAGGACTCACACTATCCCCGGAGAGCATGTTCTTGTATGCTTGTTGGTCGAAGAGTACCACCCGTATACTTTGTGTCGAGCCTAGCTTGGCCGCATCGGACTGCGTCACTGTCTTCTCATCGGAGGAGAAGTTTGTCCCCAGCAGAGTCATCATCTTGTTCGCCATTAAATTTGAAAGCCTAAAAGAGCTTGATTTAAACAACAAACTAAAGAAAGTACAAAGTGGACCTAGACAGACAATCTAAGTATAATATTTTGATCTAGGTAGTGACGATGGAAAAAGAGTGTTATGGCGGCTCCTTTACTCTGTTGATGGTCCAATGAAGGAATGAGGATGCTCTCCTTTCTTCTCTCTTCTGAGCTTATATACACATATATAGCTGGCTGGGGGGTTCTAGGATATGCTACCCTTATTATTTATAGTCGTCGTGCTGACGGAATATCGATGCCGCATATGGCTCTATTTGGTGGCCGCATAGGGCTCTGTTTGGTAGCCGCGTATGACTCCTACAATAGAATACGGTTGTAATCGCAGTCGCATGCTGCGGACAGGCTACCATATGGTCTCGGTTAGGATATGTTGTTGAAAAGATCTCGGGGTTGTTATGTGCGTGACTTGGTTAACTGGACACTTAGTCAGCACTAATTGTGCGAGAAATCATCTTTGGTTGTAAAAGAAAAGATCATATGAACCGAGAGCCGCATAACGTCATGGCCGCATAGCGTCATGGCCGCATACGGGCTCTTGTTTGGCCTTGGTCGGATGGACACTCTGGCCGCATGATAGAAAGGTCGCATGGGTCTTGTAGCCTCATATGTTCTCTCATTTGGCCTTGGTTGGATAGACACTCTGGTTGTATGATGGTGAGGCCGCATGGGTCTTATAGCCGCATACGGGCTCTCATTTGGCCTTGGTCGGATGGACACTCTGGCCGCATGTTGACAAGGCCGCATGGGTGAGGACACGTGTCCTTTCACTTCTGTCAAGACTATTAATGCATGATGTGACTTTCTGCCTGTAGTTTCTTGAGCTGTCGTCTTTTATGAATCTTGAAACGTCAGTGTCATGAGTGATGTGTTAGAGTCTAACACTCATCGACTACTGTGTCAGGAGGTTTTATACGGCCTCCCTACTCTGCGATCGTTCAGGTTGCATAGAGTATACTATGGGATTCTTGGTCTTTGGTTTGACCAAGCCGCATGTAGCTTCTCTGTGGCTTGTTTGTTCAGGCCGTATGTGGTGCCTCTGTGGCTTGGTTGTTCGGGCCGCATGTGGCTTCTCTACGGCTTGGTTATTCTTTTGAGGGGGCATGACCTTTATGCGGCCTACATAATTTTTTATGCTTCTACACTAACCATCTAAGGAGACTAGAAGCTTGGGGTTGGCAAGAGCACTTGGAGAGGAGACTTTGGACTAGAAGCTTGTGTCCACTTTGTGTCCATTTTTACTTGTATTGAAAATCTATCTCCCAATAGGTAAATTCTGAAATTTTCTCTCTAATTAGGTTCAAATTATTGTATTTAATCATTAGGAACCCACCTACGCGTTAGAGTTACCCATAGGAAGAATTTTTAACTTCTAACAATACCTATTGTGACTTTTACATTGAGATTTGTGGCCAATTTGGGAGAAATTCGAGATTGGTGCACAAAGTGTTTGACATTGGATCAATTAGGTCTAATTGGACTTAGATTGGTTGTGTAAGAGTGCTCACGTGTCCATAATTGGATACAGGGAGTCTGTGTCATGAAATTCCCATGATACAGATGATAGAGTTAGTAATTTTTATGTAGTTGGTGTCATAATTTTGGGGTCAATTTGGAAAAAATCTTAATTGTGTCTATTAAGTGTGTGTATTGTGTCCTAACAAAGACTATTGATATTATTTGATGGTGTTCTTGTATTCAAAATTAAATGCATTGAGTCTGTATCATGATACATTGTGATACGGGTGGTGTGAATTGTTAATTCCTTCATATTAGTGTTATATTATTTCCAATTCTTATAGATCCATTAGAATTATCCCATATTACTTGATTCTAGTTATATTTCATATATAAATTAGGTTCATGATATTTTGGGTGGGTATCTTGGTGTTTAGATAGAGTATCATGGGTGTTGTGTGTATCATAGTGTGGTGCACACTAGGTGTTTGATATGTGGTTTGTGCTAGTGTGTGGGTGTGTTTGTGATGGTGTTCTGCCAAGAGTTAAGTGTGAGGAGGGTGTTCTCATCAAATCATATATGTGTGTGGGATGAACAAACTGTGGCAAGGGGGCAAGGATAAACAAGTTTCAGTGTGTAAACTGGGAGAGTGTGTTAAGGGATGTGGTGACTTGGTAGTGGGTAGGTGTAGCAGGGTGTATCATAATCCTCTTAATGTATCATTGGGGTACCAAAGTCGGTATTATACTTAGATATGCCAAACTTTATAGTGGCAGACTGTGTAGAAGATTGAAGGGGGGAGAACTTGTGTGTTCAGCAGGGTTTTGTGAGTTAGGTTCTGCCAATTGGTGTCACGCCCCATGTAAACCCCCTGATTTTTTCTGGATTTTTAAAATCAATTTTTACAAAATTTTCAGAATTTTTTGGGATTTAAATCAAGGTATTTTTGAGATTAAATGATTTTTAAATGATGTTAAATAATATTAAAATATTATAAAAATAATATTTTTGGGTGTAAAATGAAAAACTAGACATAGGGTAATTTTCCGGGAATTTATTGGATCCCGAAAATATTTTTAAAGACCTAGAAACTAATTAATTAATAAACCGAATTAACCCTAGAATTAAATCCGGTTCAATTGAACCAAACCAACCCGAACCATGGAGAACCGAACCGAACCCAGCTCTTAACGGGTCGGGTCGGATCCGGATTGAACCCGACCCGGACCCGTTACCCGATCGGAACCCTAATCCTAATCCCTTTCCCTCAGCCGAGCCGCCCCTATTTAACCCCCTCGATAACCCTGCTCCGCTGCCGGAACCCTAACCTTCTCCTCCCGACGATCCCCCTATCACCCTCGGCCGTCAGCCGCTGCCCTGCCCTAGCCCGCTGCCACCGCCTTCCCTCTCTACACCGTCTCCTTCGCCCTCTCCCCGACCCGCAGTCGATCTCCCTAACCCGCAGCCGCCTGAACCCTAAACCCCTAGCCACAGTCTCCTCCGCCCTCTCCCCGACCGCAGTCGCCTGAACCCTAAACCCGTAGCCTCGTCGTCCTCCGCCCGAGCAAACCCCGCTCCACCGTCGTCTTTCCCTCAGTCGTCCAGTCACCACCTGTCACCCCGCTCTGCCCCTCTCTCCTCCTCCTGCTCTCCCTGCAGCGCCCCGAGCTCGGCCCTCCCTCTCCTCGTCCCAGCCCCGCTCCGCCATCATCCCCGACGACCCTGCAGCAGCAGCCTCCGGCGATCTTCCCCGATCTCTCCGTCTCCTCAGCCTCGAGACTCCCAGCCCCGCTCCGCCTCGATGCCCTAGCCACCTCGAGTCCCGCCTGAGCCGATGAGCCTCCGCCGCAGCAGCGCCGCCCTCCGCCTTCCTCCACGAGCAACCCCGGCGAGCTCCTCCGGCGAGTCTCCGGCCACAAAACCCTAACCCTAACCGAACACAACACAGTACCCGGATACAGCAGTACTGTGTCGCAGTGTCGTGTCGACTCGCGGATACGAGAATCCCGGTTTCCACGGAGCCATGTTCAGGTAGCATTTTCTCTCTCCTCGTTACCCCATTTTTTGTGCCGTCTGTTGTGACGGGTAGACTGTGTGACCCTCTCGATGCCCGTGCAACCCGCTCGGTGCGTCGCGTCCTGTGGCGATCGTGAACCGCGATCCAAAAACAGGAAAAATAATACCCCGTTTTCTCCCGGAACTGAGTATGTCCCGCCAAACGGGATGACTTGGTCGCATGCGGTCTTCACCAAAAGGTGCGCGCCGTTGATACGGACGTGCGGGATTTCACAGAAGTTGATTTGGATGTGCGTGCACACCGAAATCAACGCGTATCCACCGATAACGACCCGTATCGGCCTGTTCTGGATGTCGTTGTAACTTTGTATACACACGTCGGATCGAAACAAAACTTGTGCCATCGGACTCGTAGCAATACGCTGGTCCTGTGACCCAAGTTTGGTTCGATTCTGAGAACATTGACAGAATCGCGTATCGTGGGCCCCACGGCTTTACTTGACGGGCGATTTTGTGATTGGCTCATCGAAATCCAATTCTAGAAGTTCTGTTGGGTTCGTATCATCGTTCTGGACTTGTTGACACTAAGTTTGACGAATTTGGAGACCATTGGTTCTGACACGTTTTTCGGTGCAAAGCGGCCCATATGTGGACCCCGCTTTGACCAGAAACTGTTATTTTGTCCCTGTGTCCAAATTGGACTCAAGAATAGGTGTTTTTAGCTATTTGATATTTTTTGAATCTGATGGTGATGTTTATTTCAGCAACCGGAGGAGTTCTTGCAAATCCCACTGAGACCAGAGCTACAGTTGGAGCTAGAACCCCAGGCAAGTGTACATTGCCAAAACTTGTAGTACCTGCTTTATATTGTTGTCTTGATTTATTCATATATTGTACATGCTTAACCTAGGACCGTGTGACATTACTTACGTCCGATTAATAGTCGGGTGCCAACACCGTACGCGGAGTTGTGTAACGTCATCTAGAGATGGATATCGAGACCATTTACATTCTCGTGCTTGCATTATCAAGTACGTCATAACCCAGGACACCTGATACTATTCATGAGACAGAATCTTCCTGAGATATTCATGATGATTCTGTATAGGATACAGGTTTCATGACATATTCTTTTGCTTAGATATTATGTGACTTGATACATTAGTTATGATCCTGCGTGGCATGGACATGAGACGTTGTGGACATGAGACATATGATTACATTGGGTGGGGAGAGACACACAGGCTACAGGTTGATTATATTATGCCGGCGTCTTAGTCTCTCTCTGATCTAGACAACCACATGATATCACTGCTATCGGCTCCCCGACACAGAGCTTGTAGTGGTCTCAGCCTGAGTTCTAGTGCTGCTCTCATATTGCATATCACTTAGTTGGTTATATAGTTTACCCTATTGGTTCATTTATTGCTGTACTGTATTTATTTTGGCATGAGTTATTTTGTACCTTGCTATGTCCCTTGAGGACCTGGATCCGGATTATGTCCCCAGGATTAGCAGACGAGATCGACCCCGAGATACACGGGACAGGAGCATTAGCAGGAGCAGGAGCAGGCACTGGAGTAGGCACTGGAGTAGTACCAGATCCAGTAGACGAGTGATCACCGAGGATATCTTCTGAGTATATACTGTTTTCATACTCAGTATTTGCTGTGGTTATCTTTATTCTTGTATCTTGACAGACGTATCAGATTCATTATCGGGTTATTTCCCGAGATTATGTTTTATTGTGATTGATCTTGCTTATTGATTCTGATATTGCTATATTCATTCTGTGGATGAGATTAGTAGATCTTATTGTTGTATTACAGCTTAAGTGTGCCCCGATGGATCCATTAAATTGGGTTTGTCCATCGGTGTGTGCTGCTGGCCATTACCACGTGGCTAGTCCCTCGATATTTTGGGACTGGGGTATGACATAGTTTTTGTGGTGGCCCATGCAGGTCAACGACTAAATTACTTCGGTTTTAACTTAGGGACCGAGCAAGCCTGTAATAAGAATAGGATAAGTTTTTAGGATCTCATCCACTTGCTTAAAACGTTCTTGATATCTATATCAAATTCGAATTAAATTCTTGACTTGCATCCTGTCTTGATTCCTGTGCGCCTCTTATTGTTTATTTTGGTTGCAGAGTTATGGATTCACGAGCAACCGACGAGACTCTTGCAAGATCACCATGGGATGCTTTGGTAACCAATGAAGAGGAAGTAACACCAGTAGAAGAAGGTCAATCAGCTCAACAACGTAGTCAAGCGAATCAGCATGCCTCGGGAATCCAGCAAGATAACATTCCACCATCGACGCAATTTACTCCACGAATGCACGTATTTTCACAAGGGCAGGCTATGGACGGGCAACAGATATTTCAAATGATCTATGCAATAATACAAGCTCAATAAGAGGCTTTGAGTCACAGCCTAGCAATCGTATTGGAGCAGGCGAATCTACCAGCACGACGGCCAACGACGGGCTCTATCACCAATTTCTGCCAGTTGAAGCCACGTACCTTTTCTGGTAAGGAGGAGCCCACCGAAGTTCATGAGTGGCTTACCAACACACAACATCAATTAGAAGCAGCTGAGCTTCCAAGGGAACGTTGGATGACTGTCGTCAGAATGCAATTGACGGACAATGCACATCACTGGTGGCTTTCTGAGAAGACACGGCTCGGACCAGACCGAGTCACTTGGGAAGAGTTCTCTAGACTCTTTCAGGAGATGTACATTCCAGCCATCGCTCGATCAGAACTTCAGGATAAGTTCAATCGCCTCACTCAAGACAGTATGACAGTGGAAGAATACAACACAGAATTTATTTGTCTGAGTCACTTTGCCCCAACCTTGATTCTGACAGAAGAAGAGAAGGCTGAGAAGTTCTTCGACGGACTAAACTTCGAGCTATAGAAACTAATTGGATCTGTTGCACCTACATCTTACCCGGATGTCCTTGTTATAGCCTGACGCATGGAGCGCGTCACTAGGAGAGAGACTAGTCTAAAGCGGTCGTCCACATCAGCACCAGCCGGAGCACCACAGGAAGAAGTTGCAAAAAGACCTCACATGCACCAGCCATCAGAAGCATCTTCACAGGCACTACCTGTCTGTCAATATTGTCGCAAGTGAGGCCATATTGAGAACGAGTGCAAACGAAAAAGGAGATTATGTTTAGCTTGCGGATCCAATCAGCATTCAGTAAAGGAATGTCCTGAGCGTCGAGAAGGAGCACCGATGGTAAACCAACAAGCGTTACCAGTACCGAGGCCAGCCTATCCAGCATTGGGAGCACCGCAAATGGGAGTTGAAGGAGTCCTACTACCAGCTCCAGGAGGGTATCAGCCGAGGCCACCTTTGATACCCCAGGCACTACTCTTCCAGCAGGCTCAGCAGCAGCAGAGGAATCGACCGCAAGGATGCGGACAAGCCCTGGCGATGACCTTGGAGAACGTGCAGACTCATGGAGTAGCTAATGCGCGTAAGTGATTCGTAGCTATCGTTTCTAGTATTATTTTAGCTCGTGCCTGTTGGTTCGTGACCTCAGCCTTAACTAGTAATTTTGAACTTGTTAATAACCTAATATGTTTTAAGTGATAACCTAGTTTTTCTAAATTGTAGTTTTCTAGATTTTCTTTATTCTGGAAACTTCATAACTTCCATTTCTTAGGGAAGAGAATTCCCTATGTGTTCTTCTTAAAACCCTCATCCTTGATCGTGTTGTGCTTCGAATAATGTTTACAACCGTGTCATCTCTGTTGACCGGTTATTCTTTGATTGCGAGGACGCAATCCTCTTAAGGGGGGTAGATTGTAAACCCCCTAATTTTTTTGGACTTTTAAAATTAATTTTTATAAATTTTCTAGAATTTTCTGGGATTTAAATCAAGGTATTTTTAAGATTAAATGATTTTTAAATAATATTAAATAATATTAAAATATTATAAAAATAATATTTTTGGATGTAAAATGAAAAACTAGACATAGGGTAATTTTCCGAGAATTTATTGGACCCCGAAAATATTTTTAAAGACCTAAAAACTAATTAATTAATAAACTGAATTAACCCTAGAATTAAACCCGGTTCAATTGAACCAAACCAACTCGAACCATGGAGAACCGAACCGAACCGAACCCAGCTCTTAACGGGTCGGGTCGGGTCGGATCCGGATTGAACCCGACCCAGACCCGTTACCCGATCAGAACCCTAATCCTAATCCCTTTTCCTCAGTCGAGCCGCCCCTATTTAACCCCCTCGATAATCCCGCTCCACCGCCGGAACCCTAACCTTCTCCTCCCGACGATCCCCCTATCACCCTCGGCCGTCAGCCGCTGCCCTGCCCTAGCCCGCTGCCACCACCTTCCCTCTCTACACCGTCTCCTCCGCCCTCTCCCCGACCCGCAGTCGATCTCCCCGACCCGTAGCCACCTGAACCCTAAACCCCTAGCCACAATCTCCTCCGCCCTCTCCCCGACCCGCAGCCGCCTGAACCCTAAACCCGTAGCCTCGTCATCCTGCGCTCGAGCAAACCCCGCTCCACCATCGTCTTCCCCTCATTCGTCCAGCCACCACCTGTCACCCCGCTCCGCCGCTCTCTCCTCCTCCTGCTCTCCCCGTAGCGCCCCGAGCTCGGCCCTCCCTCTCCTCGTCCCAACCCCGCTCCGCCATCGTCCCCGACGACCCTGAAGCAGCAGCCTCCGGCGATCTTCCCCGATATCTCCGTCTCCTCAGCCTCGAGACTCCCAGCTCCGCTCCGCCTCGATGCCCTAGCCACCTCGAGTCCCGCCTGAGCCGACGAGCCTCCGCCGCAGCAGCGCCGCCCTCCGCCTTCCTCCACGAGCAACCCCAGCGAGATCCTCCAGCGAGTCTCTGGCCACAGAACCCTAACCCTAACCGGACACAGCACAGTACCCGGATACAGCACTACTGTGTCACAGTGTCGTGTCGACTCGCGGACACGAGAATCCCGGTTTCCATGGAGCCTTATTCAGGTAGCATTTTCTCTCTCCTCGTTGCCCCATTTTTTGTGCCATCTGTTGTGACGCATAGACTGTGTGACCCTCTCGATGCCCGTGCAACCCGCTCGGTGCGTCGCGTCCTGTGGCGATCACGAACCGCGATCCAAAAACAGGAAAAACAATACCCCATTTTACCCCGGAACTGAGTGTGCCCCACCAAACGGGACGACTTGGTCGCATGCGGTCTTCACCGAAAGGTGCGCGCCGTTGATACGGATGTGCGAGATTTCGCAAAAGTTGATTTGGATGAGCGTGCACATCGGAATCAACGCGTATCCGCCAACAACGCCCCGTATCGGCCTGTTTTGGATCTCGTTGTAGCTTTGTGTACACACGTCGGATCGAAACAAAACTTATGCCATCGGACTCGTAGAAATACGTTGGTCCTGTGATCCAAGTTTGGTTCGATTCTGAGAACGTTGACAAAATCGCGTATCGTGGGCCCTACGACTCCACTTGACGGGCGATTTTGTGATCGGCTCATCGGAATCCAATTCTGGAAGTTCTGTTGGGTTCGTATCATCGTTCTGGACTTGTTGACACTAAGTTTGACGAATTTGGAGACCATTGATTCTGACAAATTTTTTGGTGCAAAGCGGCCCACATGTGGACCCCGTTTTGACCAGAAATTGTTATTTTGTCCCTGTGTCCAAATTGGACTCAAGAACAGGCATTTCTAGCTATTTAATATTTTTTGAATCTGATGGTGATATTTATTTCAGCAACCGGAGGAGTACCTACAAATTCCACTGAAACCAGAGCTACAGTTGGAGCCAGAACCCCAGGCAAGTGTAACATGCCAAAACTTGTAGTACCTGCTTTATATTGTTGTCTTGATTTATTCATATATTGTACATGCTTAACCTAGGACCATGCGACATTACTTAGCGTCCGATTAATAGTCGGGTGCCAACACCGTACGCGGAGTTATGTAACGTCATCTAGAGATGGATATCGAGACCCTTTATATTCTCGTGCTTGTATTATCAAGTACGTCATAACCCAGGACACCTAACACTATTCATGAGACAGAATCTTCTTGAGATATTCATGGTGATTCTGTATAGGATACAGGTTTCATGACATATTCTTTTGCTTAGATATTATGTGACTTGATGCATTAGTTATGATCCTGCGTGGCATGGACATGAGATATTGTGGACATGAGACGTATGATTACATTGGGTGGGGAGAGACACACAGGCTACAGGTTGATTATATTATGCCGACGTCTTAATCTCTCTCTGAGCTAGACAACCACATGATATCACTGCTATCGGCTCCCCGACACAGAGCTTGTAGTGGTCTCATCCTGAGTTCTAGTGCTGCTCTCATATTGCATATCACTTAGCTGGTTATATAGTTTATCCTATTGGTTCATTTATTGCTGTACTATATTTATTTTGGCATGAGTTATTTTGTACCTTGCTATGTCCCCTGAGGACCTGGATCCGGATTATGTCCCCAGGATTAGCAGACAAGATCGACCCCGAGATACACGGGACATGAGTATTAGCAGGAGCAGGCACTGGAGCAGTACCAGATCCAGTAGACGAGTGATCACCTAGGATATCTTCTGAGTATATACTGTTTCCATACTCAGTATTTGCTATGGTTATCTTTATTCTTGTATCTTGACAGATGTATCAGACTCATTATCGGGTTATTTCCCGAGATTATGTTTTATTGTGATTGATCTTGCTTATTGATTCTGATATTGCTATATTCATTCCGGGGATGAGATTAGTAGATCTTATTATTGTATTACAGCTTAAGTGCTCCCCGATGGATCCATTAAATTGGGTTTGTCCATCGGTGTGTGCTGCTGGCCATTGCCACGTGGCTAGTCCCTCGATATTTTGGGACTGGGGCGTGACACCCCAGTCCCAAAATACCGAGGGACTAGCCACGTGGTAATGGCCAGCAACACAACTCCAATGGCAAACCCAATTTAATGGACCCATTAGATTGCACTTAAGCTGTAGTAAATATAAATGCAGTCTATACTATCTATCACAGTATAATTCTAATTTCATCCACAGAAAGTAAACACAAGTCAATATGATAGATTAGTCAAGTTAATAGATAAAAAGAAATAGTCCATAATCAAGTCAACATAAGTAGTGTCTCGGGGAACAACCCGACAAAATAAGAAAAAAGAATAACGTCAATACATATGTCCATAAGTCTAGATATGAAATAACAATGAGCATAAATAACTGAGTATGAAACTGAATACTCAGGAGAAATCCTCTGGTACAATCTCGTCCTCTGGTGCTAGTACTGCTCCAACGTCAGCTCATGTCCTGTAAACCTTGGGGTAATCCTCCTATGCTATACCTGGGGTCATAATCAGGATCCAGGTCCTCAAGGACATAGAAAAGTAAAAGAAACACTCAAGCCAAATGAAATACAGTAAATATAAAATAGATCCTTATGGCAAGCTATGTAACCAACTAAGTGAAATACAAATGAGAGCATCACTAGTACTCAGGCTGAGACCACTACAAGCTTTGTATCGGGGAGCCCATAGCAGCAAGAATATCACGTAATGGGCCAAGCTCTGGTACAGAGACTAAAGCACCTACAATAGTAAAGTATATATATATAATCAGCCTATAGCATGTGTGTCTCTCCCTACCCAATGTAACCTCACGTCTCATATCTATAACACGTAAGATCATGACCTCTAGCTAGTACAACGAGTCATAATGATATCTCTATATATGCATGTCACATATCATGAATTCTGTAAGCCTATACAGAATCACCATGAATAACTCAGGAAAGATTCTGTCACATGAAATAGTGTCAAGTGTCCTATGATATGATGTACTTGGTAAAGCAAGCACACAAAGAATAGGATCATGGAATCAACTCTCTAAGTGACGTTACACGACTCCGCGTACGGTGTCGACACCCAAATCTTGTTCGGACGCTAAGCAATATCTCACGATCCTAGGTTGAACAAGTATATCACAGAAGTATATATATAGAAAGAACACAAGCAATTAATATCACAGGATCTACTGCAAGTTGACAATGTACACTTGCCTGGATTCTGAGATCCATCAATTGCTCTTGTAACAGTAGAATCTCCAGGTGCGCCTCTGGATGCTGAAACAAATATCACCATTGCTCTCAGAATACTTGAAATAGCTAGGATTGACTACCCATAAGTCCAATTTGGACATAGGGGCAGAATTGACAGTTTTGGGTCAAAGCGAGGTCCACATGTGGCCCACTTCGCACCGAAAAATGTGCCAAAAATAAAATTTTTCAAATTTGTCAAACTTAGTGTCTATGAGTCCAGAACGATGGCACGAACCCAACAGAATATCCAGAACTGGATTTCGATGAGCCGGTCATGAAATCACCTATTAAGTGGAACCGTGGGGCCCACGAAATGGTATTTGTCAACGTTCTCAGAATCAAACCAAACTTGGGTCACAGAACCAGCATAAATACAATCAAGTGATAGGGAGGCTCGGGTTACAATGAATGTAAGAACTGGTGACTGCAGTTTGGGGTCTGACTGAGTGCAGTCAGTAGCTGGGGAAGGAAAATATTTATGCCTGGGTAGCTACAGGTGGAGTAGGAGTATGGTGCAGGGACCTAGGACCACAACTAGGTGCAGTGTAGTGAAGGGTTGCTCCCTACACAGAGGTTGGAGCTAAGGGGTTCAGCAGTGGGGAGAGGAGAAAGAGAAATTGTATACACATATTAAGTGGGTGCAGTGACAACATAGTTAAGGGAGTGATGGTGTTCTCAGTTGGGGATAGGTAAGGGTGTATGTTTAGGTTGGGTTGAGTGTCTTGTGTTGGCCCATCTGGTCATGGTCAAACATATTTTAATAATCGATCGAAACTATGAGTCTATACATTGCAACTCTAATGGATCTGAGAAGAAGAAGGTGCTTCACTTCACCATAAGCTATGACTACATATGATTATGTTCGTATTTCTTTTATGTTTTGTTATGTATTAAGACTAAGGACTTATGTGAGTCGGAACAAAATTTTGGCATCTAGATTAAACCTATATCCAAGTCCACTCAAACATAAGCCTACCCAACCAAAAATTCATTTGGATTCGAGCCTAAACTCAAACTCAAGTCAGAACAGTCTGAAACAGACCAAACCGAACTCGGTCCGAACAAGGGTACTCAAAAACTGATTTTCTAGTCAGACTCATCTCCTGAAGATCATGCTCACAACGTTCAAAATTTTAAACGTTATGCATCCTAACTCAGCTCGAACTCTGTCTACAAAAATCCTATAAATAGAGAAGAATTTTTTAATTTCTATATCAACTCAAGCATTCTTCATCTTCTCTATTCCTATAAAGAGCCTTATCTTTCTTAGATCTCAAGACAACTCTCTTTCCTTCTAAGTGCCCAAGTGCTATTCCGATTAAAAGTTAAGTCGAGTTGTACAAGCTTGGTTAAAAGCTGTTTTTTAATTCTTGTCTGAAGTCGCGAGTTTTTCGGATCAAAGCTCGTGTTGTAAGAAGTTGGCGTACTTTTCGGATCAAAGGCGCGTGTGTACCATATTTCACAAATAGTAGATTAACACTGAGTAAGAGTTCTCGGACCTGGACTAGTCCTCCATAAGGGAAATCAAGATAAAATTCTCGGGCCTGGACTAAGTTACATACTAACTTATAAACCAGGGTAAAATTCTCTTTTAAAATATATGTTACTGCAGTTTATAAGTTAGTATGTAACTTAGAATTCCAAATTGGTGATTATTTTCTGCTGCACACGCATTTATTCTATTCCCCCTCCCTCTAGAGTTGCTACACGATCCTATAATTGGTATCAAAGTCGGTTCTTTTTTTTAAAACTGTGCTTAGTTTACACACTTTAGAATACATATGGATAACATAAAATGTAGCTTTATAAGAGTAGGCCAATCCATAGATGATCCTACACTATTTAACGGAACCAATTATACTTATTGGAAGATATGTATGAGTTTTTATTTAAAATCACTTGGTTTTGATGTATGGACAAATGTTATTGAGGGTTATAGAAAGCCTACCATCATTTATCCTCTCACTTCCAATTTAGTTAACAAACCCTATTATGATTACACGGAAGAAGAGAAGAGGCTAGCCAGTCTTGATGCAAAAGCAATGAATGCTCTTTATTATGCTTTAGATAAAAATGAATTCAATCGCATTTCTTCTTGTACAATCTCATATGAAATCTGAAAACTTCTTGAAGCCACTCATGAGTGCAGGCACAAAGAAAAGCTAGCAACAAT
Source organism: Iris macrosiphon (assembly GCA_036927795.1). NCBI lineage: Eukaryota > Viridiplantae > Streptophyta > Magnoliopsida > Asparagales > Iridaceae > Iris > Iris macrosiphon. Next base: position 41,797,696 of record JAYESA010000005.1, on the reverse strand, counting down.
ACAAGCAAATTGTGTGAAAGCAAAGCAAGCGATTCTGAAGAAGAAGAGAATCCTCACAACTCGGCAAATGTTTGTCTAATGGCATTTGATCAGGTATCTACGAACCCCCTATATGATGACTTTATATTTGATGAACTAGGTGATGCCTTTAGTGACCTTCTAGATGATCACAAAGTACTACTTGATAAATACAAGAACTCGAAGAAGAAACTTATGGCATACAAACTTGAGATTGATAGATTGTCCACACTCCTAGATGATATCAGAAAAACACAATCTCCTAGTGATTCAGATGAATTAGCTTCAGTTAAATTGAACTTACATGAAATAATTCTTAGAAATGAGCAACATGATACAAATTATATCAAGCTCAAAGAGGATTATGAAATAGAGAAAAAAATAGTAGTAATGCACTTATTAGAATTAATGCTTTAACTGCTAGATATACTGAGTTATATGACACTTCCAAAAAGTTGAAAATTAGATTAGGAAAACAGCCTGTTCAGATTGCTTTCCAACTAACACGTGTCACTCAAGGCCCAAAAACACTCACCAAACACAGCCCAAGAAGGTCAAACCTTCTAATCATGCATTCTATTACAAGTATCCACGTAAATCACCGCATACTTTCCCATATATACACCATGCCTCTGCACCTAGTATCAACACATCTACTACATGTCACTATTGTGGTACTAAAGGACACATATTACGACAATGTAGAATTAAAAAATTAGTTGATATGCATGTATATATCTGGGTTCCAAAAACTAGAATATCAGGACCCTCAGGAAAGTTGGTACCAAAGGTTACATCTTCAACTTTTATTGTAGGTGGACCTTCCCTCTCGCACTAGAAGCAAATGGATTCTTGATAGCGGTTGCTCACGTCATATGACCGGTGATGTAAGTCTATTCGCAACTCTATCGATGAAGAAAGAAGGATACATCTCCTTCGACAATAATCTAAAAGGACATATTATAGGTAATGGAAATGTAGGTAGTTATTCTTTCCCTATTATTAAAGATGTATGTTTAGTAACATAATTAAAACATAACCTACTTAGCATTAGTCAATTGGCTGACCATGGTTATGGCATTAATTTTCTGAAAGACAAATGTTCTATTTATGATAAATCTACTGGTAAGATAACTTATGAGGGAATAAGAGAAGATAATATATATGTTTTCTATCTTTCAAAAAATACTAACAATACAGAAAGATGATTATACGTAGCCAAAGACGAAAGCTGGTTGTGGCTTATGTGCCTTGGACATGCAAATATGGACACTATAGCCAGACTATCTTCAAAGAAATTGGTAAGAGGTTTACCTAAAATTCCTTTTAATAAATATATGGTCTCTGCTGAATGTGAAAAAAATAAGGCAACAAGATCTTCTTTTAAATTAATAAACGTTGTAAGTATTTCTAGACCTCTTCAACTTTTGCATATGGATTTGTTTGGACCTAGCAGAGTCGCCAGTCTTGGCGGTAAGCTTTATGCCTATGTGATTGTTGATGACTTTTTTAGATATACTTGGATTTATTTTCTAGCAAATAAAAATGAGACATTTTTAGAATTTGTTACATTTTGCAAAAAGGTATAAAACAAAAAAGGTTTCATGATTACTCGTATCCGAAGTGATCATGGAGGCGAATTCAAAAATTCTGATTTCAAAATTTTTTGTGATTCAAATAGATTTGTGCATAAATTTTTTTGTCCTAGAACTCTTCAACAAAATGGTGTTGTGGAGCGGAAGAACAAAACTCTTGGCGATATGGTTAGAGTCAAGTTAAATTAGTATAACCTTTCAAAATATTTTTGGGCTAAGGTTGTCAATACAGCATGCCATATTTTGAATAGGGTTCTTATTCGACCAATATCGAAGAAGACTCCCTATAAGATTTGGTTTAATAGAATTCCTACCATCATTTATTTCAAAGTATTTGGCTGCAAATATTTTATCTTGAATACTAATGATAACTTAGGTAAATTTGATTCCAAGGCTGATGAAGGTATTTTTTTTGTTATGCTACAAAGATTAAAGATTTTAGAATTTTTAATAAAAAGTCATTGACTGTTGAAGAATTGATTAATGTTATTTTTGATGAGCTTAACAGTCAATTAGCAAGTTACAGTGATGACGAAGATATCAGGATAACCTCCAACAAGACCCTTGAAGATGAAACTGGAACAAGTTATCTGGACAGCTTACCTAAAAGATTAGAATTCTCAACCAACCATCCAGAGAACTTGGTAATTGGTGAGGTATCGAAATGTGTAAGTATTCGCTCTGCAACTAGAGATGTTATTGCAAATATTGCTTTTATTTCTAAAATATAACCTAAAAATATTTTAGAAGCTTTTGATGATGAGTTTTGGATTCTGCAATGCAAGAGGAACTCAACCAATTTGAATGGAATCAAGTTTAGGAACTCGTTCCCAAACCAAACGATTATCCAGTCATTGGTACCAAATTGGTTTTCCAAAATAAACTTAATGAGGATGGTATAGACACTTGTAACAAAGCACGTCTCGTAGCTCAAGGTTATAATCCAGAAGAAGGTATTTACTACGATGAGACCTATGCTCATGTCACGAGATTAGAAGTTAATCCAGTTATGCTACTTTAGTTTGGTAATGAGACTTTTATTAAATGCTTTATTTTGATAAACGTTCATAATGATGTTTGTTGCAAGCTAAATTTTAATGCTTTATTAAATGCTTTCTTGATATTGTCTTTTGTTTTCCTTGTCTCCAATATTACGGGGGAGAGTTACCATTTCGATCAAATGACAACGGGGGAGACATCGATGATACGCACATAAAAACCACATAACAACCATTATAAGCTATTGTTGCGGGAGAGTCATTGATCATTAATAATCTTAGTTGTCGTATCAGTCGCAGTTTTGTCAATTATCAAAATGGGGGAGATTGTTGGCCCATCTGGCCATGGTCAAACCGATTTTAATAATAGACGGTTAGGTAGGTAATTGGTATCAAAGCAGTCAAGATGTATTCAGCTTTATCCTAGTTTATATAGATCTTGCTCTGTGACGTGAACCTGCTCCTCGAGGATGTGATCACCAAGCCTTTAGCGGCAGAAGACCTAAACCTTTTTGGTTATCGGGCGCTTTGCTCAATTGTTCAGTGCAGCTATACAACTATATTAAGGAACTGATGGACAATTAACCGAAATGGAGAAGGCGGCCAAAATAGACAATGGGTTGTTATAACTCATAACTAAAGGCACTTATTGTCTACTATTTGGACTTTGTATGTGTTTGCAAAATGACGCAAAACATGTTTTCAATAAGGTAATCTTTTGCAAAAATTTGATCAAGAAGGGATGCTGGAGTCGAGTCATGAGAGTATATGCTCAAATAATGGTACAGGTTCTTCAAACTCCAAAGAGGATAATAGTAGAGAAAGGAACAGTTGGCATGTACACTTAGACTAACATTATCATAATAGATGGCAATGCTAGTGGTGAAACACAAATGAATGAAAAGTTTCAGCCATCTTCGTAGTGCTGCAAGAATGTGAGAAATGCCTGTCATTGCCTTGTAATAGTAGGGCATATTCCTCATCAGCTTCAGTTTCCATGTTCTAATCTAAAGTTTTGAAATAAAATTTAGTAAATAGCTTGACAAAGGAACTTCATAGTACTTTTCTTTATGCTTTACTCTGACCTATCTATTTATCTAAATTTGTAGAAATTTTTATTTTTTAGTAAAAACTTGTGGGACCCCTAAGTCCTTGTGTTACATGCCTCATCTAAAGGCACTTCATGAGGCATAAATTTCATGCACGTGCCACGGTTGGAGTCATCTTCTGAGACCAGTCGCCTTCCGAACGCACTTGGGGGGTTTTCTCTCCATAAGCACTTGGATGTCACTTCAATGTTCAAAGTTATCGATACTATGCATGTAAGATGGACTATCGAGCAATTAAGATGTAATGTTGATCAAGAAGCAAAATGTACAATGAATAAGTTGTGTGTGAAATAAGCATGTTTGAACTGGATTAGTGGCAATATATAATAGAAAGAAGTAGAAATGATTGCACTTACGGGGAGTTAGAGCCAACTTCAGTTTAGGATAGGAGGAGGTAGATTATCCTGGATGGGTTTAGACATGAATTGGTAGACTGATGTGACACTTGGGATAAAGGTATGCTGGTTGTCAAGTTGCTAGGACTTGGGATGGCCAATTGAGCCTGTAAAAAGTGATTGCAGCTGCAAAAGTCTGCAAAGGAGATGGCACATAATATAGCTGAATGGAAGAAAATGGTTTATATGTAGCTGATGGAGATTATAGAATAAAGGCTTTATTGCTGTTCTATGTAATTAAAATGCTATATCAATCAAACCAATATCTTAAGTACATTTCTTGTTCTGTTTGAATATAAGCCAATCACTGTTTAGTACCCACTTATTTTCCCTTCGCAAAGTACAAGCATTCTAGTATTTTGCTCTTGACTGTGTCATCTAAGTTACATCTGCTTGTACTTTTTTTTTTTTTTTCATGGTGAGCCTTTTGAAACTTACTATCTGATTTGAAGTTCAGACATATCAAACAAGGCAAAAATCCTTTTATCTACATGGAGCAAAATGTTTGTTAGAAGCCAGGCTTTAAGGGATACTTCATCTAGGAATCTCCCGAAGAATGGTCAGGAGATAATTCAAAAAGACAGGTATGTATTATTTTTCCCCTTCTGGTGAAATTTATTATTTTGTTTTCCTTTTAATTCAACATCTGAATGAATGATTTCTTTGCTATTGTTCAATTATAGGATCAGCGATATTCTTGGTGATGGGTCATGGCCGTCCAAGATGGATCTTCCTGTAAGTATCTATGAAATCCATGGATCCTGAAACTTTGAATACCGAGCATGCTTTAATTCCTTTATTCTTATTTTATTCCCTCTGTTTGTAGGATGAGATCCTTGCTCTTGCTGGAAATATTGATGATAGCAGGTAATCATCTTCACTCTGCTGTTGTGTTTGCTAGGGAATGGGGCATATGTTGTTCAGGGTGCTGTCGGGGTGCCAAAAAGGCAGGGTTTTTTTTATATAGGGCGGCCCATGTGTTTTGGTTCCCCAAGATGCCTTTGGCTTCTGAAAGATCCGCCCAGGCCCAGACGGTGGCGGTGGCGGTGGCGGTAGCTGGGTTGGGCGTTTTTTTTAAAATCAGTTGGGCTTGTTAGTTTTTCTTCTAAATCAGTTAGGCGGTCAATGAACTTGTTCTTACGGATGATGAATGGGAATGATGATGAGGATATTTGAGATTGGCAATTTCTTTGAAGACTATGAATTATCCTTTTATCTTAATCTTTTGTCTTTACTCTTTACTTTTATATGATTCTTATGATCTAACTATGCGTATTAATTTAGTTTTACTTCTAGTATTTAGTAACATACAATGAGTATTGAGACCATGAAATGCTACCTTTAGTTTTACAAGTTAATTTGAGTTTTTGGGATGAGAGAGAATTTACATAATGCTAGAGAGGGTACTTTTAGAGCTTTTTGACCCCGCCCTTCTAATTTTAGATTCTACCGCGCTGTGTAGCGCCCCGCCCCATACAACATAGGGTTGAACTAGATAATTTGAGCAATTTCCATTTCGGACTCTTCCTGTCTAGCTATAATATCCTGCGCCCTTCTGGTTCAGCCTAGGGCTTGCAACCCGAAAAATAGTTGATCATAGTTCTTAATGAAGGCTAGGTTTCCCCGTTTGTTCACAGTTTCCTGTTTATGATGGCAATGTAGAAGCCACATGTTGGAAATAAGGATTGAAGAGCTTGAACTTGTGTTCGTCGTGTAACTTCATTTGTATTATTTCTAGAACTTTATCAACTTAATTAATTGTCAGAGTAGTTCTTCTGATCTATTGTTATGGTGTCATGTCAGCGAAAGACATATAGTTGGGAATTCATAGAGGTTATGTAAACATATATATATATATTTGACTTTAGTCTTCTAAATCAATAATTCCTGTTTCCAAATGGTTATGAACATTTCTTTTCCTTAGCACAACTAAAGAAATCAAAGAACGCAGGAAAGTTAGGCTGGTGGAGTATCCAGATCATAAAATGGCAGGCAGCGGTGTGCCGGTTGCTAGAGCAGTGCCATCCAACCAGGGTCGTCCGATGTCGGCAGATGACATCCAGAAGGCAAAGATGCGGGCAATGTACATGCAAGACAAGTACTGGAAAACCGAGAAAGCGGAAGAACCGAAAGCCGCCGCCGCTTCATCTTCTCAGGTGCCTGCCAATGGAGTAGTACCTCAGTTGAGAACATCTGAAGTTAAGAGACCGACGACGAAAGTTAAGATCGTAACCCCAATCAATCCGCAGAGGAACTCAGCTTCTCAGGAACACTTGTTGGAGAAGCTGAAGAAAGACCAGCTTCAATGGCAAACTCCACCAGGTACTCTTGTTTTCTGTATTCTTACATGCTTCTTTAAGTCTGGCGTAGTGGTCTCTGCAGGTTTTCATGGTACTGTAGAAATGACGACGGTCGGCTAAGCCTGATTGCTATTATGTTTCTTTTTTCTAACATGAAGATGAATAGAGGAGCTAGTACTATGTACTTGAAAGTTTCAGTTTTCCATCTATAATAATCTAGTTTTTTTTTAACCTTGGCTTGTGAAGATATGCAAGAAAAGTGTTGGATCATTGATATTCTTCTGAAAAATTTAATTTCATGCATATGTGCGTGCAGAGGTTAGGATGAAGCCTTCATGGAGAGTAGGAGCCGGAGAGGACAGTAAGGAAGTTCAAGTCCAGACGCAGAGGAACGGGAGGGAGAAGGAAACATTCTATTCCAACCCCCAAGATATTCCGCCCAATCCAAAGGAACCATGGGACATCGACATGGACTTCGACGATAGCCTCACTATGGAAATACCACTCGAGCAGACAAACGACTTGGAATCTCTGGCAGCTGCAGCTGCTTCTGCCGCCGCCTCGGATGATGCAGATGCTGGCCCCTCAAGCTCTCCCTGTGACAACAGCCGGGCTGCCGCAGCTGAGGATTCCACCGCCAGCACTTCAGCAGCTGCTGCAGCAGCTCCCTCGCCAGCAGCAGCAACCGGCCGTGGCCTCTCGGAGCTCGACATTGAGCGGCTTGTCACGTTTCTCAAGAACTCGGATATAGTCTATGCCCTGACCTCCGGCCAGGGAAAGAACCTGTCCAACAACCAGAAGGTGGCCCTGCTCAATTTGGTCAAGACTACTGGCGTTGGGCTGGCTGGTATTGTAAATGAATTCGCCAGTGTTACTAAAGAGGTGCAGGTGCAAGTGTCCGAACCCGAGCCCTTGCTCGAGCCCGAGCAGACATCTCTTCCATCTCCGACACCTCCTGCGAGTGCCACCCAGGTATGAAGTCATTATCGTGCATATCGAAACTTTTTGCAATGCATTATTCTCTTTGTCGATTCTGACTGGGGTTCTATACTACTTCAGGTTGGTTGGAGGTCTACACAAATGCAACTCCAATATTCCGTCACCACCGGTCCTAACCTTGCCTCTCATGCACTGCCTCCTCCTCCTCCTCCTCCTCCTCCTCCGCCGCCGCCGCCGCCCACAATCCCTATGGACACTATCCACCCGAGTGCGAACCATATGGCCTTCAACCACCACCAAGCTCAGTCTCTCCTCGTGCCCTCTCGGGTCCCGACGACCATACTGCCGTCACCGCAGTTGACCGTACCCGCCAATCCCTGGCCACCTCAGCAGCACCACCAATTACCGGTACCTAATTTACAACCGACGGTGATGATGACAACGACTACGGCCTCATCGTATGGTCATGCTCCGTTGTGGCAGACTCCAAACCCTCCTGAAATCATCTTGCCCCCAGGTCATTATCAATTGAACCACCACCCTTCTCCGATGCCGTTGTTTCCTCCACCTCCAATGAAACCACAATCGCGTGCATTGCCTCAAACCATGTTGTATCCGTCCAAAGCTCCAGCGTGGCTGCCTTCTGCCGCAACATTCACAGGAGGTCAGAACTTGGTGTCGGTTTCTCGGACCGGTTACCCTTACAACTTCATAAATGGTCCTGTTGTTTACCCTGCTAACAGTAATAATACTAATAACAACTACAACAGTAATAATATGGATCCTTGGAGGAGAAGCGAGTATCCTAATGGGTCAGGGATGGAGACTTGGGGTGCCCGGAGCAGGCAGTCGTCTGATGTCTGGTACGACCAGAACTTTTTGGACCCGAGAAGGGAGTACGGAATGAGTAAGCAGGCCGAGTCGTCGATGCAGGGATATTCCTGGCACAACATTGATAAGATGTGGCAGAACTGGGACCGGGACCGTAACAGGAGGCGGTGACTGCCCAGAATTGGCAATGGGGGTGTTTTCCCTTAGGATGTGAATAGGTGTTGATAGTGGCTCTACAGAGCCGCAGCTGACATCTGTAGTGGGAAAAAATGACATTCCATTAAAATTCCAACCTATAAAATGCAATGGGAAAGCTCAACAGAGTGCATCTTTTTCTGCTACATTGCTTCCTTCCTATCATTCTGTTTGCTTTCACTATATGTTGACGAGGTTCAGTTCCAGAGTTCAAGTTGACCCCAATATGTTAATATTCGAACTGTATCCTCCTCATGCCATTTTTCTGACAATACAATGTTGACATAAAAAACCCACCTCCAGCAAGTGTTTCATGAAGTTTTTAGTCAAAGCAAACCTTGGTTACTGAAGTTTCGCTTCCTAATTTTTTTGTTAGTATTCTTGGTCTCTGTTTCCATCAATTTTCAGAAAAGTTTGCTAATATCAGACTCAATGGGCATTTTACCAAGGCCAAAGTTAGACTATATCATCCTGATGGATCATATTGGTAGATTGTTTTGTTATATAAAAAGTTGAGAACATATCCATACTATTACATAATAAGAAAAGTTGAGACTTCATCCTAATTTGTTTTCCCAATAATATGTTTATTTATGTTTATTTTCATTAAATTCAAGCTTGGATAAATTATGTAATTATACATAAAAAATAAAATAATTGTAGTTGTAGTTTGCTATTTCCAAGTAGTACAGAATTAAGAGTGTTTGTTTTTCTAAAATAGTAGAAAATTAAAATACTATTATTTGTTGTTTTTAAATAAAATAAAAAGTGTGTAACGTACGAACATATATACTAATGTTTTATAAAAGGAAATCAGTATTAGTACCCGCAACGTCTCAGGTGCTTTGTAGATGAACCAGTTAGATGTAATATATTAGTTATAGTAACCCGTAGAAGTAGGATATATACTTGGATTGAGGTTATAAAAGAAAGAAAAAAGGTTTTTGCTAATATCATATCCACCCTAAACACCAACGACAACAAAGTTTCTATTCCAAATTTTCTGCCCAGCTACATAAATCCTCACCTCATTCAGCTCATTCAACAAAGTTTTACTTTGATGGTCAGCTATCTACCGCAGCCCTCCCTCTATCTTGGGCATTAACCACAACATAAGCGGAAGTTACTAATGACTAAGTAGCGGAAGTTACCAATGACTAAGTAATGTGCGCATGCATTGCAATGCTAGTTTTATTTCTCTCTCGTTAGTTTATTTAAAAAAAATTTAATTTGGTTGAGTATTTATTTACAGTTTTAGATTTTTTAATTTTTCGTAAGTTTTTTTAAAAATTAAATTGGTTGAGTATTTACTTACGACTTGGACAGATAAAAGGGAAGTTATTTCAACTTTTTATTTATCTCCAGTAAGTTTTAAAAAAAATTTGTAATTAAGTATTTACTAATGGCTTGGACGGATAAGAGAAAAGTTGGTTTAAGTTTTTATTTATCTCCCGCAACAATTTTTTTAAATTAAATTGGTTGAGCATTTACTTACGGTTTTAGATTTTTTAAGAGGAAGTTAGTTTAAATTTTTATTTAGGGTCCAGCTATACACACCACACCCTCTACTTAACACACTCCATATTAAATTAAATAAAAAGTAAATATATATTAAAAGACATGATTACCCATATTCCAAACCCCCCTCCCCCCCCACCCCCCACCCCCACCTAATATAATTTATAAACACACTCCAAAATTAAAATTTTCTCTCTTATATCCAATAAACATCTTCTTCTTCCTCTTTTTCAAAGTTCCAAACTCACTCTAAATCCAAAAAATCCTAAAAATCCTACATTGTTTTGTGAAGAAAAAAAAGTACCATGGAGCATCAAAAAACACTTGGAAGAAACAATGTAAGTTCTATCATTACGTTTTTTGTGATTTTAAGTAGTGTATGAAAAAATTTCGTGTGGTTTTAACAATATTTTATGGTGTTCGAATCACAAACATTAATTCACAACCAAAATAAAGGATAGTTTCAACTAATTTAGGTGTTCGATTTAAACAAAAAAAAGTAAGAACATGATCAAAATCATTCACCTCATCGATCTTCTAAGGGTTGCTCCTCCATTATGGGGGTGAATCCTTCTGAATTTGCTGTGGTGGCCGAACAATCCAAGAGTCCACGCCAAAAGTGTGTCGAACAATCCGAGAGCTCTGCGCCGAAGACTAGGGTTTGTAGAGAGGGGACCGAGTGGGTAGTGTAGAGGGGGGACCTGGTGGGGTGTGTTTAGGAATTTTGATAGTTTAGGAATTGATTATTATGTTAAAATTGAAAAAGTAAAATGGTAATGTAGTGGGTGTGTTTAGGATTTTGATAATTTTAATTAGTTAAATTTTGGCGTGTTTAGTATTTGGGGTGTGTTAAGTAGAGGGTGAGGTGTGTATAGTTTTTATTTATCTCCAGTAAGTTTTAAAAAAAAATTATTTGAGTATTTACATACGGTTTTAGAATTTTTTAATCTTCCTTGAGTTTTTTTAAAAATTGAATTGGTTGAGTATTTACTTACGGCATCGACGGATAAGAGGGAAGTTACTTTCACTTTTTATTTCTCCCGTAAGTTTTTTTTCAAAAATTAAATTGAGTATTTACTTACGGCTTGGACGGATAAGAGGGAAGTTTGTTTAAGTTTTTATTTATCTCCCGTAAGTTTTTGTTAAATTAAATTGGTCGAGCATTTACTTTCGGTTTTAGATTTTTTTAAGAGGGAAGTTGGTTTAAGTTTTTATTTATCTCCCGTAAGTTTAAAAAAAATATAATTGGTTGAGTATTTACTTTCGATTTTAGATTTTTTTGAAATCTTCCGTAAGTTTTTTTTTTTAATTAAATTGGTCGAGTATTTACTTACGGCTTGAACGGATAAGAGGGAAGTTGTTTCACTTTTTATTTATCTCCCGTAAAATTTTCTTTTAAAATTAAATTGGTTGAGTATTTACTTATGGCTTGGACGGCTCAATTTTGAGGCGATTCCAAGCCGCATTGTACGTGTCTCCCATAAGTTTTTTTAAAATTAAATTGGTTGAGTATTTATGTTACGTCTCAGTACCGAAATACAGAGACAGACATGACCAGCTATCCCGTACAAGGTATAATAGGTTGTACGGTGATCACGGTTGTAACTAGACAAGGGAATGCATACTACAATAAAGTCTTCCCAGGACCTCACAGAACATCTATGTCTCAATCAGTCAAAATCAGTCAAACAATAAGCAATAAGATATGAACATATATGATAAAGCAATAAGGCGTCCCCGACGCTCTATCAAAATGGTCAAGAACAAACTATTACAAAATGTCAATCTAGTGCAAGGTCAATAGTACATATCATTATCAGCTCTAGTCTGAATTTACACAAATATGTACATAACTTACCGGCTAAAGAATGTCGGTGGCAAAACGCCCAAAATGATAAAAAAAAAGCTAAAGTGGGGAAGAAGAAAACATACTCAAGTCCCCCGCCGACCATGCTCCTGGTATGTACCATCGGTCAGGGAGAAGGTAGAGTCATCAGGCTCCGCTATGAAATCTGGCCAAACAAAACCAGCGGGGTCAGACCCCGAATAACAAGTACCACAAGGAAGCACAAGAGAAGAAACAAAACCAATAACTGAAATAAAATACAATAAAAGAGAGCAAGGTCTGTGCCAAATCAGAGGCATGCATTCTGTTATCGAAATAGTATGACACCTCTACAAACAAACAAGGACAAGTGGTGCCGAACTATACCGAGACAGAGTACAGTCCACGAATTTGGTCAAACCAAGGTATCTGCGTCATAGTTTTGGTCCATAGCATATCGTAACACAACGGTTCAACCCCACAATCAAACAAGGACAATGGTTGGATCATCGCATCACGATAATCCATGTCCCTAAACTACTTAGCAGATGGCAATACACATTCAGACATAATTTTATTAAACGGCCAATGAATCCTACGGCTTGCTAGGTGATGTCTGGGTAACCCCAGTAATACAATATAATTGGATCCTTAAATCGTGCTATGTTCGAGTAGGGCTAACCGAACCAATAATATACAATATGAATAAATAAATAAAATGCACCAGTCCATCTTAAGGCTACTGTGCTAAATAATCAGTAACAATTCTAGTTCTCCTCTATAGTGGAATATTGGCTCGGTTTTAATAATATTAGTGGTCGTATACTGGACTCCACTAGTGCGGATGATATACAGTATCCTGGTGGCCAGCCTTGCACCCTATGATTTAATATCTATGACATGGCCGACATACACGATCTCGGGGTTCGTTCCCTCCCAATATTGCTGCAACTTTTGTCATGCCCCGAATAATCGATAGTCGTCCCCCGGACGTGACGCCGTGCGGGCCTAGGTTGCGCACCGCACAAGGCTAAGGTATTTTGCATAACGAGCACATATTCAGAGTACGCAAATAAATTGAAACACATATATAAAACATGGAAAAGTTCTCTTTATTGATATATGAACATCTATTACAAACTCTTGAACGAGTCAGCTAATTGCCGCACAGGCTTACAAAATGTTGGCACAAAATGAGATAGTTGTCCTGTACATTACATCCCTTTACTAAACTTTAAAATATAAGACCTCCAGGCGGGATGATGGCCTTCCCACGGAGCTGCATAGAGTTTGGGTTGCTAGCTCCTTGCGTCAAATGCTTCAAAAGATGGCACGCTCAGGACGCGCCTACAGCTGGACTGGATCGGGGATTGACTTCTGCTCCTCGCTCGGCTCTCCTTAGCTGCGGGGAACCTGTTTCAACGAGGGTCAGTACATCAAAATGTACTGGTGAAGGCAAGCTAACCCAACTATACCAATCAACACGTTGTTTAAATAAAGCATGCATATTATTTGTGGTCTTTCTATCTTGCCTTAGTTCATTTTACAGCAAGCAGTAGATATATAATTCAATGAAATACTTGCCACCGTTCGGTGATATTTACCTGTCCGTCTGATCCACTTGCACAATACTAATCATGTCCTTCCCTGCCACGAAGACACAAGTTAGCTTGCACAGGTTTAAATATACATGGTGATCACTGGCTTGATGCCATAATGGACATAGTCAAGGACAAGGATGGCATGCAACGAGAGCACATGATGCGCTGCAAGCCATCCCATCCCGCACACGATGACTACACACGAAGTTCCTCCCGGATTGGATTGGTGCCAGTGCCCCAGCGACCGTCCGCAGAACCTATACCCTTGTGCACAAGTTGTCCGTGATCAAACGGAGTCTATATCAAGTTAACTATTTAAGCAGTTTAGGCAACACGAGTACAAGACAAGTAGCATTTGCATGATTTATTTTGCATAGCCTGGCATATTCTATACATAGCACATTTTAAACAAGAACTATACATTCTAACTTCTATTTATGCATATGATAAATATTTTCAAACGAACAAGCATGCAGTATAAGTAATCGTTCCCAAGTTGAATGACAAGCAATATAATCCAAGTCTATTCCCTTTTTATCTTGACATCTTTTAGTTATTACTTGGTATCGTTTGATCGGGACAACAAGAATGCAATATTTTTTTAGGTGTGAAGACCTGAAAGAAGGGTCAACTAAATCGAATATACGCCACTCACTTAGTTGGTTGGAAGGGAGAAGGAAATAGGTGCTTCAGGACTCCGCTCGAGCGTCGCCTACAGCCCGTTCACCTGCATTGTCACGAACAGCTGATCAATACCTCTTCCACTCTTTCCAATCTCGGAATTGAAGTGCAGTTCAATGAACGAAAATAATAAAATCTATCGAAACTGTTCAAGAAAACTCAAGCAAATCCGAAAACCAACTCAAGGCACGAAAGCAACAAGCAACAGTGAAAACTAGGCAACAAAAGATGCAGCGGAGAGGTCCCTCCCGACTCTGTCGCTAAGTCGATCCTGGGGGCACGGTCCACTGAATATGAAAATTGATTCCGAAGAAGCAAATCCATAACGAGGATAAGATCTTGTTTTAATCTATCCCGATCGAACGATACCGTCTTGTATTTCTTAGCCGCGCTCCCCGAATAGGGGGAACGGGGCACCACAACTTTTAGTTACCTAATTAACCCTACAGTTATCTGAAATCTTGTGTCGTGGTCACATAATTATCCTCATAGATGTCGAACCTTGGTATGTGTACGCTAGGGATGAATCTGTATTGGTTCTTATGGTTCCAATCTGGACTCATTCTGAGCATAATGCAATAATCAATCAAGTAATCTAACCACACTATTCTGGCTAGCTACATGATTTTTCGTGCAATTCTTATTTTTCAGTACTAACGAGCATTAAATAAGAATATACTTATAACATAACACCGTAATGTATATGTAGCACCTTACTACATGAGCAAGATGGCACACTTAGTACATAATACACTTTGTAGCACCTCGGTGCGACAAAGAGTATCAACACAGATACAAGTAGTCAAGTCAGGATCTAGGGTCATTTAGTTAATTAAGTAAGGTTTCTCTGCTAATATCGTAGCATGGATATCGGGTTAGGTATATGGCCAGTGGTCTATTATAATGTTATAGTTGGGCATATAATTCTATCACAGGTTACATCAAGCAATTGTCATTATTCAGAAAATAAGGAATAATGTAAGTCCTAAATTCACTATAACATACAAGGTCATCATATTTGATAAGAAATCAAACTAATTTAAGAAAATGACAACAACTAACAGAAATAACCAAAAATAGGTAAAAATAGTCAAAATAGACAAAAACGGCTTTCTTGTGCATAAATCACTCACAAATTTCTTTAAATAGTCAAAAATAACTTTTATGCGCACTTTTGGGTCAAAAATAGGTCATTCATGCACTTTTGTAAATAGGGGAGGGCTTCTGTACAGTTTTCACGTCCATAATTGAATCCTACGTGAATATACAAAATATGAGGACTTCTATGCAAAATGTACGCAAAACACCAGTCTTCTTCCCTCAGACGACATAAAAAGTTCTAAAAACTTGGTTTTATCATAAATTTTTTATTTTAACTCGAAATTCAACGTTTCAAAAGTTAAAATCGCATAAAATTGAATTTCCTACAACATGAAATAATTAGTTTTTGAAAATTCTAAGTTTTAAGAGATCAAATCCACAAAATTCATAAAATCCCATCTTTACTCCAAACTGTTTATCAAAACCGAAAATGTCAAATACTAAATTTGCAGAGGATCACTAGATATACATTATAAGCTAAAAATATGCAAGAAAAATTTAAGAATAAAGTATGTCGAAAATCATGGTTTCTCAACTTTTTACAAGATGTACTTACCTTAAGTGCTTGATAATCCTAATTCTAATCTCTTCTAAAGAGAAGAAGGAAGACTAAAACTCCTAGGCTAGCTAGATCTAGGATTTACAGGCTCTGGAGAGGAGGGGAGGAAATAGAAAGAGAGAAATGAAAGGAATGAAAAGGAAAGAGAAAATGTGAAGGCTTATATATATATATATATATATATATATATATATATATATATATATATATATATATATATTGTAAAATCTCTAATCTCTAATTTTTAATTTATAATATTAGTATTTTTATTCAATTATTGAATTTCTTTTGGCTATTTTGTTGGTTAATTAGAAAATAAATTTTTTGATTTAATTACTTATATAAATACTTATTTAGAATCATTTTCAGGCTATTTTAGAATTTATTGAATTTTTCTAAATTTTTTGGGTAATTAAAACCTAGAAAACATAATTTTATAGGGCTTCCATGAATTACTGTGAGACCATACTTGTATATTTTTCTACCAAACATTTATTTTAGGTTAAAAACATAAATATATTTTTTGTAATTTATTTGAATTTTTTTGGAATTTAATTGGATTTATTTAATTTTAAAAAAGGCTAAATACTAATTTTTTAGGAGTTCTAGAATTTATTGTGCAAGTCTAGGAGCATAATTTGGTTCCAAGTATTTTTTTACGGTTTATAATGGTATTTTATATTTTCTAGATTTTTTCTGATATTTTTACATATTTATTTGGAGTTATTTAGGTTAAAAATTGATTGATAAATAATTTATGTAATTAAAAATTATATTATCCAGTCAGCAACTTAGTCAGCATACAGTCAGCACCTGCGGGCTCCAGCCCATCAGCCTCTGCCTATAAATTGAGTATTAAAACCCTAGGTTATTATTCCGTCGAATTAATATTAGAAGAGAGAGAGGGGGGGGGAGGGGCTTGAGGGAGATTGCTTTCTAGAGTTTTTCAACTTTGCGTAGCCATATATCTATTGTGTTGGAACCGTTTCGAGGTATAGTTTATGAATACCTAATTTATTTTCATAATTTATGAACCTAAATTTTCAAAAAATTCGTGGAGTGCCAGTTGTCCGAAATCTGACACGTTTCGGTATTTTCGAGATTTTGGGAGATCCCGAACTCGGAATCGTGATACGTTTGAAGTTTCGGAAAGATGACATAACAAAATATAATATATATATTTTTTAGAATTAAATATTCTAGTTTACTATTCTAAATAATTAGTGCAACCTACAAGTATTAGAAAACCATCGAAAACTGTCATCTGTACGCCATATGGACGATAATTCTTTACCTGTTCGAGATTTGGTAAAACCGTCGATTCTAGAGTTATGAAGTATTGAAATCAATAGAATTTCACACACAAATCTTGGTTTTGTGTTGGTTGACTTTTTGGTCAACAGAATGCCTCGATTTGCGTGTCACGGATCCCGAATTCGTAAAATTAATTTTCTTTAAAACCAAAATCTAGGATTAGCCTTAAAATTAGAATATAATTAAATTAGTATTTTAGGTTATTTTATTCATAATTAAAATAGATTAGACTAGAAAACTTATCCAACCACTTTTGTAGATCTAACTTGTTTAATTTATGTGACAGATAGATCGGACGACGTCTTGAGTTGCGACTTCATCCTTTTTCGGAGAAGGCAAGATACCTTGCCAACTTTGTACAGTTTTTTTATATGCATTATTTCTATGTGTACATGTCTCTATTTCTATTCCGTAATTATACCTTGCCAAATTTGTACATATATTTAACAGTTTATTTGTTTTCTTGCCTAGCCATTACCATTATATTGATTGTATTATTATTTGTTTGGTGGTAGTTGCGCATGCTAGTGTTTACTTCTATTTTACACCGTAGATGTATTTGTGATTAGTTGTCTTGGAGTTATCGTGATCACATGCTTAGGCCTATGTTTACTAGACTTGTTGTTTCCAATACGTCGTTATAGGCACCACTTGTCTACTTGTACTACCTTGAGTCGTTGTCATATTTTTAGAGATCGAGCCATGGGATGGGGAGAACGATTATACGTGTATGAACTATTTTTTCTTATTTCGTTTTTGTTATAACCTAGTGTCCACGAAGGATAGGGTTATGTTGTTATCCTAGTGGCCATAAAGGTATATGGTTTGACTCGTCTAGCCGTAGTTTGCTGAGAGCTATGGTGGTTTGACCTCGTTTTCTTTTTGGCAGTTCACACATATGTAGTTGTTCTCATATACGCACCATGATTAGCGTAGTTTCAAACTTTGTATGATCAAGTCTTGCTTAGTTTCATGATACTATTTATTTACTGTACATTCGACATATTTCTATGTATCTTGTTACGTCCCTCTGAGAACCTGGTCCCTTTTCAGGTGTAGACGATTACGACTATTTGCAGGAGCACGGACCAGAACATGCTACTTATTTCTCTTTCGAGGAGGTCTTTCCTTCGAGCCTCTCTGATCATTAGATGATGTACTTACTATATTCTATTTCATATTATAGTTTGGTAGTAGATTTGTCTCCACCCAACTATTAGTTCTTCTCGACTATTTCATACTTTGTTCATTGCCATATTTGGTTATTTATTTCTATTGGTTTTGTGGATGAGATTAGTATAGCATGTGACTTATGACATTATATACCAATTGTGAATTATTATTCATAATACAGTGTATGTATGAGTTATGGTTTTCATATATTGGAGTTGTCATATACATACGACTGGCATGCTCACGTATTCCTACTCCTACGTATTTTGGGACTGGGGTGTGACATATATAAACGGGATATGAGCCATAGAGCTCATGTTCTTACATGATCCATGCACATGTGGACCAATAGGAATAGAGTGTACTAGTGCACATGGGTGCACATGGAATGTAGGAGTCTATTTCTATTGGTCCATATGTGCATGACTCATTTAGAAAAATGAGCACTATGGCTCATATCTCGTCTACCCATATATATATATACACACACACACACACACACACACACACACACACACACCATCTCATAAATCCATGATCCCAACTCATCTTAATCGTCCAAGAAGGCACAAGCCTAGTGGTTCAATAGTGAATCGGTTTTAGGGATTCCATCTATGTTCGGGTCCTAATACGGGTCTATGACAATTGTCAAATGGATTTATACTTATCCAGAGTAGTCTCTCTCAAAATCTAAATTACAAAAATACAAAAATATAATACACAGTCAAGTACAGGAATACGAAATCAGGGAACAAATGTGACAATTTACTTATGGTTTGGACGGATAAGAGGGAAGTTGGTTCCACTTTTTCTTTATCTCCCGTAAGTTTTGTTTTAAAATTAATTTGGTTGAGCATTTACTTACTGCTTGGACGGCTCAATTTTGAGTCGATTCTAAGCCGCATTGTACGTGTCTCCCATAAGGTTTTTAAAAAGTTAAATTGGTTGAGTATTTACTTACTGCTTGAACAGATACGAGGGAAGTTACTTTCACTTTTTATTTATCTCCCGTAAGTTTTTTTAATTAAATTGAGTATTTATTCATGGGTTGGAGGGATAAGAGGAAAGTTGGTTTAAGTTTTTATTTATCTCTCGTAAGTTTTTTTTAAATTAAATTAGTTGAATATTTACTTACGATTTTAGATTTTTTAAGTGGGAAGTTAGTTTAAATTTTTATTTATCTCTCGTAAGTATTAAAAAAAAAAATTAGTTAAGTTTTTACTTACGGTTTTAGATTTTTTTTAATCTCCTGTAATTTTTTTAAATTAAATTGGTTGAGTATTTACTTACGACTTGGACGGATAATAGGGGAAGTTACTTTCACTTTTATTTATCTCCCATAATTTTTAAAAAATTAAATTGAGTATTTATTTACGGCTTGGACGGATAAGAGGGAAGTTGGTTTAATTTTTATTTATCTTTTGTAAGTTTTTTTAATTAAATTGGTCGAGTATTTACTTACGGTTTTAGATTTTTTTTCAGAGGAAAGTTAGTTTAAATTTTTATTTATCTCCCATAAGTTAAAAAAATATTAAATAGGTTGAGTATTTAATTATGGTTTTAGATTTTTTAAATCTTTCGTAAGTTTTTTTAATTAAATTGGTTTAGTATTTACTTACGGCTTGGACGGATTAGAGAAAAATTGGTTTCACTTTTTATTTATCAAAAAAATGGTTTCATTTTTTATTTATCTTCCGTAAGTTTTTTTTTAAATTGGTTGAGTATTTACATACGGCTTGGATGGCTCAATTTTGAGCCGATTCCAAGCCGCATTGTCACTTCCCGTTCCCAATATACGTATTTGGAGCGTAATTATTTTTTTGCTAGCGTAGTTAATATTTTAGATAGACTAGACCCATTCTTGGGTTCACTTGGCTCTTGATTTATTTGTTTGGTTTGGTTTTATCATGAGTTGAACTCATGGTCCAAACCTCAAACCCTCCATATATAACCCAACTTCACTCTCTCTCCTCTCATTTTTCCTCTTCCATCTTCTTTCTTAGGTTTTCTCTCCCCCTCCATAGACAAGTACATCTTGCAAGAAATGGATAAACTCTTTATATTTTTGTTCCATTATGTTCCTTTTATGATTCCCCATGCATTTAGAACTTGATATTTTTGGATTTGGTGGATGGATTAATGTAGATCTAAGTTTTAAGTTTTAGGATTTTCTTTGTATTCTTGAATGTTCTTGGGTTTTGATATCTTAAAACTTAATGTTTTCGAAAACTTATTGTTCTATGTTGATGAGCACTTGATTTTGAGTAATTTAGAACTTTACTTTGCTGGATTTGGACTTCGTTTTTGGTTTCTGTGGAAGCAATAAGGTTTGGATTTCAGAGCTTTTCTATGGCCAAACTTGCTGGAATGGGACGAAGGAGCTCTATGCGCCCAGCAGATTGCATGCGGCCTGGACTTCTCATCCAAAAGATTTTATGCGGCCATCTTGTTGGACGCATGGAATGGATTTCTGCACATGCGTCCCTTGGCCAAATGCTTGAAACTTGAACGAATGAAAATTTCTCGTCCCAAAAGATTTATGCGGCCAAGTGTGCATGCGGCCCAGAGGAGCATGTTGCCTAGTCGACCATGTGGCCAGGAATTATTCTTTCCTCTTCTTCTGGATGCATAACTACTGACAGACTCGACACGACTTTTCCTACTTTTGTATTTTCTTTTGTCAGTTTTATCACATGTCACATCAGTCATTTTTTTGACTTGACTTGCATTTGTTGTTTGTCACATCACACATTTTTCGAAGAGTGGACTTGGCCTTGACCTCATGCAGCCTTGAACTCATGCGACCTGTTGGTTTATGCAGCCCGTTTGGTTATGCGGCCAACTAACTCATGCGCCAACTGTTCCCATGCGTCCACTTTGACACATGTTTGGTTTAATATTTCCATTTGATTAAATGATTGTGATGTTATGTGTTAACTTAGAAATAAATTATTTGACCCAGATGTGACCACATGCTAAATGACTAAGCACCTGGCATGAGCCTGTAGATATGGCCCTACATGTACTTACTTGCTGATTATGCTACTTTTCCTGGATCACCTTATTATACGTTGGACAGAATAATGGGCATAATTTAACTCGAGGGAGGTTCTGCAATCCCGGTCCTTGTTTGGTTTAATGATTGTTTATCTGATCTCGAGGGGTTCTCGCACTACTCTTATTTTATCTATCGATATAATAGAGTGACAAATTATTATGACCATCATTTGCTTGTCCTATCCTGAATACATTGCTATTTGATAACTTGTCCACAACCTTGATACTAAACTCATTCCTGCCCTGACTATTGTATCCGTGCTGATACACTTGATGGCACCAAGGGTGCTATTCGATATATTTTGAGCCTTCGTTCCACATACACTTGCTACGTGATATATATAATTATTTTCTTACATGGAACTGGTAGTAGGACATTGACTTTAGCCGTGGCTAGATAGTATTGATTGTTGCATCACACTTGGGTAAATCCAGATTTAACTTTGAGAGACAATGTGGATTCGTATCAAGAGTGTCCGTACTTAAAGTACGACATTTAGGAATGAATGTTCATGTGACCATGGCATGAGATTATAAATTACCTAGAGTTAACTAGGCAACTTAATTTGTAGAGCATTGAGAGGGAACAGTATCTCGAGATCGTGCATGTCGAACCACCCTAAGTTTGCTGGGAGTAAAGGCTAGCCACTCCGGTACTATATATCATCCGCACCAGTGGAGTACAGTATCTGACTTATTTATAAGCCGAGTCAGTGTCTTTCCTATAGAAAGCCTGAAACAGCTACTGATTATTAAATTAGCTCAGGTCCCTTATAAGAAACTGGTGCATCATATATTCTTGCTTGTATATTATTGGTTCATCCAGCCCTGCTCAATTATGGCACGATCTGAGGATACTTATATATTGCATTACTGGGATAACTCAGAGATCACATATCAAGCCGTAACACCTATTTGGCCGTTAAATCTGTTTTAGTTAGAGAAGTGGTCCGTTGCAGCATGAAAGTTCAACTCATGTCCTTGTTTGGTTGTTGAGTTGCGCTGTTGTGTTACAACGGGACACGAATCAAAGCTACTTATTATCACTATGTTATCTTTACTTAATATTGTATCCCTGCTTGTGTATTATGCCTTTTGTTGAGTAGAATTAGGGACATAGACTGTCGTGGCATGATAGTTTAACTCATGTCCTTATTTGGTTGTTGGATTGTGCTATTGTGTTACGATAGCCTGTGGACTGAAACTATGACTCAGAGTTATTCTAGCTTGACCATAATCAAGGAACGTAATCTATTTTGATGTGATGTGGCACTTCATGTCCTTGTTTGGTGAAGGGATGTCGTGTCATGGATGAGACATATGCCATTAATTGTTGGTTTAAGCATCTCATGCTATATAATTGGTTTTATTTCTTCATTCGTGCTTCCTTGTGGTACTTGCTATTTGGGGCCTGACCCTACTGGTTTTGCATGGCCAGGTTTAGAGCCAGCACCTGAGGATCAAGCGTATCTCTCCCTCACTGATGGCACGCACCAGGAGGATGGCTGCTGAGGGTCACGAGTGGGTTCCTTCATTCACTGCTCGTCTTTTGTAAACTATAATATTTTGGATATTTAGCCAACCGATACCTGTTAGCCGGAGAATCTGGATACTAGTTCCCTACATGACATATAATATATTCAGACTGCAGCTAGCTCACTGTCATGTATACTTTTGATTGTGTATCTGGCATATCACTTGTATTTGCTAGATCTCTAGAATATTCTGATGCGGTGTTGGGGACTGTAAAATCCCTAATTCTAAAAATCGTATTAATCATTTTAATTAATTATTAATTGAAATTATAGTAGTTATTATCTAAATAGAAGAAATATAATTTATTTAATTTTTATTTTAGGTGTTTGTGCATTTAGGGAATTTTTGAGCAATCATAAATTTTTCCGTAATTTATTCCGTGTAGGAGACCCCTTGGACAGTTCCCAGCTTAATGGTATGCACTAATATAATTTTTAGAATTTTATATATATATATATATATATATATATAAAGAATTAGAAATTAGAAAAAAAGAAAATAGAAAAGGAATAAAAGAATTAGAAATAGAAAGAAAGAAAAGAATAAAAGAATAAAAGAAAAAGAAAAGAAAAAGAAAAAGAATAGGAAAATCCTAATGGATATTAAACCCGAAACCCGCTTTAAAACCCAAAACCTTTAGAACCCGACCCGCGTTACTAACAGCAGACAGCGCGGCCTTAACGTGCGGAGCCTCTTCCCCCGACCCGCTCTCTCGACCTCTCTCTCCCTTTATATATAACCACCTCATCTCCCAAACCCTAACCCTAAATCTATCCCCATCTCAACCTCTCGACCGCCGCGTCGCCGGAGGACTACCGCAGGCCGCCGGAGTGGCAGCATCCCGTCCGCCTCCGTGACCGCGTTAACGCGCGCACACCCGAGACAGCGAATACAAGGCAGCGAAGCTCTATTCAGGCGTCGTTTTCTGCGCCCTCGCTCGACCAAACTCGATCCCGTCTTCTCCGGTATGATCCCGACCTATCCCTCTTCCAATCCTGTAGATTAGTTTTTAACATACATCGCGTAAACCTAGGTAAAAATTGATGCCAAGTTGAGAAAAAATGATCACTTTAAATTCAGAAATTCTGTTGCGATAACTTATGTTCACGGACTCGTATCTTCCACCACAGAGATCCGAATTCAATTTTTCTTTTTGGTATACGAAGACCACCCAACCTAGTTTATTTTCTGTCAAATACAATAATTTATTAACTGCTGTATGTTAAATTAAATCAGACAGAAAATCATAAAAACATATTTTTTTCCATCTTCTAAATTGCGATACGAAGCACGCCCCGCCAAACGGGACCGCCCCGTCGCATACCGAGTGTACCAAAAGGTGCGCGCGGTATATCCAGACGTGTGGACTTTCACGAAAACTGATTTGGACGCATGTGTGCGTCAAAATCAGCCCGTGTCCGCAAAAATTTTCCCGTATCGCTACTTTTGCAAAAGCCCTATGCATTTAGTATACGCTCGTCAAAATGTGACAAAACTTGCGCCACTGGACTGGTGGTAATGCGTTGGTCCTGTGATCCAATTTTCACGCTATTCTGAGATAGTTGACCAAGTCACCAATTGGCGGGCCCCACGGTTGACTTTTTGGACGACTTTGTGTTCGGCTCACCAGAATCTATATTTGGATATACCGTTGAGTTCGTACTGACATTTAGAGTTTGTTTGACCTATAATTTGTCCCATTTAGAGACCGTTACTCCTGGCACACTTTTCGGTGCAAAGTGGGCCACCGGTGGACCCCACTTTGACCAAAAAAATACTGTTTTACCCCTGTGTCCAAATTGGACGAAAGGGTAGTATTTTTTAGCTATTTTGCTTATTCTGGGAATGTTGGTGATGTTTATTTCAGCATCCGGAGACGTTCATTCTGAGACCGTAGTTTCTGACTCTTGGTGTTTGACATCTGGACGTTACATTTTACAGCTTTCTTGCCAGGCAAGTATACCTTGCCATTGTACTGTTATTCATATTCCATATGTTGCATGCATCTTTATTTTCTGTCTTTAGTTCATATATTTTAACTGCTATATAAAATGCGCATCCAAGGAAACTTTGGTGCAACGACGGTGTCATCGTGATTTGTTTTTATTATGTATATGCATTGACTTTGTTTATGAGACCACCCCATTATCATGAAGCATCATTAGGTTTCATTGGCCGTGACACAGTTGTTACACGAGTTGTGAGTCTCATATAGATCACGGACTGCGTGACAGGTCTGGCCTCCTGTACGTATGGCTGTGCGTTAGAGATAACTGTTGTTAGAAACTTTGCATGCTAGAAGACTTAGCAGTTATTAGTAGTCCAGGGACATAGCCTATTGTAGTACGGTGGTCCAATCCTTGTCATTGTTTGGTTGCAGGGTTGGGCTATTGTACTAAAGATAGGCTATGAACCAAATCGTGTCATGCTTAGAGCATGGGGTGGGAAGAACAACAAGTACCGCATTTGGGCTCCTTTGCACTTTTTTTTTATGTAACCCGTACACTCCGCCGGAGATACGCGGTCGTGATGACCCCTATACTACTTGGCGGCCTCTGCCGTTCATGTAGATTGCGACCTGATGATTATCCCTTAGTTTTTAAATTGCGTAACTTGTACCACACCTCAATATAGGTTATATCCCCTCTCACTTAAAGGCCAGCAACTTTTCCATTCTTACTATTGATACATGTTCTATGAGCACTATGATTAAGACTTAAGGTGACCCTTACCTATATAATACGAGAGGATACCCTAATGAGTACCAAGCTCTTTCCTCGTATACCCTAACAAGAGTTCTACTTTATTTATAAGGACCATGTTATTCTGAAGAATCCCCTCAAGGCAATTACAGTATTAGTTTATTGTTATAAGTTGGGTAGTATACCTCACAACATAGTATCACATAGTCTTTTGACCCATTATTGAAGTATAACTGAATGACATTACCTGTATGCTAGCAAAAGACGACAATATTTATTTAGACGGTAGAATTTAGAGGTCCATGCCCCTATTTGGTCGACTAGCGACTTAGACAAGGAGTTAGTATGACAACTGTAGAGATTGTGGAGTCTTATTTCTTTTGTGAACTTGAATTATTTTGTAACATCTCTCATCATAATCTAGCGTACGTATATTTTTTTTACTACCTTGACTTATGCTTCTATTATAGCCTAGTTTTTGCAAGCTTATTCTTTTATCAAGCTTGCTCATGACATATGTATTATTGGGTGCACACAATGATACAATTGTCTAATCAGAATCGGTGTATTAAGGTCTAGCTAACCTTAGTACATTTGGTTCGCTCTTCATATGACTACTTTGCATAGATTGAG
Organism: Iris macrosiphon; assembly: GCA_036927795.1. Lineage (NCBI taxonomy): Eukaryota > Viridiplantae > Streptophyta > Magnoliopsida > Asparagales > Iridaceae > Iris > Iris macrosiphon. Next base: position 41,771,616 of record JAYESA010000005.1, on the reverse strand, counting down.
ATACATAGTTGACTAGTAGATGCATGTACTTGCCCTCTAGATATGTCTGAGCGGATCGTATCAGTTACATAACTGTACTGATACGAGCATGAGAATATGAATTACCAAAATAAGATTTCAATCCACAACTGTCTTGACAATTCCCATTAAATTTTTTTTAAACGCATTGATCCCCATACTTCTATTCTATTACCTCCCCCTTGAACTCTTTATTATTATTTTCCGTCTTTCCCTATTACGGAAAGACGAACCTTGTGCTTGGTATGAGTTGATACATGAAGAGTACTAGATATACCCCACGGGCCAACCGTATTACTTGAGGATGATATTCCGCAATTAAGGGCATATCATAGGTAATATGTGGGTGTTTAAAACTTTTGAGGATTGAATAGCATGATTAAGCAATTTGAGGAATAATTTTCTTAGATGTATAGCCTATTATGATAGATGGGTAAATTCTAAGTTGGGTAGAAGTCGCATTGTTAATTTGAGGTGAAATTCTTTTAGACCATAATCAAGTAGGATTAGATTGAGAGATTAAGTCATTTTAAATGTGGATAATTTTAGAAGAAAGAGTTAGATAATGAGGATTTAATAAATTTTAAAATCTTGATATTGCAGACCAAATATTTATACTTTGAGCACATGATTTAAAGTTTGAATGTTGAATATTGAATCATCGATTTAAACCTTGAGGATAAATATAGAATTCTAGGCTTGAACAATTGGTGAATTAGATATAAATTTTTTATTATTTGATGATTTGAATTAAAAGTTGAATTTTGATTGTTGGATTACCTATTTGAAATATTGATAATAGAAATTGAATTTAAAATTTGAAGAGTACGAAATTTTTAAGTGAAAAATAGGAATAATATTTGATTAAAATTATTTCTAGAGGAGATTATGATAGTTGGAGATCGTGATATAAAATTTGATATGGGTTATTTAAATTTTGAAGATGTCATATAGATTTAGCTTAAATTTGGATGTGAATATTTAAAAATTGAGAAAAGATTATAATATATTAAATTTTGATTAAACAGTGGTTACCTTAATTTTTAAAGTGATTGCGATGGATTAGAATATATTTTAAATTTTGGAAGAGATTGTGATTGACTTGCCTTATATGCGAATGTGAAGGAATTAACAAATTATGCCTTATTTAATTTCGAGGATGAAATTGTTTTTAAGTTGGCTGGATTGTAAATCCCTTACCCAAGATTAGACCTACTTGGCTTAGATAGAGAGACTAAGGCTAGATTGAATCCAATTAGAAATAGAACATGGTATTTTTATTTAATTTTACAACATTGTATCACTTAGCACACCTTACCATTGCTTCGATAATTTGAGCACTACACTAGCCATTGCCTTCCTACAAATTTTATATCCTTGTCCTAGACATGCCCGCCTTCTATCCTGACCTTTGTGTAATTTATAATTATGCTCTCTTGTTCTACATTTTAGTCGTACAACATTCGTCGCGAACTTTATTTCTTAATTCTAAATAAACCCAACTTTGTATCCTTGTGCGTTCCAATCAAAATTGGAGACACAATTTTGACCCGTTTTGAACAACCCAAATTTGTTAATATTCTGTTCTGAGTCCTCTATTTCCATGACACTTGTGTCCCACCTAATTTTATCCCCATGTACTTCTAATTAATTCAAGAACACCTTGCGCATTAATTTTAATTAAATTAATCCAATTTTCATCTTTGTGTAATTTTCCAATTGTTGGGCGCTATATATATATATATATGATGAATTATATAAAGGAACACATACACACATCCACATCCATATCCATCTAGGTTTAGGTATATATGCATAGGAATGATATATATATATATATATATATATATATATATATATATATATATATATATATATATATATATATATATATATATATATGAATTTGTTAGTTGTAGGGCTAAATTGCAAATATAATTATGATTATCGTGTCTCCATTTGTGTCCTACCTAGGGCATCAAGATACGCGTACGTACATATATATATATACACATAGATTTATGTATTCACCTATATACACAAGTATTAATTTGTTTACAAATCTTTAAAATAACCATTGAATGAGTTTTCCTAATTTAATTCTAAGGAAGAGAATAATTGAAGGATGAGGACTTGTCTTTATTTTGAGCGATCTAGGGTTCTTCCAAGTTTCCACTTTGGCACCTAGTTTTCTCCCAATTTTCTATGAGAAATTGACATCAAATTATACTCTAATTTAGGTCTAGAAGAAGGATTGGGCAAGGAATGAGGGTTTTACCTAACTTTGTGAAGTTGGAGGAGACGAAGCTCGACGGCGTACGGGTCCGACGGCGTGCGGGTCCGACGATGGCGGTTTGCGGGGTGGCAGCGTCCGGCTGCGGGGTAGCGGCGTTTGGCTGCGGTGACGTCGGCAACGGCTGTGGTGGCGTAGTCCAGTAGCAGCAGCGACCGGCTACAGCACAGTAGCAGCAGCGACAGCAACAGTAGGCATGGCAGCAGCAACAGCAGCAGATTGAAAGAGTAGGGGTTAGAGGAGAATGAAGATAAAGAAGGAATGGGTTTCCTTGGGGGATTAAGTATGGATGGGTTAGGTTTATTGGGAATGCATGAGAGAGGGAAATTGAGCCAGGTTTTTCCTAGGAAATGAAGATGAAGGGAGGAGAAGCCATGTATGCCATGACTCATAACCTGCTGTTGGTTTTCTTCCCCTTCCCATGGATTTGGGAAATTTGCATAAATCCCCCTCTCAATTTCAGAATTGGATGAGTCTAGTTTGTAAACTGATATTTACATAAGCCTAAGATATTAATTCATATATATATTTATATATGGATTGGAGAGATAGAAAATAAAAAGAAAAATAAAATAGCAGTTATGACACTCTATCCTCCTTAGAAAATTTTCGTCCTCAAAATTTTAAATTAAAAGAGTAGCTAACATTGGTTAGTAAACAAATATGGGAACTGGTTTCGCATGTCTTCTTCTTTTTTCCAAGTTGATTCTCCTGGAGAGTCCTTGTTCTAGGCTACTCGAATTAATGAAATGATCCGATTTTGGAGTATTTTGTCTCTACGATCCGGGATTTCAACGAGTCGTTGCTCGATGGGTAGAGTCGGTCCGACGGTGATCTCTAAATGATCTAGTATATGATTTGGATCTGGTACATATCTTCGGAGTTGAGATACATGGAATATATTATATACCCCTTCTAGTGTTGGGGGCAGTGCCAGTTTATAAGATTCTCTTCCGATTTTCTCTAGTATATCAAATGGTCCAATATATCTTGGACTCAGCTTTCCTCTAGTTCCAAATCTAATTGTCCCCTTTGTTGGCGAGATTTTTAAGAATGCATGATCGCAAGGTTAAAATTCCAATATCCTTCGATGTTTGTCAGCCCACATCTTCTGCCTATCTTGGGATGCTTGCAAATGATTTCTTATTACTTTAATATTGTTAACAGTCTGTGTTACTAGTTCTGGGCCCAGTAACTGCCTTTCTCCTACATACGTACAGCACATTGGTGATATATAATTCCTCCCATATAATGCTTCAAAAGGTGGCCATCTTAATGCTGGTATGATAACTATTATTATAAGAAAATTCTACCAAATTTAAGTGGTTGTCCCATGATCCTCCAAAATCTAATGTGCAGGCTCTCAACACGTCCTCTAGAGTTTGAATCATTCTCTCTGATTGACCATCTGTCTGAGGATGGTAAGCAAAACTAAATTTTAACTGAGTGCCGAGGCTCTCCTGCAGACTTCTCCAGAAATGTGAAGTAAATCTGGTGTCTCTATCCGAAACTATACTTACTTGTACTCCGTATTGACTGACAATCTATTTCATATACATGTTTGCTAATACTTTTGTTGTCTGTCCAACCCGGAATGGTAGAAATCGAGCTAATTTAGTGATTCTATCTATGATGATCCAGACATCATTGTTACCTTTTTGTGTCTTAGGTAGCCCGATTACAAAATCCATTGTGAAATGTTCCCATTTTCATTCAGGTATTGGTAAGGGCTGAAGAAGGCCTGCTGTCCTTTAGTGTTCTGCTTTTACTTGCTGACAGACAAGACATCTGGATACAAATTTAGCAATCTCTCGTTTCATTCCATGCCACCAAAAATTTTGTTTTAAGTCCTTATACATCTTAGTACTTCCCGGATGGATGGAATATTGAGAGTTATGAGATTCTGTCATGACTTCTGTTCTTAGATTTCCACTGGGTACACACAATCGATCCCCAAACCTTAGCGATCCATCTAGATGCTTTCTTATTCCAGTCTGGAGTCCTTCCTTGGTTTGTTTCCATATTTCCTGGAGTTTAGAGTCTCCTTGTTGACCTTCCTTGATTCTGTCCACTAGTGAAGAATATACTTGTAAATTTTCCCATGATCCTTCTGATATTGGATATATTACTTCAATTTTCATCTTACTTAAGTCTTTGAGTATTTCCCTTGGGGTATTCATAAAAAATGCCATTGGTTTCCTGCTCAAGTCATTTGCCACTTTATTTGCTTTACCCGGATGGTATTCTAATTTCATATCAAAGTCCTTGAGTAATTCCAACCATCTCCTTTGTCTCATATTGATTTCCTTCTGAGTAAACACATATTTCAGACTTTTGTGATCCGTATATATCTTGATCCTTTTTCCATATAAGTAATATCGCCATAATTTAAGTGTAAAAACTATAGCTGCTAGTTCCAAATAATGAGTTGGATAATTTCTCTCATGCTGCTTCAGTTGTCGAGAGGCATAGGCTATAACTCTTCCGTGCTGTATTAGTACACAGCCTAGCCCTTTACCCGATGCATCGTTATATATCTCGTATCCTCCTGATCCTGACGGTAATGCTAGCACAGGTGCCGAAATCAATCTTTCCTTTAATTCATCAAAGGCTGTCTGGCATTTCTCCGTCCAATTGAATCTTTCCTCCTTTCGGGTCAGCCGAGTTAATGGCTCTGCGATTCTTGAGAAATTTTCCATGAACCTTCTATAGTATCCAGCTAATCCTAATAAATTTCAAATTTCTGCCACAGATTTTGGTATTGGCCACGATTTAACAGCTTCCACCTTCTTTGGATCTACTGAAATACCTTCTCCACTGATGACGTGGCCTAGAAATGATATATGATTTAACCAAAATTCATATTTATTGAGTTTAGCATATAATTGCTCCTATCTTAGGGTTTGCAATATCACCCTCAGATGTCCTTCATGTTCTTCTTCATTTTTTGAATATATAAGGATGTCGTCAATGAATACAATCACGAACTTATCCAAATATTGATAAAATATCCGATTCATCAGATTTATAAATATAGCAGGAGCGTTAGTTACCCCAAATGGCATAACTAGGAACTCGTAATGTCCATAATGAGTCCTAAATGCTATTTTTTGAACGTTCTCCTTCTTGACCTTTACTTGATGATATCCCGACCTCAAATCAATCTTTGAGAATACATTGGCTTCTCCTAATTGATGAAATAATTCATCAATTCTGGGCAAGGGTATTTATTCTTGATTGTTACTTCATTCAAGGCTCTATAATCAATTACCAATCATAGTTTCCCGTCTTTCTTTTTCAAAAAAAGTACTGGTGCACCCCACGGCGAAGCGCTGGATTGAATAAATTCTTTTGATAATAATTCCTTTATTTTTTTTGTTTAGCTCAGCCAATTCTTCTTTATTCATCGGGTATATTTTCTTAGCTATAGGTGCCGCTCCAGGTACCAAATTGATAGAAAACTCTACTGCTCTATCCGGTGGCAATCCTGGTAACTCATCGGGAAATATATTCTTGAATTCTTTTACTATCCTCGGGAACTGTTCCTCCTCTAGTTCATGAAACCTTCCTTGGACTGGTTGTTCAAACTTTTCTAATTCCTCAGCATCAAATTCTTTTTGGTCTCGAATAAATTCATATAATTCTCCATTGGTGAGCTGGAATAGAACTTTTTCTTGGCCACAATCTATACTTGCTAATGTCTTGGTTAACCAATCCATTCTAAGTACTACATCATAATTGTTTATTGGAAAAACTAGCATTCTTACTTGAAAGGCTCCATCGCCTAACTTAACTGGACATGCTTCACAAATTCGACTAACTTCTACCGTACCATTACCCGTAAGAATGTTTAATTTCTTAAGTAACGGTTGCGATTTGATTTCATGAAGAGCTATAAATGCTGATGCTATAAATGAATGGGTTGACCCAGAATCAAATAATACTGATGTCGGACAAGCTGAAACTAGAATAGTACCTGTTACTACTTCTCCGGCTAGTTCTGTTTTATCAGTATTCTTCATAAATGTCTGCCCTTGCCTTTTCTTCTTCCCAGTCTGAGGCTGGTTTATTTTATGAGCTTGTTAGAATTAGTAGGCTTGGGGTGTGAAGGGTGGTCTTCGTTGATTTTCATAAGTCAACATGGCTTGAGGTGTTAGCGCTTGTATCAGAGGTTGAGGACCATTCCCTTGAAGCATAGGCCTGATGCTATTTTCTCGGAACGTGGGTCATGATTCTTGGTGCGGGTTTTGCATTATTGGCCCTAAGGTTCGTTGATATGGACACTGGCCAATATGATGCTTATCTGATCCGCATGTTAAACAAAGACCCAGAAATTTTCTACAGTCATCCTTCATGTGGCCAGGTTTTTGACAAAAGTTGTAAATAACTGGTCTTCTCAAGATACCAGTTTGAGTGCATTTGGACGGTCCTTGCCATAGATGCCTTGAGGATGAAATTCCTACTTCCAAAGTCCTTTTCTGAGGCTGAGATCGAAATAATTGTTCTTCATTTAGCATTCTTTCCTGGCTCCTTGCTGCTTTAGTCACCTCAGGATAGGTTTGGTATCGATAGGCGGCGACTCTACTCTTCAGTTGGCTCCCTAGTCCTTCCAGGAATCTAGATACCTTGGTTTCCTCATTGGCTATCAGGCTTGAAGCAAAACAACTAAGCCTGAAAAACTCTGTAACATACTCGTCTACCGTAAGTCTCCCTTGCTTTAAATGAGTGAACTGCCGTTCTAACTCAATTTTAGCTGATTTTGAAAAGAATATCCCTTTAAATTTTCTTTTAAATTCTCTCCAAGTTATTTTGTCCTCCGAATCCTTTGGGTGTTCATCACTCCACCAGTATTCAGCAATATCCTCCAATTGAATTCGGATTATATATACCATGTCCTCAGGATTAATTTTTGCTGCTTTTAACAGCCCTTCTATGGTTCTAATCCATTGTCCAGCTTCGATCGAACTTTTCGTTCCCTTAAACTTGGGAGGATTTAGGTTCCTAAAGTCCTTTAGTGAACCATCTCTGGAATTGGCAGACGTTTGCAGATGTTCCAACACTGTGGCAGTTGTGGCTAAATCCGTATCTGCATGCTGACGGTTGGACTCTAGAATATGTTGAAATAACTTGTACATGTCCCTAATAGAGGGTTCCATCTGAGTTTGTGAGGACGAAGCATGGGATTGATCATGATTAGACATTATCCTGAAAAATTCAAATACAATTTCTCAGAAATAATTCATGAGATTCAAGGATAGGAAAAGATATTAAAAATCTTAAGTATTTTTGGGAAATAGAGGAACATATAGGTACATGGATAACGAAGAGCATATTTCATTCACTCAGAGTAAAAATATGATACAAAATATGCTACTAAGGTACTAGTCATCTTGCACATAAGCATATACACATATTTAGACTATTCACACTCCCATACTTCCTTCCTTCCTAACTTATATACATATACACATGCATCCTTGCCGTTCACAAAAGATACCTAGTAGATAAGAGATCCTTTATACATATGATTCCTAGTCCAGTTTCCCCATGATACGGGTCCATACCTGGGTAAGGATTGTAGCCTCAGGATGTAGTTCTTGAAAATTGGTTAACGTCCCTTCATATCCTTCTAATTTAGGATAATCATATTCATGTTCTGGGTCCCGTACGTAGATATAATAGGTTTCTCTTTCATGGTCCACTTTTGCACCATCCTCCAAATCCCTAATGACGGGGCGCATAATACCATAATGCACTTCATAGAGTGGTATGTGATACCAGTCTGGTAGATTCCATAGTTCCCTTATATATTGTTGATAGCCATAAAGTGTGCGGTCACTTCCATCCCACCAGACGCTCGGAAGGAATAGATCCATGTCCTATATTCAAAATAAGAAGTTAAGTAATAATTATATTAAGAGAAATCAAGATTTCTTTTAAAGTATCCTTACTCTCCTTTCCAATCACTGGTATTGCTTATCTTAGGGTATCCAAATTTGATAAGGAATCCAGGGTTCTCTTATACTAGATCCTAACCTATATCATGTAACATGTGTCTTTATAATACCTAGACTTACACCTTATCCTAGATTCTTCATCTTCAGGTCCTACCTAGGTTTCCTAAAAGCATGACCTGTATTGGCCACTACTAAAAGACGTGTCATGTCCCACTTCACAAGATATGGTGAGTCGGGTACGTAACTACATCCCCAGGCTACGTCCTATACGAATACTACCATACTAGTATTGGCGATTGTCGCCTGTAAGTCTCTTTTAGAATAAAATGCAAGTCATGCTAAGGTGATTAGGTAATACATATAATTCATACCACTCTGGTTAATATACAACTAGAGAAGTCTTTACAATAACTTCTCTTTAATGTACATAGCTTCAGTTACAAACTAGTTGGTGCTGTATATCCTGGAATCACTTGAGATTATTCTTCGATCTTGTCCACGTTATGAAGAGGTAGCATTTCTTTATTTGCTTCATCTTCCCCTAGTGAACAATACTAGGTCGTCAGAACGACATACAAGTCCTCGGCCAAGAACGGTAAGCAAATAAAAGATATGATAGTAGGATAAGAAGAATAACAGTAAAAAGAATAAGAATGTAAGTTTTAATATAGAGTCCATGACCTGAATAGTTCCTAATTTAATATTCTTATAGTGTATAATAATTCAAGCATCACATATTCCTATGTCACTACCATAATATACAAACAATTTTCTAAATGATGATGCAATTTGGAGAACAACCCTTAAATAACCACTTCACCTAGTTTCCCGCCAACAATCCCGTTTACCAGGGATCAGGTTGTGACTTGATGGCACGGTGCTTAGAATCCGGCCCTGCCCTCATGGGCTTAAATCTTGAATTCACCTATTTGATGGTTTTTAAATCGAGATAGGTGCACTTATAATTAGGTGACTTAAACAGGATGGCACGGGGGTATGATCCGGCCTAGCCCTTTTTTGGGCCAAATTTTGAATTCACCCATTCGATGGTTTTTGAATCGAAGTATGTGTGCTTATATTCAGGTGACTTGAACAGGATGGCACGGGGTTATGATCTGGCCTAAACAGGAAAGTGAGCTAAGCCTCACCCGCTCACTTAGCAAGGCCTTACGAAAGAGCTTTTAACTGCTAATCAGCTATATATATATATATATATATATATATATATATATATATATATATATATATATATATATATATATATAAGTATGTTGCGGGATTTCGTAGGTGGTTATTTATGTTGTTCTCCCCCACCCAATGCTTCTAGCCTAAATCTACAAACAATCCTTATTCTATTTTTTGTATTCAGGTTTCTGCTCTGTGTATCGCTTTAACCATTGTTTATATAAAAAAAATATATTTTCAGGCTGATACAAGATACCTACTTTTAATTTATCCAAAATCCAGAGTACATGTATTAAGTTACCAACACATTTCCATAAACATTAATTTATACAGAGAATATTATCAGGTAGTTAGATTTTGTTGTGTGACTTGTGTTCGTGCCCTACGTATCCTAGACTTTTACTAACTATCCCCTAATTAAATTTTAATCATTGGTGGTCTGTTGCAAAAGATATGTATATCTAAGGTTTAGAGTCTTGGGATGTCGACGATATTCCTGGATATCGAAATATTGGTTAACTCTCAAAATTCTTAAATTTTTTGGCAGAGTCCCCTTTGTATTTCGACTTCCAGAATTTTAACAATTTATAAATTTGACCCGGAGCAACCCTCCGTAGTATTCCCGGGCTCGTCGACTCCTTCGTGTAGCAACTCTCAACACCGGAACACACACAATAGATTATAAGTTAATTGTAATGGAAAGGCTTCTTTCATACCTTGGTGGTTAGCTAATTATTTATTGCGCAATCGTTGCCTTCCAACACTGCACAGGTTTTTAAGCAATCCATAATTCTCAGTAATAATTTAAGTTCAAAATTCTCAATATGTAATAGATGAAGGAACTAACTATATGCATATATTAGAATTTAGGTTTCAAGGCCCAAGACTTGTATTGGCAAAATTATTCATATTCATTATACGTATTTTATGTAACCTTCTATAAAATAACAAAATTTCATTTAGAACTTATGTAACTAAAGTCACCCTAACTTATGGTATGTATATGATACATTCTTAAGTTAGGTAATTTTAACGAAATATGATAATAGTGGGTGTTATTCAATTTTGGACAAAATTAATATTAACTTAATAAATAGACTAGATGTCAATTTCTTATTTAAAGTTATGCCGAGTGTAGTTTTAGTTATTTAATAATAGGTCTCCGCTTTTCATGTATCCTTTATATATATATATATATACATATATAATTATATATTGTTAATGCCATATCATTTGATTAAACACGCAAATGAAAATCTCCTTATATTCTAACATTCATAGATTATATAAAGGAACATACACACACACACACACACACATCCATATCCATCTAGGTTTAGGTATATATGCATAGGAATGATATATATATATATATATATATATATATATATATATATATATATATATATATATATATATATATATATATATATATATATAAAGGAACACCCACCCACATCCATATCCATCTAGGTTTAGGTATATATGCATAGGAATGATATATATACATATGTATGAATTATATAAAGGAACACATACACACACCCACATCCATATCCATCTAGGTTTAGGTATATATGCATAGGAATGATATATATATATATATATATATATATATATATATATATATATATATATATATATATATATATATATATATATATATATATATATATATGTATGTATGTATGTATGTATGTATGAATTTGTTAGTTGTAGGGCTAAATTACAAATATAATTATGATTATCGTGTCTCCATTTGTGTCCCTACCTAGGGCATCAAGATACGCATACGTACATATATATATATACACATATAGATTTATGTATTCACCTATATACACAAGTGTTAATTTGTTTACAAATCTTCAAAATACCCATTTAATGAGTTTTCCTAATTAAATTCTAAGGAAGAGAATAATGCAAGGATGGGGACTTGCCTTTGTTTTGAGCGATCTAGGGTTCTTCCAAGTTCCTACTTTGGCACCTAGTTTTCCCCCAATTTCCTATGAGAAATTGACATCAAATTATACTCTAATTTAGGTTTAGAAGAAGGATTGGGGAAGGAATGAGGGTTTTACCTAACTTTGTGAAGTTGGAGGAGACGAAGCTCGGCGACATGCGGGTCCGGCGACGTGCGGGTCCAGCGACGGCGGCGTACGGGGTGGCGGCGTCCGGCTACAGGGTGGCGGCATCCGGCTGCGGTGGCGTCGACGCTGGCGGTGGTAGCACTGTCCGGCAGCAGCAGCAGCGGTAGCAGCGGGCGACTACAGCAAAGTAGTAGCGACGACAGCAACAGTAGGCATGGCAGCAGCAGCAGCAGATTGAAAGAGTAGGGGTTAGAGGAAAATAAAGATTAAAAAGGAACGGGTTTCCTTGGGGGATTAAGTAGGAAAGGGTTAGGTTTATTGGGAATGCATGGGAGAGGAAAATTGAGCCAGGTTTTCCCTAGAAAATGAAGATGAAGGGAGGAGAAGCCATGACTCATAACCTGCTGTTGGTTTTCTCCCTCTTCCCATGGATTTGGAAAATTTGCATAAATCCCCCTCTCAATTTTAGAATTGGATGAGGCTAGTTTCTAAATTGGTATTTACATAAGCCTAAGATATTAATTCATATATATATATATATATATATATATATATATATATATATATATATTGGAGAGAGAGAAAATAAAATTAAAATTAAAATAGCAGTTATGACGTTCCTGCTGTGCATCCTTTCAGCTGTGCACTGCACAGTGTTGCTGCACACTGATTCCTCACTGCTGCACTGTGCAGTACAGCTAGCTGCTACTACTATAAACTGCTATATGCTTCCCCATGTACTGTGGTAGCACAGAGATGCACACTACTCAGTTGTGCTCCCCCTTGCTGTGCTAGCACAGAGCTGCACACTTCTATCCCTTCAGTTGATCACTGCCAAATGATGCACACTGAAAACTGTGAACTGCTCTCCCTAGTGACCCGAGCTCACTCAATCACTCAAACAACCATACTGGAAGGTAGCAGTAAGTATCAGTGCATGTACTGTATTTAACGATGAGTATATATGCTAGGACTAGGAGTATCAGTGTATGTACTGTATTTAACGATGAGTATATACTTGAAGGTAATTGTATATTCATTTTTGCTGCAGAAGTATCTAGAAATGGATATGAATTACTATCTGCGTCATCGTTCGTGGATGTACAACCGTCATCCTGGTGACATATGCGGTGTACGGAATAAATTTATTGAGGGTGTACAATAGTTCCTGCAGTTCGCCAAGACGTTCCCTCAGTACATGGATGGTACCAAAATTAAGTGTCCGTGTGTGAGATATCGCAACTTAAAATATTATCCAGAAGTGGAAGTCACATATCATTTGTACTCGAAGGGTTTCATGCTGAATTACTATCAGTGGATCACGTACGGAGAACTTGTGTCTTTAGCATCAGAGTCGGAGCCTTATGTGGAGCCGTATATGGATGTCCACGACCACATTACTTACGACGACGGGTAGGTGAACATGGTTTTTGATGCAGCGGGGCCTAGTTTTGATCCGGACAATCATGATACAGCTGAGGAGGTTCCGAATACCGATGCTGCAAAGTTCATGGAGTTGCTGGAGAATGCAAGGACTCATTATATCCTGGTTGTGAAGATCATTCACCGTTGGAGGTTGTTACAAGATTATTGAGCATCAAGTCTGATTTTAACATGTCGCAAGAATGCTATAACCGATTGATAGATTTGATTATAGAGATCTTACCAGAGGATGCAAAGTTGCCTAAAGACTTCTACCGATCTAAGAGGATGGTGAGATTGCTCTGGATGGGATATGAGAAAATTGATACATATCGCAACGGGTGCATGTTGTACTACAAAGACGACAAGGATGAAGATGCATGCAGATTCTGTAGTGCTTATCGCTACAAGACTACTGGATGAGGAAAGTCTGTCGGTGTAAAGAAGCCTATCGATTCGATGCACTACGTGCCTTTGACATCGTGGTTGCAGAGGTTGTTTATGATGAACGAGACTGTAGAAAACATGAGTTGGCACAGGCGAAAACAGATCGAAGGAGTATTGGATCATCCATCCGATGGAGAAGCATGGAAGCACTTTGATCGAGAGTATCCAAATTTTGCTTTGGATTCGCGTAATGTCAGATTGGGGCTCTCCTCCGACGGTTTTACCTCATTCGGACTTTCGGGCTCCCAGTATTCGTGTTGTCCTGTGATCGTCACTCCGTACAATCTACCGTCTTAGATGTGTATGAAGACTCTGTATATGTTCCTAACCGTTATTATCCTGGGTCCTAACAATCCGAAGAGAAACATCGATGTATATTTACAACCTTTGATAGATGAGTTGAATCAACTGTGGGAAGTAGGTGCCAACACGTACGATATTTCCAAAAAGTAGAATTTTCAGATGAGGGAGCACTTATGTGGACCATCAACTACTTTCCGACATATAGAATATTATCGGGATGGAGCACTCATGGTCGTCTCTCATATCCGTATTGCATGGACCGTACTAAGGCTTTCTGTTTGAAACACGGAGGCAAACCGTGCTTCTTCGATTGTCATCGACAATTTCTGCCGAATGATCATCCGTACCGAAGGAACATGAATGCTTTTTGTGCGGGCGCTGTGGAGAAGACCAATCCACTGCTAAGGTGGCCCGGATATACGATATGGAAAGAGGTAAAAGATTTACCAAGTTCTATCGAAGAGCCTGCTAAGGGGTACAAGTGTGACGGATTTGGTCGCACTCATAACTGGACGAAGAGGAGTATATTCTGGGATCTGCCATATTGAAGCACCAATCTGATCAGACATAACCTTGATGTCATACATTTCGAGAAGAATATGTTTGATAACATAATTAATACTGTAATGGAGGTAAAGGGGAAGATGAAAGACAATCCAAAGGCCAGGTTGAACTTAGAAGAAATATGTAGACGTCCTGTGTTGCATTTGATAGAGGAGGGGAATGGAAAGTTAAAGCAGCCTAAGTCAGTTTTCTCACTGGAGAAGGAGGATAAAGGGGGACTTTGTAGGTGGATTCAGGGTCTAAAATTTCCAGACAGGTACGTGTCAAACTTGAGAAGATGCGTCGACCTCAAGGAGAATAAACTGGCGGGTATGAAGAGCCACGATTGTCACGTATTCATGGAGAGGTTAATTCTGATTATATTTTAAGAATTCTTATCGCAGGTCGTTTGGGATCTATTGACAGGGGTCAGCATATTCTTCAGAGATCTTTGTTCTACTAAGTTGCTCGTCGATCGTCTAGAAAAGCAAGAGAAAGACATTGCGGTAATACTATGTAAGCTCGAGAAGGTGTTTCCTTCTGGATTCTTCAACTCTATGGAGGATTTGCTAATTCATCTTTCCTATGAGGTACGTATTGGTGGTCCTGTCGGTTATCGATGGATGTACCTCTTTGAGCAGCATCTGAATCACCTAAAGAGAAAGATAAAAAATAATGCACGGGTTGAGGGCTCTATTTTTGAAGCTTATGTTCTCGAGGAGATTATAAACTTTTTCTCTATGTATTTCAAACCTCATGTTGCTACTAATAGAATGAGATCTTCAAGAAACGACGACGAATATTAGGAATCTAATGATTAAATACTCAAAGTATTCAATGCGTCCGAAAAGCCTTTGGGGAAAATAAAGAAGAGATATTTGAATGACGACGAGCTAATGGTTGCTCAATTGTATATATTACTCAATTGCGACGAGGATGAAGTGGAGAAGCTAGAGGGATAAGTAACTAATACGTCCATGTTTACATCATCTCAATGTAATAGTATAAGCTACTATTATGCTACTAATCAGCGGTTGCTTCATTGTTTTTCAGCACATATAATGATGAGTTGAGGTCGGTTAGACCCTATATAACAGACGAAGAAGTAGAACAGGAAATGAGATACCATTTTTCTTCTTGGTTGAGCGCATATGTAAGAAGCTTGGTAATTACTTTTTCTTTTTGCACTTGCACAATAAATAGCTTACTATCGCTACTTTGGTATTTAGGTCGATCGTCTAATAACACCCGAGACTGAATCTATTAGAACTCTAGCCAAGGGACCAAGTACTTTTTCTTGACTGTAGAATGTACTATTTTGACGAAGATATGTATTATATTTTGACTGTAGAATGTACTATCCATTTAGACTTGTGACACCACTAGTTATTTACTGTACAATTCTATGAATGCTGTAAAATATGCAAAATATTTTGACTGTAGAATATACTATATATTTGTGTATTTCTTTATTCATAATATGTTGTTATCAAGTATGATAGGACGACGTGGAGGGTTTGGTAGGTCCCGAGGTAGCCAGAGTGCTTCTCCGGTACTGCCTACTGTTGGTTCTGGATCCTCGTCGCTTAGTACTCCAGTATATCGATCAGTCACATCTTCGACTACGACGATGTTACGTGGCATCACTCCTGGGACGAGTAGTTCCAGGCCTAATAGTACTCCCTTGTCCAGCGTTCCTCCTGCTGACGGAACCATGGAGACAGATGAGCATATGGAGGAGGTCGAGCCAACGTTGTCCCAACATCAGCTAAATCCTCCATGCGCACCTCCGGAGGAGACGAAGACAGAGATTTGGGCCGACGGTACAAAGTAAGTCAATTAGATGGTTTAGCATCATATATATCGTGTATTTCTTTATTCATCATATATTGACTTTTTCGATCAAAATAATTATCTCTATATAGATATCGTCCATCGTCGGTACAGAGACGCATGGGCCTTTTTCTGAGGAACAACTATGGTGGCCCTTGGATCAACTACTCTGAAGCTACAGAGGAGAGGAAGGCGTTCTGGTTTGCGCACTTCAAGATAAAAGTATATTATATAAATCCTCTAATTTATGCATATAATATAACTTACTAAATTATTTATAGTAGCAAACGTATTTCTATCCTCCGCACCGGGCCGAGTTGATCGAGCAGATATTTCCTGCCGTTGCCGTCCAGCTTATCCGTGATGCTCTGGATGACCAGAAGGCTCGTGATCATATTGGAAAACTGATCCAAGGTTGGATCACGCCTGAGCAGTGGACTGCGATAAGGGATAGATTCGACAATCCGAGGTACAAGGAAAGGTTTGAGAAGGCCAAGACGGCTAGGCGGAAGGCAGCAAAGTGGTGTGGTGGCTCGATTCCGATGACGAAACATTTCCGTCGTTTGGTATATTTTTTATTTCAGATATATTATTTTAATGCAAGTACGATAAAATGGTAGTAGGAAAAAATGTTTAATTTTAGTACTAAATAATATATTTTTAACAGGTATAGAGGGGTGACGATGCAAATATGGTGACCGTCTTCCTGGCGACCCATCTGTAAACCCCCTCGATTTATTCTGTAGATAGTTAGAGTGGATCTGGAAAATTTTGATAGCAGATGTCGAGTATGGAGTAGAGAAAATTTATCTAGAATTTAAATTCAATTAATTAAAACCCTTGTCGCGTCCTATCATTTTTTGATTTTTTGGAGCCCAATATCAGCCCATAAATTCCGTAAAATTATTGTACTTTCGACTCAACTTACCAAATTAGGCACTGGAATTTTCTATCTGTTAAAATTAATTTTTATGTGCTCTAAATTAATTGCGCAATATTTCAAAAACCGTAACCCACATTTAATTCCGTGTCGGACACCTGTGTCGTTACCATAAATTTTGGGATACCAATTTAACCCGTTGAGCCGGACCAACTAAAGGGCCCAAGACTGAATCGAAGCCCCCACCATTTTTGGCCTTTGCGTCATTTCCGAATTTTGACCCCAAGTGTCTCAATTAAATTAAATATACGGGACGCTTTATTTCCACTTTAATCAGGGATACTGACTTTGTAAATCCCAATTTTTAATACTAAATAAATTCCAATGTCTTCCTAATTAAATCCGTGCCTAACGCACAACACCCTCTCACCATAAAAATTTCTAAATATATTTTTCTCCGCAATTTTTGTGTCATTTTATGTGTCCATGCAATTTCCCGAATTTACGGGGGCTAAGTTGCAATTATTGAATTATGTGGCACCACCCTATTGGCCAAGAACTAATGAGAGGGTCCCAAAATGGGGTCCCATTCTCACCCACCCATGCACCCCCATGAAGAAACCTTCTCCTCTTCATGATTAATCTCATCCATCCATTTTGAATGGATTGATCCCAACCACCCATCTCCTCCACACACTCCCCTATAAAGTAGCTCCTACACCCCACCCTCAACCAAAAACCTACCGGCCCTAATCACAAAAATATCTCTCTCTCTCTCCTCCTTCATTAATTCCTTCCCATGCAAACTTCTCCTTCCTCCTCCATTCTTTCCTCATGAAGAAACCACTCTCTCTTCTTCCTAACTTCATCATTCTTCCTCCCATTTGAAGTATCACCACCTCCTCCGGCCATTGTCGCCACCGACCGCAGGCTATCCTTCCCGACTGCCGGTCCAGACCGGAGCAGCCACCCTCCAGCCGGTCCAGACCGAAGCAGTCACCCTCCAGCCGGTCCAGACCAGCGGACAGCCGCTCCCTCCAGTCGGTTCAGCTCCTCCAGACCGGAGCAGCCACCCTCCAGCCGGTCCAGACCGGAGCAGCCACCCTCCAGCCGGTCCAGACCGGAGCAGCCACCCTCCAGCCGGTCCAGACCAGCGGACAGCCGCTCCCTCCAGTCGGTTCAGCTCCTCCAGACCGGAGCAGCCGTTCCCTCCAGCCGGTCTAGCCCACTCCGGCTGTGCTCCACCCGCACCGACCCACTCCACCTCCCTGTCCAGGCCTCTCCTCTTCCACGAACTATCACCACCACCTCCTTCTTCCTCACCTCCTTCTTTATCACCACCACTATCACCATTATCACCACCACCTTCAACTCCACCACCACCGGACATTCCCCATTTTTTGGCCAGCCCCTCCTCGCTCCGGCCGTTTGGGTATACTCCTCCCCCTCTCTTTACATTTATACATGTTGATGATTAATATATTCATGGTTAGTATTAGCTAGGGTTTCACCTATGGGTTTTTATGTGAGTATAGTATAAAAGTTTCATTAATAGGGCATGTTAATGATGGATTATGATTGATAAAGGACTTGGAAAATATGACTTGTAGTATGTGGTGGAGGCTTTTATATGGGTTTAATGTAGGTTTAGGGTTTGAGTTTACATGAAGGTTGTGTTGTTGTATTGTAATATAGGTGAGCACGTGATGATAGAAAGAGATTAGGATCAATGGTGAGGTTAGGGTTTGTTTTCAAATAGAGGTTATGAATATTATGCATGGTTGAAAATAAATGCTAAATCAAGTATTTATGGTTTAAATAAGAATTGATTGAGAATATGAAATAGATGCATACAGGGATAGAAATTGGGATATAAAATGAGGGTGGATGTAAATGCCATATAAGACGGTTATCCTAATTATTAAGAACACATTGGTTAGTGTGGTTTAGCTGTTTTAAAACTATGACTGAAAATAAAATGATAATTAAAAGGGTGATGGACATTGGGAGCAGGTGATTGATTTTGAAATAGGTATTATATCGGATCATGGGTCAGAGATTTAGGACTGTGAAATATTAGTTAATTATTTGAGATTGAGACTGAGCTTAGGAATAGATGTGTGTCGCATCCCGGTTTGACGTAGAATAGATTGTTGATTCTGGTGTGTATCTCATCTCTAGGTATTACGGGACTGAGGAATTGGACGCGGCACCAGATCCCCATCATCAGCAGCCGCACGCAGGCAAGTGTACCTTGCCACCCATTATTTCAGTTTCCAGATATTGTTGCTCTTTATGTACTCGTGCGCGTATTTATGATGACGTTCGATACTCCGTTTCCGGTTCACAACTGGGTGTTGACTTTCGACGCAACATCTTAGAATAATTGCTAGATGCTTAACAGCACCTCGATGCACGTACCTGAGTACATCGATACCCCAGGACACACTCATACACTGTGATCGTGCCAGATTCCTGTATCCTGATACTGACATCATGACCAGAGACTGGGACGACCTTAGGGTCGCGTTTGTTGAGTTATCTTCCGTATGTCGAGACTGTTAGAGGTTCAGGTTCAGCACACAATCGTTGATCGCTTGGGATGGGGAAGACAGTTACTAGACGTTTGGGCTACTATGCACGCGCTTATATATGTATATCTAGTGATCCTGTATTCTAGAGTAGTGTATCACCCGTGTGTCTCTGTGCTCGGAGCTACGGTATGCCCCGTGTGTCTTTGTGTTCGGAGCTACGGTTTTATTTTGGACATCCCACGCGTCGAACATTGTCTTTAAACTGTGTCACACTAGTTGGTTATGATAGAGTACCTTGTCGTGCACTTGTACTTTCTGTTTACTTAGCATGTTGTATTTCTGTACCTTGTTACGTCCCTCTGAGGACCTGGTTCCCTGCCAGTTTTGCAGCATAGATGATTACGGAGCATTTGGAGTTGCTGATGGTGTGGCATATCTTACGAGCATGGTACCAGGTACTCACATCATATCTACCGGCATTATGGTTATTTTACATTGTTTATTCATCTGTTGTTGTAGCCTAGTTTTGTAGACTCATACTTCTTCTCGAGTCTATTCGAGTTAATGTGTTATTGGGCGGCCGACCTTAGCATATTTAGCTCTTTCTTGTATACTGATGTACATTGTGGACTGAGACATAGAGGTTTATATTTATGGAAAATTTTAGATAGTGCCCTTTATATTACAGCTTATACGTATTCGAGTCAGACCAGAGTCTGGTCGAATGCGTAGCTGGCGTGTCACGTATTCCTGGTCCTACGTATTTTGGGACTGGGGCGTGACATGTTTTTGTGGTGGCCCATGCAGGTCTGATTTAAATCGTCTTGGTCACTTGACTGTGCCAAGCGAGCCTGCAAATTAGGAATAGATGTTATGATTGTTGAATAGGACCTCAATCCATAATCGATTTTAAAACTCTTTGTATGTGATTATCGCCCTTGGACTTCCACTTTGCATTCGTTCAATCTTCGTCAATATCGCTATCCTTGTTTCTCGTCCCCTATTGTTCGGGGAGACGAATGCTTGTGACTGATGACTTCCCTCCAGAAGAAGATCGAAGACAAAATTCGTATACCTTTCTCGGAGAAGATTGTTACTTTATCAGGATAGATTGTTGGGTTCTTTGGATTCTAGAACTAGTGAGGAAGGTTGGCAAGAGAGTTGGACCAAGTAGTACCCTACCCGTGCTTGAGGTAGCAGTGATCTTGGAAGTACTAAGAGCTGGAAGGATTGTTGATCATGACCTAGAATAATTTAGGGAAATGCATATCCTGATGATGGAAACTAGTAGTTGTATATGATAGCGATACCATGAATAACATTATGGACTAGAGGAGATAAAATTTCAAGCTCTCACTTGGAAGAGGATGATCTAATACCAAAAATTTTAGTATGTTCTTGGGTGACATCATTATTATAATTGTAATTATGACTTGGAGAGATAAATAACGAAAAGAAGAAAACTCGAGGAATAAAAATTTAAGAAAAATTGGAGGAGAAGAGAAATTATACTTTAGGCAAGGAATTTTTTTTCTTTTGAGGATTGATGTTAGAAACAGAACGGAAGAAACTATTTTGAGAATCAGTCCAGACTATGACATTATCCTAGACATGGATTGGTTGAGCCAATACCACGCAACGCTTGATTTGCCGTCGTGGTTGTGTCACCTTTAGGCCACCGGATTACCCTGAGTTTGAGTTTTTAGAGAGACTGGGAGCATGGTGCCCACCTGCCTTTAAGGCACACATTGCAGATGGGGAACCAGTGTACCCCGTATTATACCAGAGTTTAAGGATGTGGTTCTAGAGAATCTTTCCGGCCTGCCACCTGACAGAGAGATAGAATTTGCTATAGAGTTGACTCCAAGATTGGAGCCAATTATTTTCTCGTCTTCAGACTAGCACCAAAAGAGTTGGTTGAGTTGAAGGTCCATAGTAGAGGATCACTTAGACAAGAGTTTCAGTCGGGCTAGTGTTTTTCCATGAGAAGCAACCATCTTATTGTACCAAAGAAGGACGGGAGGGTACGTTGCATTATGATTACAGGGCATTAAATGCCGTAGCGATAAAAAGCAAGTACCCTTGACGCGCATCGAAGATTAATTTGATTAGCTTAGCGGCGCATATGCATTCTCGAAGATCGGTCTCAGATCAAGTTATCACCAGATCAAGGTACGGAGAGAGGATATTCCGAAGACGGCTTTTCGAACGAAGTATGGATACTGTGAGTTTCTAGCCATGTTGTTTTAACCAACGTGTCAGTAATGTTTATGAGTTTGAGGAACAATATTTTCCACCAATACTTGGATAAGTTCTTGGTGGTAATCATCGATGATATCTTGGTGTATTGTAAGGGCCAGAAAGAGCTCAACATGAAATAGAGGCACTGGCTAGAGTTGATGACAGATTATGATATCGAGTTGCAGTACTACCCTGGCAAGGCGAATGTAGTAGTAGATGCCTTGAGCAGGAAGCCTATGGCATATTTTTATGACTCATCGCCAGTTGTTAGAGGATTTTTCAGAAACTCAGGATTGAGATTGTATTGCCAGGCATGGATGGATAGATGGTCAGTCTCGAGGTTCAGTCTACATTGATTGAGAGGATCAAGGCAGCCTTGCCTACAGATACGAGATTTAGACGATTGCGAGAAAGGACAGAGGCCGACATGCAAACAGGACTCAGGATTCATGGAGACGGAACATTGAGGTACGGAGATCGCCTATATGATCCGAGTGGCGAGCTACGCCAAGAGTTGATGACCGAGGCTTGTAGCTCGATTTATTCCATTCATCCCGGGGGTACGAAGATGTACCGAGACTTGAGATAGCATTTCTGGTGGCATGGGATGGAGAGGGAAATTGCAAGATTTGTGGCAAAGTGTTTAGTTTGTCAGCAAGTCAAGGCTGAACATCAGAGGACTGCAGGATTATTGCAGCCACTCCCCATTCCCGAGTGGAAGTGGAAACACATTACCATAGACTTCGTCACAGGATTTCCGCGAAGCCCTAGCGGGAAGGATGCAGTTTGGGTTGTCGTAGACAGACTCACCAAGTCTGCACATTTCTTGCCCTTCCGAGTTGGGCAATCCACAGAGATACTAGCTGACATGTATATGAGGCAGTTAGTACGATTACATAGAGTGCCTGTCAGCATCGTATCAGATCGTTATTCCAGATTCACGTCATATTTTTGGCGGAGTATGCAGGAGAGCCTAGGAACTCGTCTCAAGTTTAGCACTGCGTATCATCCACAGACTGACGGACAGTTAGAGCGCACGATACAGATATTAGAGGATATGTTGAGAGCGTGCATGATTGATTTTGGAGGATCTTGGGAGGACCATCTACACTTGGTAGAATTCTCCTACAATAACAGTTACCAGGCCAGCATACAGATGGCACCTTATGAGGCACTGTACGGCAGAAAATATAGGTTGCCAGTTTGTTAGAGTGACGTGGGAGAGTGTCAGATACTTGGTCCAGAATTGGTGACATAGACAGTAGAGAAGGTCAAGCAGATTCAGAGCCACCTGCGCGCAGCACAGGACAGACAGAAACACTGGGCAGATGCGCACCGCAGACCATTGGAGTTCAAGGAGGGTAACCACGTATTTTTGAGGATATCGCCCACTCGTGGTACCATCAGATTCGGAGGCAGAGGCAAGCTGAGTCCGAGGTATATCGGACCTTTTGACATTTTGGAACGAGTTGGCGAAGTGGCGTACCGTCTTGCATTACCTCCATCATTAGAGGGAGTACATTACTTATTTCACGTATCGCAGCTGAGAAGATATATCGCAGACCCTAGCCACGTGCTTGATCATTCAGAAATTACAGTCGGGCCCAGCCTGTCTTACGTAGAGCAGCCAGTTGAGATCCTCGATCGCAGCGAGAAGACTTTGAGAGGGCAGACGATTTGACTGGTCAGAGTGGCATGGAAGCACCATTCACCAGGCGAGTCTACTGGGGAGCGCGAGGATTCTATTCGGCAGCGATTCTCGTACTTATTTGAGGAGCAAGGTACGAATTTATTTACGATATTTGATTACCAGTTGTTTAAAATTCTTTTAGATATTATCGTGCTTTACTTTTAATTTCTGGGACAAAATTTTTCTAAGTTGGGAAGAATGTAAACCCCCTCGATTTATTCTGTAGATAGTTAGAGTAGATCTGGAAAATTTTGATAGCAGATGTCGAGGTTTGGAGTAGAGAAAATTTATCTGGAATTTAAATTCAATTAATTAAAACCCTTGTCGCGTCCTATCATTTTCTGATTTTTCGGAGCCCAATACCAGCCCATAAATTCTGTAAAATTATTGTACTTTCGACTCAACTCGCCAAATTAGGCACTGGACTTTTCTGTCTGTTAAAATTAATTTTTATGTGCTCTAAATTAATTGAGCAACATTTCAAAAACCGTAACCCACATTTAATTCCGTATCGGACACCTGTGTCGTTACCCTAAATTTTGGGATAACAATTTAACCCGTTGAGCCGGACCAACTAAAGGGTCCAAGACTGAATCGAAGCCTCCACCATTTTTGGCCTTTGCATCATTTCCGAATTTTGACCCCAAGTGCCCCAATTAAATTAAATATGCGGGACGCTTTATTTCCACTTTAATCAGGGATACTGACTTTGTAAATCCCAATTTTTAATCCTAAATAAATTCCAATGTCTTCCTAATTAAATCCGTGCCTAACGCACAACACCCTCTCACCATGAAAATTTCTAAATATATTTTTTTCCGCAATTTTTGTGTCATTTTATGTGTCCATGCAATTTCCCGAATTTACGAGGGCTAAGTTGCAATTATTGAATTATGTGGCACCACCCTATTGGCCAAGAACTAATGAGAGGGTCCCAAAATAGGGTCCCATTCTCACCCACCCATGCACCCCCATGAAGAAACCTTCTCCTCTTCATGATTAATCTCATCCATCCATTTTGAATGGATTGATCCCAACCACCCATTTCCTCCACACACTCCCCTATAAAGTAGCTCCTACACCCCACCCTCAACCAAAAACCTACCGGCCCTAATCCTAAAAATCTCTCTCTCTCTCCTCCTTCATTAATTCCTTCCCATGCAAACTTCTCATTCCTCCTCCATTCTTTCCTCATGAAGAAACCACTCTCTCTTCTTCCTCACTTCATCATTCTTCCTCCCATTTGAAGTATCACCACCTCCTCCGGCCATTGCCGCCACCGACCGCCGGCTATCCTCCCCGACCGCCGGTCCAGATCGGAGCAGCCACCCTCCAGCCGGTCCAGACCGGAGCAGCCACCCTCCAGCCGGTCCAAACCAGCGGACAGCCGCTCCCTCCAGTCGGTTCTGCTCCTCCAGACCAGAGCAGCCGTTCCCTCCAGCCGGTCCAGCCCACTCCGGCTGTGCTCCACCCGCACCGACCCACTCCACCTCCCTGTCCGGCCTTTCCTCTTCCACGAACTATCACCACCACCTCCTTCTTCCTCACCTCATTCTTCATCACCACCACTATCACCATTATCACCACCACCTTCAACTCCACCACCACCGGACATTCCCCATTTTCTGGCCATCCCCTCCTCGCTCCGGCCGTTTGGGTATACTTCTCCCCCTCTCTTTACATTTATACATGTTGATGATTTATATATTCATGGGTTAGTATTAGCTAGGGTTTCACCTATGGGTTTTCATGTGAGTATAATATAAAAGTTTCATTAATAGGGCATGTTGATGATGGATTAAGATTGATAAAGGACTTGGAAAATATGACTTGTAGTATGTGGTGGAGGCATTTATTTATGGGTTTAATGTAGGTTTAGGGTTTGAGTTTACATGAAGGTTGTGTTGTTGTATTGTAATATAGGTGAGCACGTGATGATAGAAAGAAATTAGGATCAATGGTGAGGTTAGGGTTTGTTTTCAAATAGAGGTTATGAATATTATGCATGGTTGAGTTATCTTCCGTATGTCGAGACTGTTAGAGGTTCAGGTTTAGCACACAATCGTTGACCGCTTGGGATGGAGAAGACAGTTACTAGACGTTTGGGCTACTATACACGCGCTTATATATGTATATATAGTGATCATGTATTCTAGAGTAGTGTATCACCCGTGTGTCTTTGTGCTCGGAGCTACGGTACGCCCCGTGTGTCTCTGTGTTCGGAGCTACGGTTTTATTTTGGACAGCCCACACGTCGAACATTATCTTTAAATTATGTCACACTAGTTGGTTATGATAGAGTACCTTGTCGTGCACTTGTACTTTCTGTTTACTTGGCATGTTATATTTCTGTACCTTGTTACGTCCCTCTGAGGATCTGGTTCCCTGCCAGTTTTACAGCATAGATGATTACGGAGCATTTGGAGTTGCTGATGGTGTGGCATATCTTGCGAGCATGATACCAGGTACTCACATCATATCAACCGGCATTATGGTTATTTTACATTGTTTATTCATCTGCTGTTGTAGCCTAGTTTTGTAGACTCATACTTCTTCTCGAGTCTATTCGAGTTAATGTGTTATTGGGAGGTCGACCTTAGCACATTTAGCTCTTTCTTGTATACTGATGTACATTGTGGATTGAGACATAGAGGTTTACATTTATGGAAAATTTTAGATAGTGCCCTTTATATTACAGCTTATACGTATTCGAGTCAGACCAGAGTCTGGTCGAATGCGTAGCTGGCGTGTCACGTATTCCTGGTCCTACGTATTTTGGGACTGGGGCATGACACCATCAAAAGGGCGAGAATCTCATTGATGAGAGGGCCTCATAGACCTATGTAAGTATTACTTTACTTTGTGTTAATTTTAATATAACTTAGGTAATTATCGAGTATCCAAACTTTTTTAGGCCGAGTATCTTAGGCTGCGCGAGCGGGAGACTGCTAGTGCACCTACAGCGGGAGAGACTGGTACTTCCTCGCACCCCTCTCCAGCTTCGCCGGGGAACGAGCTGTGGGTGACCGCCGCTGGTGGTCTCCAAAGGGGTATGTACTACGGTACGGGATCCTATGGCGCCCTTATTGCGACGCAGTCATCTAGGGACTCCCCGACAAGTGTGCATTCTCCACAGCCCTCGCAGTCATCGGCCCGAGTCCAGGAGGTCGTTGACCGTCAGATTGCGTCTCTCCGTGACGAGTTGCTATGAAGGATGGAGGAGCTGTCCCTGTCCTAACCGCAGGCAGATGATGCGACGCTCATCGCACGATTTGATATGCTCGAGCGCAGCATCATGGAGCTCCGGGATTTGACAGCTGATCTTAGAGCATCGACAGAGTGCAGCATGATGGAGCTGCATGCATTACGGCTGTCCATGGGCGAGAGGCTGACGATGATGCAGTATTCAATGGTTTATAGCAATACGAGGCTGTTATCTACCATGGATTCATACAACCAGCGACTAGCAGAGTTGGAGCGGATACGTCCTCCTGGTACGCCTACATCGACACAGACTCCACCGACGTTACTGCCTTCTCCATCGACATCGGTGTCGATTTCATCGGAGCAGTATGATCTGTTCTTATCCTTCATGCGCGCGGGTGGTCATCCTCCTGCAGATCCGCAATAGTCCTAGTTAGGACCGTATATTGATTATTTGTGTTTCAGACCTATGATATTTGGTCATTTATGAATATTTTTTATTTTTGAGGTATTCAGAAATTATTTCTTGTATTCTTTAAAACGAGGCTTTCAGACAGTTGTGTGGATATTTGTTGTATTCTTTACGACGATATTTTCTCCTGATTCGGTTTGTAATCTCAATATTTTGTTTTCTTCAAATTTTATTATATTATTCATATTAAATATATGTTAATTTACCGGTGTTGAGTGTTCAACCGAAGGGGGTCAGCGAACCCAGCAAATTCAATGGAGGGTTGCTCCGGGTCTATTTGTACAAATTGTGAATTCATAAACTGCAGGAAGAATAGTTTGGAAACAATTCAGTATTCATTTTTTATTTTTTTACTGTATCTTTAGCGACGTTCTTAGCGACATTTAGCGACGTTTACTCACGTCGTTAATTATGTCGCTGAATACGTCGTTACATACGTCGCTAAATCCATCGCTACACACGTCGCTAAACAAGTCGCTATCCGTCGCAAATTGCTGACATGGCAGTATTGCCAGGTCATAATAACGTCGCTAAATTAGTCGCACAACGTCGCTAAATTAGTCGCACATACGTCATTATAAAAGTCGCTATTTACGTTGCTATAAATGTCGATATCTACGTCGCTAATTTAGCGACATATAGCAACAAAAATACACGTCGCTAATTTAGCAACGTTGCGTCGCTAATATAGCGACGCGTATACGTCGCTAGAAAATGTCGAAATAGCGACGTTTGGCGATATTTTTCTGTCAGCGACTAGTTTAAAGGCGACTTCAACAAAATATCGCTAATTACGTCGCTAAAATTATTTAGCAATATTTTTTGGCCATTTAGCGATATTTTTTTATGTCGCTAATTTGACTTATTCTGGTACTGTTATTCATAATACAGCGTACGTATGTGTTATAGCTTTCATATATTAGAGTTGTCATATACATATGACTGGCATGCTTACGTATTCCTAGTCCTACGTATTTTGGGACTGGGGCGTGACAGTGTGGGTGCAAAGGAGGCTGACGCTTCCAATGGAAATGTAGTCCAAGAAGAAGTTTTCGTCTAAGAGATAACATTCGAACCATAACTCACAGAGCCGACGACTAAACGAGTGAGGAGGTATAAGGACTTCAGAGATAATTTTGTCACCTATCATGTGCAACCAGATCTGCTTACCTATGATGAGGTGATGAAAACCAAAGATGATATCTTTTGGAAGGAGGTTGCTAACGATGAGTTTGACTCTATAACCTTCAACAACACTGGGTATTGGTTGATCAACCTGAAGGAGCAAAGTCCATCGGATGTAAATGGATCTTCTAGAAGAAGATGAAGGTTGACGGAACTGTTGACAACTTCAAGGCAAGGCTGGTAGCCATGGAGTTTTCTCAAAAGTAGGGGATCAACTACTTCGACACATATGCTTTAGTAGCGCGGATGATAACAATCAGGATGTTGATTACTCTGATAAAATTCATAAGATAATAATACATCAGATGGATATTAAAACAACATTCCTGAAGGAGAGTTGACCAAAAAGATTTACATACAATAACCGAAAGAATTTGTCATCAAGGGTCTTGAAGACAAAGTCTGCAAGTTGGTAAAATTATTGTATGGTCTGAAGCAAGCTCCCAAGATGTGGCATGAGAAGTTTGATAAAGTTATTAGATCAAACGGTTACAGGGTCAGCGAGACGGATAAGTGTGTTTACACAAAGTTTGCTGGTGAAAGAGGATTCATAGTTTATCTTTATGTGGATGACATGTTAATCCTGTGTACGAATTTAGCATGTGTCACTGAGACAAAAAAGTTTTTCTCGTCCAAGTTTAGTATGAAAGACTTGGGGATGCTTATATTATCCTGGGGATAAAGATTATCCGGACAGACACTGGAGTGGCACTGTCATAATCTTATTACATTGAGAAGATGCTCACACGCTATATATATATCAGGATCTTCCATGGATCGATAATCCGTATAGGTGTGACAAGAAGCTGAAGCATAATCCAAAGAAAAGTGTCAACAGCTGGAGTAATCAAGCGTCATCGAGAGTTTAATGTATGCAACAACTGCAACAAGGCCTGATATAACTTTCGTTGTGGGGATGCTGAGTAGGTACACGAGCAATCCAGGTGTTGAGCAACGAAAAGCTGTGAAGAGAGTGAGTCCTAAGAGGACTCAGAAGTATGCACTACACTACAACAAATATTCGACAGTAGTGGAAGGCTTCAGTGATGCAAGTTGGTGCTCAGAAGTAGAGAGCGAAAGGTCCACAGGAGGATACGAACCCAACGGAACTTCCAGAACTGGATTTCGATGAGCCGATCACAAAATCGTCCGTCAAGTGGAGCCGCGGGACCCACGATACGCGATTTTGTCAACGTTCTCAGAATCGAACCAAACTTGGGTCACAGGACAAGCGTATTGCTACAAGTCCGATAACACAAGTTTCGTTTCGATCCGACGTGTGTACACAAAGTTACAATGAGATCCAGAACAGGCTGATACGGGACGTTGTCGGCGGATATGCGTTAATTCCGGTGTGCACGCACATCCAAATCAACTTCTGCGAAATCCAGTGTAGCGTCCTGCTTCGCGTCGACGCTATGTACAAGTGAGATGGCCTTGCTTGCTCCAACGGAAGTCTTCTCGGAGAGTTCCCGACCGATTAATCAAGGTGAGTGGGCAGAACTGCATTCTCTGATTCTTGCACGACTTAATAATGAATCTGAGTTTTAAATGCTTATTTGCTTAAGAAGAAATGTTTTCATAAGAAAATGATAGAACCGACTCAGCATGCTAATAAGAGAACTCACATAGCTTGTCACTGAAACGAATATGCTGCCTAGCTAAGAGAATATGTATGCTTGTCCGAAATAAAATAGAACCCTTGCTATGCTAAGAAGATAGAACTGCATATTTTACTTGATGTGATAATAGACCCGTGCCATGCTAGTCTCAACTAAAAGATCGTTTATATGTTTGCTTGTCATCGTGTTTATATGGCTTGTCTTGAATGCTTGTTTCGATGTGAGAGTAAATGCTTGTCATGTGTGTGCTAGACTAGTAGCCCACCTGAGGTCCGGTCCTACGGGATCTTGGGGGTGCGGCTATTAGGAATGTGATACGATGGTTTAAATGTGCTTGTCATGTTGTGTGCTATTGTGATAGAGACAAGAGACATGTGGGTGCTTGCGGTGGATGGGGGACAAACGATATGTGGGAGACCGATAACGCGCCCTGAGCTCGGGGCATGGATATTGGAAGGGAGGATGGTGATGCGATGGGGTGAGACTAATAGTGCGCCCTGAGGATCGGTCCTTCGGGATCTTGGGGGGCGTGGCTATTAGAGGGAGGCGGTGCTTCTGTTCAGAAGAGTCGAGTCTGCATTAGAGAAGTGTATGGAGATAAGCTGCATTCAGGTCGTTAGGGAGCATGCTAGGCTAGCCTTCTTGCATACCTAACTGTTTGATGCAGAGACGGACAGGGAACTAAAGAACGGTAAAACATATATGTTTATGCAATTGTTGCTAACTTGTATGTCTGCTGCAGGGATAACCGTTCGGCCATGGGTAAGAAATATCAGTTTATACATAAGCCTGCTTATTCATTTTGTCTGCATCGTAGAGACCACCTGTTAGCGTTTCATGCATTGCATTCGGTCGGACAATGGCTATTAGTGCAGAGCTGAACCTTGGCTACGGCTGCTTCGGCAGTAATGTGCAACCATGAGTCACAGCTGCTAATAGCATCAGATAAAGGAGTCATTGGTTAGCTAGATTACCGCTACCGATCCTGAGTTACTCGGGGACCGACCTCTGATTGATAGTTAACTTGTGTGCTTGAATGATAGTCCCTAAACGCTGCCTGTCCCTAGAATCCGTGCATATAGTTCACCGAACACGCTGCGCACACCCGAACAGGATTCCTCGTGCTTGAATTGGTTGCCTCGATTGATTGGTTGTTTGATTATGTTTTCAAAGAATGTTTCCAAACAATGTAATATGACTCTGCTAGGACTGCATGTAAAGAACCTAAGTAAAACTAGCAAGATTACTAGTAATGCAATGTTTTGCCACATGATTACTTAGTGTGGGTTTCAGGGGGTGTAGCTTCTGTTCAGTTGCTTTATCTCACCAGTACTTGTATAAAGTGCTGACCCACCAACAGTTTGCTTGTTCTCAGGTGCTCGTCCGTCTGAGGAAGCGATAGCTGTGCCTCATCCCAAGGAGCCAGAAATCTGGAGTCGATGCCTCGAGCTGCATCGAGTTTGTACCTGCTTTGAGCTGCTTTCAGATAGAGGGACATAATGTATGGAATTGTGTTATTGTAATCGTGAGAAGAGTGCTTGAGCGATTTGTAATCTCGGCCACGTGCCGCTTGTAACACTTTCGATTATCAATAAAAGAGACTATTTTTCATATGCCATTGAGTTCTTCACTTTTCTGCAATGTTATGTGCCGCTGCTTCAGTATAGATTAGCTTACTTGCCCTTGTATCAAAGCTTTGGCCTTGTGCAAGCGCACTTTAGGCTTGCACGGCATCACATCCCGATGAGAACGATTGTCCTGCGGGAGAGCTGTAACGTGATGATTCACGTTCAGCGGGGACGATCGAGCTCGCGGGAGATTGGGGCGTGACATAATGGTATCAGAGCGACTCGATTCTTTGCCCATTCCGTTGCTTCCAACTCTGAGATGTGCCTGATGTGAGATGCAATGAACGTTCCATACAATGAGTCCATATATATTCTCAAAGTTGTCGGCAAAAGTTTTCTGGATTTATTTTCATTGCTTGAGATATGATTTGTAGATTTCAGGATTGCTAGAGTTTTGATTTGTGATGGTGAGGGATGAGGACTATTGCTGCTTTATGATTTCGTGAGTTTCTCCTTGGGTTTCGAGGACGAAACTCTTTATTGGTGGGTAAATATGTAGCGTCCCGCTTCGCGTCGACGCTATGTACAAGTGAGATAGCCTTGCTTGCTCCAACGGAAGTCTTCTCGGAGAGTTCCCGACCGATTAATCAAGGTGAGTGGGCAGAACTGCATTCTCTGATTCTTGCACGACTTAATAATGAATCTGAGTTTTAAATGCTTATTTGCTTAAGAAGAAATGTTTTCATAAGAAAATGATAGAACCGACTCAGCATGCTAATAAGAGAACTCACATAGCTTGTCACTGAAACGAATATGCTGCCTAGCTAAGAGAATATGTATGCTTGTCCGAAATGAAATAGAACCCTTGCTATGCTAAGAAGATAGAACTGCATGTTTTACTTGATGTGATAATAGACCCGTGCCATGCTAGTCTCAACTAAAAGATCGTTTATATGTTTGCTTGTCATCGTATTTATATGGCTTGTCTTGAATGCTTGTTTCGATATAAGAGTAAATGCTTGTCATGTGTGTGCTAGACTAGTAGCCCACCTGAGGTCCGGTCCTACGGGATCTTGGGTGTGCGGCTATTAGGAATGTGATACGATGGTTTAAATGTGCTTGTCATGTTGTGTGCTATTGTGATAGAGACAAGAGACATGTGGGTGCTTGCGGTGGATGGGGGACAAACGATATGTGGGAGACCGATAACGCGCCCTGAGCTCGGGGTGTGGATATTGGAAGGGAGGATGGTGATGCGATGGGGTGAGACTAATAGTGCGCCCTGAGGATCGGTCCTTCGAGATCTTGGGGGGCGTGGCTATTAGAGGGAGGCGGTGCTTCTGTTGAGAAGAGTCGAGTCTGCATTAGAGAAGTGTATGGAGATAAGCTGCATTCAGGTCGTTAGGGAGCATGCTAGGCTAGCCTTCTTGCATACCTAACTGTTTGATGCAGAGACGGACAGGGAACTAAAGAACGGTAAAACATATATGTTTATGCAATTGTTGCTAACTTGTATGTCTGCTGCAGGGATAACCGTTCGGCCATGGGTAAGAAATATCAGTTTATACATAAGCCTGCTTATTCATTTTGTCTGCATCGTAGAGACCACCTGTTAGCGTTTCATGCATTGCATTCGGTCGGACAATGGCTATTAGTGCAGAGCTGAACCTTGGCTACGGCTGCTTCGGCAGTAATGTGCAACCATGAGTCACAGCTGCTAATAGCATCAGATAAAGGAGTCATTGGTTAGCTGGATTACCGCTACCGATCCTGAGTTACTCGGGGACCGACCTCTGATTGATAGTTAACTTGTGTGCTTGAATGATAGTCCCTAAACGCTGTCTGTCCCTAGAATCCGTGCATATAGTTCACCGAACACGCTGCGCACACCCGAACAGGATTCCTCGTGCTTGAATTGGTTGCCTCGATTGATTGGTTGTTTGATTATATTTTCAAAGAATGTTTCCAAACAATGTAATATGACTCTGCTAGGACTGCATGTAAAGAACCTAAGTAAAACTAGCAAGATTACTAGTAATGCAATGTTTTGCCACATGATTACTTAGTGTGGGTTTCAGGGGGTGTAGCTTCTGTTCAGTTGCTTTATCTCACCAGTACTTGTATAAAGTGCTGACCCACCAACAGTTTGCTTGTTCTCAGGTGCTCGTCCGTCTAAGGAAGCGATAGCCGTGCCTCATCCCAAGGAGCCAGAAATCTGGAGTCGATGCCTCGAGCTGCATCGAGTTTGTACCTGCTTTGAGCTGCTTTCAGATAGAGGGACATAATGTATGGAACGGTGTTATTGTAATCGTGAGAAGAGTGCTTGAGCGATTTATAATCTCGGCCACGTGCCGCTTGTAACACTTTCGATTATCAATAAAAGAGACTATTTTTCATATGCCATTGAGTTCTTCACTTTTCTGCAATGTTATGTGCCGCTGCTTCAGTATAGATTAGCTTACTTGCCCTTGTATCAAAGCTTTGGCCTTGTGCAAGCGCACTTTAGGCTTGCACGGCATCACGTCCCGATGAGAACGATTGTCCTGCGGGAGAGCTGTAACGTGGTGATTCACGTTCAGCGGGGACGATCGAGCTCGCGGGAGATTGGGGCGTGACATCCAGCACGTCCGTATCAATGGCGCGCACCTTTCGGTGAAGACCGTACGCGACCAAGTTATCCCGTTTGGCGGGGCGTACTCAGTTCTGGGGGAAAATGGGGTATTTATTTTCCTATTTTTGGATCGCAGTTCGTGATCGCCACAGGACGCGACACACCGGGCATCGAGAGGGTTATGCAGTCTACGCATCACAACAGACGAGACGAAAAATGGGGCAGCGACGAGAGAGAAATAGCTACCTGAACAGGGCTCTGCGAAAACCGGGATTCTCGTGTCCGCAAGGCGATATGACACACCGACACAGCGTCTAGTTACTGTTCTAGGGTTAGGGTTTTGATCAACAGCGGCTGGGGCTGGCCGGAGCTTCACCGGAGGAGGGCAGCACTGACGGAGACGGAGCAGATCTCTGGCGGGTCGTCGGCGGCGAGGTGGAGTCGACGCTTCGTCGTCGGGCGGAGGCTGTCGGGGTCGGGGAAACTCGGCAGGAGCTGATGCTGCGGGTCGACGAGGTTGGGGCAGAGGAGATGGAGGCGCTGCTGTGGAGGACGATGAGGTTATGGCTCTGCGGGGAGAGCAGTGGCTGGGTCGAGGCGGCCGGGCGTCGGAGAAGACGACGGAGCGGGGCGGAGCTAGGGCAGTGGGGACGGGGCTCGGGTCGACGGGTCGAGGGGGTTTTATAGGGCGAGGGAGGGAGGCGAATGGCCGGAGGTTGAGGAAGGTAAATGGGAAACGGCGGAGGGTGATGGCGGAGGTGAATCGACGGGTCACCGACAGCCACGGTGGCGAAAATGGCCGCCGGGAAGGGGAGGAGTCGGGGGAGAAGAAGGGTTTGGGGGTTAGGGTTTTCCGTGGGTTAACGGGTCCGGGTCGGGTTCAGTTCGGATCCGACCCGACCCGTTAAGACTTGGGTTCGGTTCGGTTTGGTTTAGCATGGTTCGGTTCAGTTTGGTTCAATTGAACCAGATTTATTTTGGTTTATTATAAACTTAGTTTTTAAGTCTTTAAAAATGTTTCCGGGGTCCAATAAATTTCCGAAAATTACCCTATGTCTAATTTTTTATTTTACACCATAAAATATTATTTCCATAATATTTTAATATTACTTAACATTAATTAAAAATCATTTAATTATAAAATACCTTAGTTTTAATTACAGAAAAATTCCAGAAAATTATAGAAAAATTATAAAAATCCATTTTGAAAAATTCCTGAAAAATCAGGGGGTTTACAATCTACCCCCCTTAAGAGGATTGCATCCTTGCAATCAAAGAATAACCGGTCAACAGAGATGACACGGTTGCAAACATTGCTAGAAGCACATCACGATCAAGGAGAATCAAGGTTGAGGGTGTAAGAATAACACATAGGGAAAATTATTTCCCTAAGCAAATGGAAGTTATGCAATTTTCAGAGAGAAAAAAAATCTAAAAAAACTACAGTTTAGAAAAACTAAGTTATCACTTAAAAAAATATACTAGGTTATCAATTATTAGCAAGTTTAAAACTATCAGGTTAAGGCTAAGGTCACGAACCAATAGGCACAAAGTAAAGCAATACTAGAAACAGATAACTACTAACGCGCATTAGCTACTCCATGATTCTGCGCGTCTTCCAAAGTCATCGCGAAAGCTTGTCCGCGTTCTTGAGGTGGTGCCCTCTGCTGTTGCTGGGCCTGCTGGAAGAGTGCTGCTCGAGGTGCCAAAGGTGGCCTTGGTTGATATCCTCCTGGTGCTGGTAGAGCTTGTTGGTTTGCCCTTGGTGCTCCTTCTCTACGCTCAGGGCAGTCCCTCACTGCATGTTGTCTGGATCCGCAAGCTAAGCATAATCCGAATTTACGTCTACACTCCTTCTCAACATAGCCTATCTTGCCACAGTAGTGACAAGTAGGAAGAGTTAGGGATTTGGGTACAGCTCCCTGTGGTGCTGGATGTAGATGAGGTTTCTTTGCAGCTTCTCTATGTGGTACTTTGGCTGGTGCTGATGTGAGAGGCCTCTTCAGGTTGGACTCTCGCTTGGTGACATACTCCATACGTCGAGCTACAGCAAGGACGTCCGTGTACAAAGTAGGTCCAACGGATCCGATCATTCTTTGTAGCTCAAAGTTTAGTCCGTCGAAGAACTTCTCAGCCTTCTCTTCTTCTGTCGGAATCAAGGTAGGGGCGAAGCGACTCAGACGAATGAATTCTGCGTTATACTTTTCCACCGTCATAGTATCCTGAGTGAGGCGATTGAACTTGTCTCGCAGTTCTGATCGAACGATAGCTGGAATGTACATCTCCTGAAAGAGTCTGGAGAACTCCTCCCAAGTGACTCGGTCTGGTCCGAGCCGTCTCTCCTCAGATAGCCACCAGTGATGTGCATTGCCCGTCAATTGCATTCTGACGACAGTCATCCAACGTTCCCGTGAAAGCTCAACTGCTTCTAATTGATGTTGAATGTCTGTGATCCACTCATGAACTTCTATGGGCTCCTCCTTGCCTGAGAAGTTACGGGGCTTCAGCTGGTAGAAATCGGTGATAGAGCCCGTCGTTGGCCATCGAGATGGTAGGTTTGCCTGCTCCAGTGCGGTTACTAGGCTGTGCCTCAAGTTATCTGCTTCGTGACGTTGAGCTTCTTGTTGAACCTGCTGCTGGGCTTGCATCATTGCATAAAATATTTGGAACATCTCCTGTCCATCCATGACTTTTCCTGGTGGAAAAACAGGCATTGGTAGAATGAACTGCGGAGGAGGTGGGATGTCATCACGTCGGAACCTGGAAGTATGCTGGACCGCTTGATTGCTTTGAGCTGATTGTCCTCGGTCTTCTGGTGTCACTCCTTCATCATAGGTAACCACATCATCGTATGGTGTACCCAAGGGATTCTCATCTCCGATTCTTGGATCCATTACTCTGCATCAAAATAAACTTATAAGAGGCGCACAGGAATCAAGGCAGGATGCAAGTCAAGAAATAAATTCAAATCCGATATAGATGTCAAGAATGATTCAAGCAAGTGGATGAGATCCTAAAAACTTATCCTATTCTTATTGCAGGCTTGCTCGGTCCCTAAGTTGAAACCGAACAATTTAGTCGTAGACCTACATAGGCCACCACAAAAACCATGTCACACCCCAGTCCCAAAATATCGAGGGACTAGACACGTGGCAATGGCCAGCAGCACACACCGATGGACAAACCCAATTTAATGGATCCATCGGGGCGTACTTAAGCTGTAATACAACAATAAGGGTCTACTAATCTCATCCACAGAATGAATATATCAATATCAACAAAAGGAAATAAAACATCATCAGTTACAAGTAATTAAAATTGGAGAACAACCCGATAATAAGTCTGTTACAATTGTTCATTTAAACAAGAAATAAAAGAGTTTTAATAGCATCAAAACTGAGCATAGAAGAAACATATACTCAGGAGAAATCTTCTGCAATCACCTCGTCCTCGGTTCCTGGTTCTGCTCCTGCTAATGCTCCTGTTTCGTAGACCTCAGGATAGATATCCTCTGCTAACCCTGGGGACATAATCCAGATCCAGGTCCTCAGGGGACATAGCAAGGTACAAAATAACTCATGCCAAAATAAATACAGTGCAGCAATAAATGAAATAATAGGGTAAACTATAAAAGCAGCTAAGTGATATGCAAATGAGAGTTTTAGTCATACTCGGGCTGAGACTACTATAGGATCTGTGTCGGAGAAACCCATAGCAGTATTCTCTCGAAGGGCCAGTACGGTACCAAAGCTCTGTGTCAGAGTCTAAGGTACTTCCATTAAAGTATTATATATATATATATATATAATCAGCCTTTTGTATGGTAAATCTCTCCCCACCCAATGTAATCTCACGTCACAGTTTCACGATGTCTCATGTCCATGTCACGCAAGATCATAACTAATGCAACAAGTCATAATGAGATCTAAGCATTTGATTAAAGAATATGTCATGAAACTTGTATCCTATACAGAATTACCATGAATATTTTAGGAAGATTCTATCTCGTGAATAGTGTCAGGTGTCCTGGGTTATAACGTACTTGATAATGCAAGCACGAGAAGTATATGGTCTCGGTATCCATGTCTAGATAACGTTACACAACTCCGCGTACGGTGTTGGCACCCGACTATTAATTGGACGCTAAGTAAGGTCACACGGTCCTAGGTTAAGCATATACAACAGATAAACAAGTCTAGAACGATGATACGAACCCAACGGAACTTCCAGAACTGGATTCCGATGAGCCGATCACAAAATCGCCCGTCAAGTGGAGCCGCGGGGCCCATGATACGCGATTTTGTCAACGTTCTCAGAATCGAACCAAACTTGGGTCACAGGACCAGCGTATTGCTATGAGTTCGATGGCACAAGTTTTGTTTCGATCCGACGTGTATACACAAAGTTACAACGAGATCCAGAACAGGCCGATACGGGGCATTGTCGGCGGATACGCGTTGATTTCGGTGTGCACGCACATCCAAATCAACTTCTGTAA
This sequence comes from Iris macrosiphon, assembly GCA_036927795.1. Classification (NCBI taxonomy): domain Eukaryota; kingdom Viridiplantae; phylum Streptophyta; class Magnoliopsida; order Asparagales; family Iridaceae; genus Iris; species Iris macrosiphon. Next base: position 41,733,020 of record JAYESA010000005.1, on the reverse strand, counting down.
AATTCTGCACATCCGTATCAACGGCGCGCACCTTTCGGTGAAGACCGCACGCGACCAAGTCATCCCGTTTGGCGGGACGTACTCAGTTCC